>JAECUM010092835.1:0-377323 GCA_016617855.1 Megalonaias nervosa
CCCCGTCGGCGAGCATAAAAAATATACATTGTTTATGCAATCGCTTGCAACAATACGGTCACGCTATTAAGTTTTTTTTCTTCCCCACAATGATTACGTGATCAGTTTATAACTTTAATGTGCCATTAGAATTTGACCAATGAGAGATTGATAAATTCATACACCTCCAAATTTGCATAGGCGATTCCTTATCGGACTGACTATTTTCATATAAGATTCTTCGAATTTTCTTATTTTTGGACAGATTATTTCCGGATTATCGAGGCAAGTTTTATAGTAATTTTACACTTTTGTCCCCGATTTTGATTTCCGAGTCCGGAACACGGATTTCTGGATTAACGGACAAATTAGCATTTAAAAATTTCGTTCCCGTTTAAATAGGTCCTGTAGCGAGGTTTCCGGATAAACGGACTCCGGGCTAACGAATCTCCTCAGTATATGTATGGAAACTGCTTATAGGCAGATTGACAGATTAAAAATTGGTAAATACACAAATAAAGTACTAAGTTATATTGTCCTGGTGTTATACAAATGAACTCTTACATAACAGCAAGCTGTATACGCCTTTTCGTTTTCTTCAAAATCAAACAGTAAAAAGTTTATGCAATGCTGATGATTTTTTCAAATATTGTTTCACAGCCGGACTTCGGCATATTGTTTGATGTGGATGGTGTACTGGCTCGGGGAAGCACGCCCCTGTCAGCAGCTGTACAGGCCGCCCGCCTTCTCCAGGATTCGTACGGAAATCTCCAAGTCCCAGTGGCCTTTGTAACCAATGCGTGTAGCAGGAGCCACGACAAAGCCAAGCAGATCCAAGACTGGTTGAAAATTACGGTAGTTTACATGGTTAACGTCTATAGCTACTGTACCTACCTTCCTACTTACCTATCTACCTGCTTACATATATACATACTATTACATATCTGAAATTTTTCACTCTACATTTTGCATACGTCATTCTTAAACACGCACTTATTGAATTTTATTTGGTTTTATTTGGTTTGGTGCGGGATATATGTGCCTTGGTGTCCATAAACATCGCTAACGAATTTGCTTTATTTTCCAGGTGACACCAGACATGGTCATTCACGCCCCAACCCCAGCCAAGATGCTAAAAGAATACCACAACAAACATGTTCTTGTTATCGGCCAGGAGCACAGGAAAGAAATTGCGGAAGAGTATCCTTTTCAGAAGAAATATAAGGGATAAATTTTATCTTTTCCATCAAAATGAATAAGCTCCATCTAACCGTCAATCCATTCATACATAACTCAAGAAGTACGTGCACTGCGTGAATGCATATATAGGCAGACGAACAGACGAAAAACAACACAAAAATACACTTAGACAAATATCCATGTGGACTCAGGAACTGCCTTAGTAAACGCGGAGCCCGATTTGGATCATTTCGGCGGGGTCCCCTGTGAGCACGGCATTTGGAATAAACTTTTAAAGTTTTATATGATAATAAACTTAAAAATTTCTCCAATTGCTTTAAAATTACTTTCTCTCTGTAGATATATTTTTTAAAAATTACTAACGCGAGGGACCCCAGTGAGCGCGGGATCAAATCAGTCCTATCGGCCTAAGGCCGACCCTGTGTGAACTGACAGTTTAATGACTGATGGACTGACTAACGTGGGACAAACTGGTGGACGGACCGACAGGCATACAAGTGTAACAATGAGATATCTCCTATGCTGTTAAAAAATCTGTACAATTAAGACAATTTTCCCAGAAAGGTATGGTTCCTTGACCCTCCCCCTAGTCTTGGGTTCGTGAACACGTGCACCATTGAGGACGTCCAGGAAGCATATCCTCTACTGGACATGGTTAACCACGAAAATAGAAACGTCGTCGCCAAGGGCACCTTCCTTGACGACCCAAATTTTCCAAGAATTGAAGGTAAGAACTGGAGTAGTTATTTACTTCCAATGGAATTCGGGTCTTTATTTCTTCCAGTGGAATTGGAGTACTTATTTACTTCCATTGAACATGCCAAGAATGATAATGATACTAAATAATCTAATTGGATGGAAAATTTGCGACACCTTTGCAGGTTTCATAAAACTGTGTTCTTTTTTGTCTTACTCTGGAATATATCCTTGGGCATGATACTGTGTTTCGTTTGCTAGAAATATTTAAAGATTAGGACACCTTCGATTTTTTAAAATGCTATCTATTGACTTTCTTTACCAAAGAGTGTAAAACTTGAAAAGCTTAACCCGTTTAGTTTAGAGAGAGGTTTTTAGATAAGACATTAAACCGGGCCAAAGCATACCTGCTGACGTTTGAAATCGTTATATCCATTATGTATGTGCCGTCATATTAAGTTGTTGGGTTTCTGCCAGTTCGTAGACCACAATTAATTTGTAAGAAGTTGTGAGATTCACGTTTGAAAAGTACAATCTAATTAACTGATGAATTCATTTTGCTCTTTATTCCTGTACAGCAGTCCTCCTGATTGGAGAGCCCATACTCTGGGAAACTCACCTTCAACTGCTGATTGACCTTCTCCTGACCGAGGGAAAACCCAGCAACCCCCCAGAGTCCATGTCAAAAGTCAAGCAGCTCCCGGTCATCGCGTGCAACATGGACCTCGTCTTCATGCACCAGGCCTGCATGCCGCGTTTTGGGCATGGCGCTTTCCTCATGTGTCTTGAGGCGCTCTACAAGGTAGGTTCATACAGGTACATCTATAAAGCAAACTAGTTACATAAATATATAAATCCCGTAACTTATTTTTAACATATTGGATGTTTGTGTTGAATTGACTGAATTGATATCGAACTGAACTGAAATTGACTCTTTGATCAAGCTTACACTCAATATGATGTAATTTGAAGTGGGTTATACATTCCTAGATATTCTAAGGGAACGACCATGTAATTTTTTGGGCTGGGGGTGCTGCATTTTCGGGGGAAAAAAATCCCGGATGTAAAATAATTTGAAAAAAAAACAAAACAACAAAACATTCTTGCCCTAATAGAACCCACCCACCCCGCCCCCCCTCCCCAATAAAATGCTAGTGTATCCAATATATTAGTTAAAACAAAAATACGTCTTGAGGTACAAGAACAATAAAGTATCTCGACTCGAAGGAAAATCCCAGTCCCACCACTACCATCAGCTTTTTGTTCCCTAATTACTTTACATTGTTAACTTGCTTTATTCCAGAAAATTACAGGAGATGAACTGGAATACACAGCTCTCATAGGAAAGCCTTGTGAAATCACGTACAGATATGCTGAGCACGTGATCAATGACGTAGCCAAGAGGATTGGCATCAAACGACCAATCGTGAAACTGTATTTCATCGGGTAAGCAAATAAACTCGTGTAAGGCCAATTAGTATGTTATGTGACAAAATGAAGCAAATAACTCACAGCCATCCAACCGAACACACACCAAAACAAAATGTTACATCACTAAGACGACTGTTTAATCATCTCTAATTAATTAGATGTTCTCTTATTAAGTATTTTTAGGGTAAGGGATATTCGACAATGTTAGAGTTTATTTTTTGTCAAAATATTTTGATTTATGAATTTTATTTTAAAGTGAACATTTTCAATGGGATAATTTTTATATCTATCGACTTGTACAGCTTTTTTCCATACACAAAAAATTACAGTATTTTCTCTTTACAGTGATAATCCTAATGTGGACATAGTAGGGGCAAATCTTTATGACCGGTATCTGAAGGAAGTCTGGCAAAACAGAGACAACGGCAACACTCCAATAAATTCGCTGCCCAGAAGTAGGTTAATCCCAAACGAATCTGATTTGTACGAGCAGACTGTACGCTCAATGAAGAGTTTATTGGTCGGGACCGGCGTCTACAAACAAGACACAAAGAAGAGTACAGCCGAGGATGATGAGGTTTATCATGGACACAGAGATATTACAAACGAGCCAGAACTAACCAAACCCTCAAAATTTGTCCCTGATGTACTACACGGCATAAGGCACATTTTCGAAGTGGAGAATTATTGTCACGTGAATACTTGAAATTGCAGTCGCAACAAACGATCTATCCTCGTTATACAAATATAACAACAAGCAACGACAACTTTACGGGTTGTCTCTTTTGTCTTTTCGATGGATGCGAAACGCAGTGACCCAGTGGTGTGAATCTGGAGGAATTTAGGATCAGGGTTACCTTTGTTATGGCGTTCTGATACGTGATCTAAGACGTTGATTGGCCTCAAAAATCGATTATCGGGTCATGTTTACTTTATATGTGCAATGGGAGTTACATTATATGGTTTTGCTATCCAGGAAGAGAAACACTAAGTTCTCAAATTGTCTTATTCTGGGAACTAAAACGTCTTGCCCGTTGCTAGTTTAGTTTTTGTGAGTGGCCAGTGACTGTTTCTTTACGTGCATTATGTTCACATATTAAGCTAATCGCATTTCATTCCCGTCCCGAGTATATGGTATCATTCATCAGGTAAGATTACTGTAAATATTCTGAAATCTGAAAGTGAATCAAATCGTTCGGCACATTTTTGGTATCTTGAGTCATTCTGTTCAGTCTCCCAAACGCGAAGATATAACTTCATCTGATTGTCTGATAAAATTAGCGATTGTGATAATAACTTGGGTCACCAACATGACCCCTAAGCTATCACTGTCATATTTTCACGTAGGACAGCGGAGATCTGCTTTTAATCAGATTGAATACCGCCTATATTTTCCTCGTATTATGATAAATTGTTTTGCCATAGTACTGCTTGTTAGACAGTACATTCTCCGTGTACCGCTTTAACCAGAGCGCATTTAACAGATCAGGAAGATTTTAAAGACGGAAGTTGGTTCAAAGACACGTGTAGCTGTTTAAAGTGCTCTAATGTGTATATGTTTCATTTTGAGTTTTTCACATTTTGGACCAGTTATTGTTGTGTTTGTTCGTATATCTATTTTTTCGGGAACTGATTTTGCAAAACGAATTTTCTTTCAGGAGTTCTTAATCACTGTACTTTTGTCATCCGGAGGACTCGTCTTGCTTACTTAATGCTGTCGTGGTAGTAGCCATAATCGGTCTGTATGCATGTTATGCATATTGAAGGTGTTTTATATTCAAAAGTTATTTATCTGGGTTTAAACTCTGTCATCAGTGAGGACGTTTTATAATATTGTAATCGTGACATTTCGTACGTATTATTATCTTAAATAAAATATTTTTGCTAAGTATTCATTTATTTATACTGAAGAAATTGTAATTATGTGCAATAAATATCATTTCTTTTTTCTATTTTTGTCTTAATTTCCTCCTGTCTGTCAGCATCTTTCGTCTATCCGTGAACAATGTTCTCTTCAACGCACACCAACATGACAAAACCCTTCTTAAAGTGTGTGCCTGTTGAAATAATAGTATTACATGCAGACACTCGCGCACATAAATATCATATGTATAGGGGTAGAGTCAATAACTTTGTGTATTTGATAGACACTTATATGTAGTGGTAGCATTCGCGTTGTAACTTCGTCACGTGTCCTGAAGGTTATAAAATATTTGAGTTTATACTCGGACTTGAGATAGTCAGAATAAACAACTTGGAGCTGAAACATGTATTGAGCTTCATAAAGGTTATGCAAGATTACACGCCTTCATAAAGGTTATGCAAGATTACACGCCTTCATAAAGGTTATGCAAGATCACACGCCTTCATAAATGTTATGCGAGATTACACTGCTTCATAAATGTTATGCAAGATTAGGGGCTTTCATAAAGGTTATGCAAGATTACACTGCTTCATAAAGGTTATGCAAGATTATACTCCTTCATAAAGGTTATGCAAGATTACAGTCCTTCATAAAGGTTACGCAAGATTACACACCTTCATACCAAAGACTTAATGTGTGTGTGTGTGTGTGTGTGTGTGATTCAGATTTTTAACGTAGCTTTAATAATTTTCCAGTCATATCGCTACGATGTCTGCAGTGTGACAGTTTTATAGTAATGTCTAGCACTGGGGCATCATGCCGCAGACATGTGGCATGATGTCCCACCCAGCCACATTATCCTGACACCAGGCCGACCAGTCCTAACACTAACCTCTTAATGCTGAGCGCCAAGCGAGGCAGCTGTTAGTACCATTTTTTAAAGTCTTTAGTATGACTCGGCCGGGGTTCGAACCCGCGACCTCCCGCATCCGAGGCGGACGCTCTAATCACTAGGCCACCGGAGCGGTTATCAAAGACTTATAAAAATTGTACTAATAGCTGCCTGTTAGTGTTGGGACTGGTCGGCATGATGTCAGGATAATGTGACTGGGTGGGACATGACGCTACATGTCTGCATCATGATGTCCCAGTGCTAGACATCACTATGATAGTGATGAACTATGTCTGACATGGACGGATAGAAATTTGCAAATCTTCTGTCATGATAGACTACTTGGAGTTTTGGTAGAGAATAACCTATCATGGACTGAACATATGAAACATATCAGTAAAAAAAGTCAATTCAAGTTTATGCCTTCTCAGTAGGATAAGACACTTTCTCCATAACAGGCACAGAAAACTATTTTATAACAGTTGCATACAACCCTATTTAGACTACTGTAATACTGTATGGGGTAATTCAAATGATAAAAACTTAGCAAAGCTGGCACATCTTCAAAAAAGAGCATTTGGGCTAATATCAATACAGAAAGAAAGCAAGGAAAATTTAGCTGGTAAGTTAAAAATATTACCTATTAAAGACCGAATCTGTTTGAGAAAAGCCAAATTAATGTACAGGATATCCAATAATAGTGCTCCTGCATATTTACAATCACTATTCCAGTACAGGCTACCTAGTAATACTCCCCACCTGCGATCCATGGCTACCAAACAGTATAAAATTCCCAAACTAAATAAGGAATTATTTAAAAAAAGTTTCCAATACTCTGGAACTTTGCTCTGGAATAGTATTCCAGTTGAGATTAGAAATGCCCACTCTATTTCCTTCTTCCAAAACCAGTATATCCAGTGGCTTCAGAGATGCAGCTATAATAAATTCCTTTGTATGAGGGCCTCAAGGTAGATTAGTTCTTAGCTAATTGTGTTACCCTCTTTAAATAAAGTCTTTATTATTATTATTATTATTATTATTATTATTATTATTAACTGCCACACTGCAGACATCGTAGCGATATGACTGAAAATTGTTAAAGCTACGTTAAAAATCCACACACACACACACACACACACACGAGCGCGCGCGCTCTCTCAGAAAGTGTTTTAAAACCTCCTGGCATGCTTTCGAGTCCCAAAGCTAACACATGCAGGGATTATTGATCAGTCATTTATAGTCATACTTTTTCTATGTTCTTGTTTCGTGGCGGGTGCTTCAAAGTAGGTTCTATTCGAGTACGGGGAGATTTAGAAGAAGGTTTTTAATACAGTAAAGTACATGAATGTATTAAATAATAATAATTTGAATGAAAAGAACACTGAAACTGTACCAGTTTATTTAAATCGTGGGATAATATTAAAGCCTTGGACTGGATGTTGATTCTCCGGACCAGGATGAAAGTTCAATTTGCAAACGCAAGGCTAAAACGAGTTATAAAGAAAGTACTTTTTAAATTAGGACCGAGCTAGTATTGGAAACCAATTAACAGGATTAGAGACGAGAAAAAAAACCCCCAAACCCTTCTGGGTATAGGCATTAGTGTTTTATAACTACTTCATTGATCTTAATCAGGCTTTTGATTCAAATCACGATTTTAATGCAAAATTGTCTGTTGAAAATGAAATATTAAAGAGATATATTGGTGTGGAAAACGTACACTGGGCTGCTTGCTGCGATACAGGCAACAAGATCAATGAGAGTTTATATATATATATATATATATATATATATATATATATATATATATATACACACACACACACACACACACACAATCAACTGAAAAAATTTGTCAACATTTATATAAATCCCTTTTTAATTGAGACCATATCATTAATCCAGTGTCTCGGGTTAACACTTATAGGATTAATACAAATTATTAAAAACAAATTAGTTGATAAAAGTCTTCTCTCGAAGTACAGACCTATTACACATTTCATTTGAGTTTGGGAAAGTTGTTTACCTCTTGTTGTAAATGCAAGACTTAACGAACTATTTAGAGACGAACGATATTTCAAAGTAAAATGAGTCTGCTATCAGAAAAATTCTCCACGCTTGATCGTGTTTTTCTCTACATGCGTATGTAGAGTAAAAAAAAAAAAAAAAAAAAAACGTTAGAAAATGGGCGCATTTGTCAATTTTCAAATGTTGGTAGGGCAGGCCTTCCGGAGAAAATGGTTCGAAATAATATTATTGGTAAAATTCCTAAATGTAATTAGAAGTATCACGTGTGGATATCAGTAAAGAATTTTCTGATTTATTAACTTGACAGTGTGGAATAAGGCAACTTGAGAATCTTTTGCCCACCTTATTTTCATTATATATTTACAATTTATAAAAAGGTTTTGGCTAGCGGACGGTTGCAGTGGTGGGAATTTTTGATATTATGAAACAGAATTCATGCTGTATTTAAAGGTTACTTGTTATCCTTTATGCTGACGATGTTGTACTTACAAGTACTTGTTATCCTTTATGCTTACAATGCTGTACTTAAAAGTACGTGTTATCCTTTATGCTTACGAATATGTACTTAAAAGTACGTGTTATCCTTTATGCTTACGAAGATGTACTTTAAAGTACGTGTTATCCTTTATGCTGATGATGCTGTTATTCCTGCACAAAAGGAAACAAAAATATCCACAAAATATCGAGTGAATTCGATATACATGTATACTGCAGAGAATGATATTTAAAATCAATATTCATAAAATAAATTTAGTAATATTTGGTTTAAGGCAATCTAACCATTTTGGTCTTAGCTGGTAACACATCGTTGGAAATAGCCTATTAGTAGTTATATGGGTCATTTGAGGGCTCCATGGAGTTGAACACTATGTCATTGGTTAAAGAGACTGAAAAACAAACAATGTAAACCTGACAAAAGCTTTGATCTGGACCAAAAGAAGCACTAAAATTCCGAAACAGTACCGGACTTTAGCGGATGTCGAACAATTTCAGGGAAAATTGTAAAAGAATATATTTAGCATTGTACAGTACCAGATTAAACCCCGTGGAGGCCCCTAAGCAGTCGAAAATCTCGGGGCCCCCTCGCAAATTATCTCCCAATACGTTTTTAATTTTACCAACCCAAAAAGGCGCGGGCCCCGTAGGCCGGTGTCTTCTCTGCCTATCTGGTAATCCGGCACTGGCATTGTACTAAAATTCCGGCTTTAAAATACGGGCTTTAGCTGTGATTGAAAGTAAATTAAAAAAATTTAGTCTAGCCTAAAAGTAGTATTACAATTAATAAGTTTATAAACTGTACCGGACTTTAGCCAACATTTAAAACCAATCCGGAAAAAATTTAAAACAATTTGCGATAAACTAAAATAGTAATAAAATTCTTAAACTCTTACGGACTATAGCGGAGACTGAAAAAGACAGGAAAAATGTACAAATATGCTCTAGATTGAAAGCAATACTAAAAGTTTAAACCAATACGCAGTTTAGCTGAGATTAAAAAGAAATTTCCCCAAAGTGTAAAACTTTACAATTTAATTTTTCACAAATTAATTTAAACAAACAAATTAAACGGAATTTAGTGAAAACTGAAATATTTCTAGATACGTTAAAAATTGCCAAAAGTATTTTACAAATTGTGCAACAAAAGTTTAAAATTTTAATAATTGTTTTTACCAAATGTTAAAGATATGTAAACAACAGTCAAAATTGTACGTTGTTTTCAGTGACCAAGATCACACACTTCCTAACCAACGAAAACTCAGTGGAGGGGAGGACGTGAAGGAAAACATTCCTTGTAGAAAAAAATTCAAAGATCGACAGAGAGAATGGGAAAAAGCATGCCCCTCCCCCCCCCAAAAAAAAGAAAATTTGTTTTACAAAATACGCCAACGCAATTTTATTCCTAAATCAAAGTCTCTAAGCCAGCTCCGCTCACTGAAATCATCATCCAAACCTATGACAAGAGAAGATACAGGATAGTCCATTCCGTTTTATTTACAAATATCAAAAACATTTAAAATAAACAAATTTTAATGTTGACAACGTTGTGGAGTCAGACAAGTCTTCCAATGATGTTATAATGTGTCATTTTGTGCCAGCGATGCGCACATCGTTTCTGTACTAAAGAAAATAGATAGTCATAATGTACATTAAACCATCTTTCTAATTTATTATCATTTCTATAGTACTCACGGTTTAAAAAAACATGTTACAAAATGTTCTAGGGGAAATCCAAAACTACTTTGATGAAGAAAATACACACAATATTGTTCACACACCATGGAATATTATCCTTGTAATCTCAAATTATTGATCTGAATAGCATTTCGTCTCATGAACTTAATGATGTCCTCTTCCATAGGAGGCAGTCGATAAGAATCAAAATATTACACAGTGTGTTTGCTGGAAAATTAAAAGGCTACCCAGTGGGTTCCTGGTCAATGACTGTCATCCGTGTTGATAACATAGGCTTGAACGGCTTTGGATTTTCGACGGGAAAGTTCATGCTTAACACACTCTTTTGGATTCCAAGAAGCTATGTACCAGATGTGAGTCACAAGTTAATGAAGTTCCCAGGTATTCATCCTTTTTCACATGTAATGATAAATTATCAATTAACACTTGACGTTTTCCTTGAAGCAACATATTACATAGCTAAAGTTTGTCCATGATTGCACATTATACTTTAAGATAATGATAGTTTGTATAAATGTCTAGTTGGATTTGAGTTCAGGACATTAGTTTTTACCTTATAAAAGCTATGGTCTACCTGATTTTTGTCAAGTTATTAGCTAAAATTTGAGTAAATGCACTGATCTTGTTTACAAATTTGATCGAAATTTCCATTAGAAATGACCTAAGTCCAGGACATATTGCTGTGTCATTAGTCAGGTGACAGTTTGTTTATAAGGAAGACCAAGTAAACAATTATTAATTCCTATTTTAATATCAGTCCTCTTGAAATCACTTTTAGTTGTGTTCAGATATAATTTGAAAGAAATCATTTCTTTAAAAAGAAAATTCAATGAAATTACAAAGTGCTCATTGACATTTAATTGTTTTTGGAACAGATCTAAAGGCAAGATCCATAATTAAATAATCTGCAAGAAACACTGACTGATATGGCGGAATCCCCAATAAGTAATGTGTAGAGACTGGACATATCTTGAAAAATAAAATACAAAGATTTGACAAAGTATATACATGCAACTGGAAAATTAGCGATGACAGTATCTTTTGTTGACTGCGATTATTGTACATAAATATGTTGATGTTTATATTTCCACACAAACTTGTTATACTTTATTTTTTTTAAATGGACTCCACACAATTACAGTAAAAGTGGTTTAAAATTCGACTTTAAAAGTTGGTAAGTTAACTTACGCAAAGAGTTGAAAAGCCTTTTAAACGTCCATAAATTAAGTCCTGAAATTTGTTTACGAAGCATGTGCTAACAGCTCAGTTGAATGCAGTCACTGTTCTGGAAGAGCGGTGACTTTTAAAACAATTTAATGTAAAAGCTAAACATTTTACACTAAGATGTAAAAAACTTGCTGTTTAAGCAGGCGAGACAACTCGTAGTATATTCACTTTCAAAAGGTTTAGATCTATATTATTATCATCTTAAATTTTTAATTGAATGCAGTCACTGATGTTGAAGATATAAAATATTCCAAAACTTTAACGGAAATCTTGAATATTGTTTAGGATGATACGGCAATCTTGCTGCTTAAGACCGTAACTCATGTTACGTGAGAAGCACCAGTAAGTATCTAAAATGTACGCTGATGCTTGCGGACAATTATGTCTGTACTAAATTGCACGATTTAATAAATAGGTGACATCAGACTTAAAAAACTATCCAAGAGTCTCAGCATAGGTGGGTGGATGATTATTTATTAGACTATACTTATGCAGGCGAGACAGGGAAGACAATAACTCCATCATGTAATGTTGTAAACTTTAGATCTATAGTGAGATGCCAAAGCTTCACTTGAATGCAGTCAATTGTGTGCAAGATATGTGACTTTAGAACACATGTAAAAATTTAACCTTGTTCACTGTGATGCAAGAAACTCCTACCGTAAATAACAGCATAAACTTTACACATATAGGGATATTATCCCAAAGTTTCACTTAAATGCAGTCACTGTTGTAGAAGATATGTCTTTCACAAATGTTTACACAAAACGTCAACATGCCGATGCATGCCGAGCTTGTCTGACATGTGACCACTAGATCTTACCATGCTTAAGCAGGTGAGACAAAAGCAGCTACTTCTTAAAGTGAATAACCACTTCTTGCTGGAAATTGATATATCCCCATAAATTCTATCTCTGTTATGTCGAACTGGTCTGAATTTATCTCATAAAGTCTCTGACTACACATATATTAATGAATTTACCCGCATCCAATACAAGATTTATTCCTTCCTCTTACGGCACTTTTGATATAGTTATAACCATCATGGTTGATACTATTTGTCGAACTGCTATTATCACTAAAAGGAAACTGTAAATCTGACACTCACACACGCACATCATTGAATCAGGGGGAATGGGATTTAGTTTTACTTGATTTGGCAATCATTGAGAAGTATTCCTTTTCTAAGAGATATAGTTGATCTTGAAAAGAATCGTTGACGTTTGTTTGAATCGCAAAAATTATGGACTTGACATCATCAGCTTTAACTGTCTTAATCCCTTTCCTCGGTCAAGTCGAACTCATCCTCCTGGTGCTGTTGCTGCTATGGTAGTGGTAGCATTAACTGCTGTTGCTGCCACTGACATCTCAATGGCGATGACCGTGGATGTAGTGATGGAAGGTTTCGAATCAGTTTTAATCAACTTCCTTCTGTCCTTCACAATTCCAAGTTTTCCTCTCTTCTCGTTTTATTTTTGTCATCTTGTTCCTGTTGTTGAGTAAATGCTTCTTCTACTTCTTTCTGTCTTTGCAAAAATTCGACAATTATTCCTTCTGCATTTTTCTGAAATCATCCACCAATGGTAATGACTGAGAAGAGGTGAATGTAGTACTACTGTTGAAGACAAACATTCTTGCAGAGAGGACAGAAAATCAGCCAAAGCTAAATGAGTTATCTTCTTCTGGAAGAAGAATACTGAAAACAGCTGAAACTAGTAGTCGTAGTCATGATACTATCATTCCGAGTATACGAGCAATCCGCAGCTGCACACCTCAATACATTGTCTTCATGTTCTCACCATAGGTATGGTACTCAAACTGTTCTACAATGGTAAACCGTAGGAAAGCTGGTGCGTGTATGTATTTAAAGTAACGTCATGCTCCCGCTCTCTTTAGATTGCAAGAGTAGTTTCACGCTCTAACTGAATTTTGTAACGCGCGTTTCGATTGGTGAAACATTTTAATCCGCTCCTAGAATATATACAAGTGAATCATCCCACAGTTTCACTTGTCCACAAGACAACTCAAGCAAGATATCGACTTGTGTAGATTCATCAACCATTGTTTCTGGTATGCTGTTCAATCGAAGGCATCGTTGGTGTGAGGAAATATAGTCAGAATTTTTCTTTCTTTACGGCCGTGATTTTAACTACTTTGCTGGCTAAAGGGTTACGTAAAGTTTATGATAGTCGGCTAAAGGCTTGATGATGGCCGGTTATAGTTTATTTAGTAACTAGATGGTTGAGTCGGCTAGTCGCTTCAAAGGGAGTTAAGCTCTTTGTATCGTTAAGAAGGCCAGATTTCTGCGCTTACAGTTACATGTGAGACGATTTGTGCTCAAGCACCGCCGAACATCAAACGAGGCGTACCAGCCAATCGGAATGAGAGGAATTTAAAAATCTACCAGTAGGAGGCGCTAATCTCTCAGACAGACCAGGGGACAATGAAATAAATATCGAGCCATATCTGAGTAAAATTAATCAGTGGTTTCCTGACCTTTGAGGAGGGAGGAGTGTAGTTGAACTACAAGGAAGTATCAAAAGGATTCTGGGGGAAAGATCACTTCAAGCGAAGGAGACTCGTAAAAAAAGGGGAGAGGAATTGAACTGGGAAATAAATAGGAAACTTCTTACAGGTAGGAAATATCTCAGCCGAATACTTTTGTTGATTTGCGTAGATAGGAATTTAATAGATTGTGTGTTATAACGTATAGCTAATTTATTAGGACATGGAACATAACATATCGTAGAATTATTACAGAATATTACATCACAGTGTATAGACAAATCTGTTAGAAAATTTAATTGGGATGTGTATTTGCATTTATCAGTATGTAGGCTAAGAATTATAAGTAGTAAACAGAGTGGGTTTGTATGCATATGTATTTACGTATTTCTAGGTATCATGCGGACGCTCTAACCATTTGTAGGGCACAGGTAATGAGAACGATAACGGTAACAACGGTAGATTGCTGTGTCAGAATATAACATTTAGACGGCGTGTGCGTGTGTTACGGAACTTCGGAAGTAATACTATTTGTATGTAGGGCAAGGTGTGTATGAAATAAGTAGACGGTAGTGTGTGAGAAGGGCCTGGTAAAGTGTTCGCTATTTGTCTGATAAGAAGTCCGTGAGAGAGAGAGTGGTACATTACGAAGATTAGTATTGGGAGAACAGGATGTACGTCCTTTATATTTTCTACAGGAAGCTCCCACGGTACATGTAAGAGACGGCACTGAAATCCCAAGAAAGGGAAGGAGAAAGTACAAGAAATAGTACAGAAGGAGTGCAGAAGGAAAGAGTACAAGAAGTAGCAAAGGAAGGGTGCAGGAGGGAAGAAGAAGAAGGGAGAATAGATGTACTCATCTGCTTTCGTTTCACTCTTCAAGGGACAACTCACTGAAAGGAGACTCTCACATTAGGACTTTAACTCTCACGTGATGAAATAAAGAAAGACATTTGTTAACAGGCCAATTAATGTATTAATTTATGAGTGAAGTGTAATTGGAAGATTTATATCCAGAAATTTCATGAATGGTTTTATTTATTATTAATAGTGATTAAATTATATATTTTACCTTGAGTTGTTCATGTATTTAGGCGACCGCTCCAGTGGCCTAATGGTTAGTGCGTCCGCCTCGGATGCGGGAGGTCGCGGGTTTAAACCCAGGCCGAAAAATGGTACTAACAGCTGCCTCACTAGGCGCTCAGCATTAAGAGGTTAGTATTAGGACTGGTCGGCCTGGTGTCAGGATAATGTGGCTGGGTGGGACATCATGCCACGTGTCTGCGGCATGATGCCCCAGTGCTAGACATCATTATAAACTGCCACACTGCAGACATCGTAGCGATATGACTGAAAAATTGTTGAAGGTACGTTAAAAATCCAGCGCACGCACGCACGCACACACACACACACACACACACACACACACACACACACACACACACACACACACACACGTATTTAGACTGTCGGGGGGCTCGTGAGCCATTCCAAATTTGGATGTCCACCTTTCTGCCGTATTAGACCCAATACTATAGAGTGGATGTGACAGTGACATTTAGTCATTACTAGGATCATAGACACCAGCGATATCAAAAAGAAGAATTATGTGCAAAGGCATTGGTGTCGGAAACAAGTCTTACTCAACGGACTCGCCGTGAAACGAATTTTGAGAAAAAGAAGACCAATGAAGCGATGTCACTTACGTTAATCGAATTTAGTTAGCAAATCCCAACGGCCCTTTTCATGGCCACCCACATTTCTAGAAAAGAGAGATACTAATCATATTTGCCAAATAACTTTGCGTTTTGTGTATGTGTTTGTGTATGTATGTATTGGTTTGTGTATGTGTATGTTGTTGACAACTAAAACTTACAACCCCTTCTATCTTATGTGTCATAGTATGTTCTATGTAAGGGTTTAGTAGTGTGTCCATAAATACTTACTACTCTTTTGTGTGATATTATGTTTGTATGTTTGTGTGAAAGTAAGTGTATCAATACTTCCTACCCATTTCATTAGATTGTGTGGGTGTGTGTTTGGATAGTAATTAAAACGGGAGTGTTGGACTGTAGGGTGTTTGTTTGGATAGTATATGTGACGTGTTGGAGTGTAGATAACAATTCTGACATTACCATTCACATTCTACCTCATAACAACTTTTTACACTATAAATATTTTTGACCCAGTAAACACTTTTGACCCCCATAATACCATCTCCATGTTAAACCTATGGACCATTTTAACCTAGGATTTCCGTGCGACCTCATACTGCCCCCTACATGATAACCTACAGCGTAATGTTAATCTCGTATAACCTCAAATTGGCCATTACGTATATTGTCGTAATATATACATCAGTGTAAATGAATATTAACACAAATGTTACTGGCTAAAGACCAAATTACTAGTGATTTAAATAATTTTGAAAAGCAACATTATAACTGCTCATCTTTAAAGATAATTCCTAGCAAACTAGACAAAACGGACTCAAAATAATATTTACAAGAACGATACACCCAGAGTAACCTGTGCAAAAGGTGAAGCAGATGCATATTACTCTACAATTAGCCATCACAAGAAATATGAACATGGAGTCGGGAACATGCACATATTCGACTATTCAATTTTTACAACTTTCTCAGAACAAAATCATGTCCTCAGAGCAGAAATGCCACCTGGATAAATAGTCATAGATTCTGATTTATTTTTTTTATTTTTTTTTGTGTGGGGGTCTTCCAAAAACGTTGCTAGCACTAACCTCGAATTCCTACATTACAGCCTGATAGTATATTTGTTTAATACATGACTGGTGAAAATAGTCCCTGGAAGTGGCCTAAAATAATACGTTATCAGCAACTGCAATTGTTCCACAGCATAAAAAGCCAGTCTAAAGACCCTTTTGGCACTGAGAAATACTTTCTATGAGTCGGATAATTAAATATTTATTAGATATCGGGGACATAATTTCACCCTTTTATGCTCCTTGCTTCTCATAAAATGCTGATGATAGGTCGTCTCTGTCTCAGTTCAGCAATGGCCCCAAACCCTGGTACAAGTCATTCACGAATTTCCATTTCTAATTACGTAAATCAACATCAAATAGGGCCAGAAAACTTTAAAAGCTTTACTGACATCTATAAATGCAACAAAAATGTGTTGCTAATTGTCCATAGTTCCAGCAGTTTGCCTCTGTCAGAAAAAAAGTTACAAAGTGAATTGATTCTAGTAAATGCTTTTTTTTAAAATATTTTTTTTTTGTAATTTATTCTGTGTGGTAGAAATCCTGAGTAAAATCCAGTATTTCTTTTCCACTAAGCTGGGGATGATTTTTCGCATGATTAATTTGAGTCATTTAAAGACCATGATGGTTTCTATCAGATTTGGACATGTTCTTTTATGGAGTTTTAAAGAAAAGGCCATTAAAAGGTTTTCCAATCTTTAATAATGTTGCAAATATGTTATGACAGAAATCCATAATTTGCATAAATTGGGAGGTCTTCATTCCAGGGTGCTCTCTGTCGAATTTGCTCATGTTAATGTAAAATTTTTTTTTGACCGTCAGGTGCTTTATTTCTCTTTCACTTTTTGATGCAACAACCCCAGACACAACTGACGCTTGGTGATATAACAACCCCAGACACTACTGACGCTTGGTGATATAACAACCCCAGACACTACTGACGCTTGGTGATATAACAACCCCAGACACTACTGACGCTTGGTGATATAACAACCCCAGACATTACTGACGCTTTATTTGTTACAGACATCTTATGCAATAAACTGGATTAAAAGCATAAGTGTCCGACTTTTGTATGCATACTATACACATTTATTTATGATGCAAGATTCAGATAAGTTATGCAGCAATTAACTGAATATTCAGCAATCACCTAGATTCACGGAAATACCTCACAGTGGTGGAGATGCGAACTTTGACATCAGGTCTGACATTCGGGTATTTTTCTTGTACGGTTGATTTTTATGCTTACTTGCAGTCATTGATGTGCAGGGGAAAATATCGTCAACTATATTTATCTGTGTGACTTGACCCCTACTTTGTTTATTAATGCGTACTGGCTGTGGAAAAGAAGGAGGGTATAACTGAGAAAATTCTTTTTATTGATTTAAAATATAACCTTGGGTAGAAAACAACTTTATCACTTAAAATTCTCGTAATGTTAACTGGAGTTAATAGGACTGCAATAGATCAGGGTAGACAACTTGTCTGTGACTGTTTCCAACACAGAAGAGTTGTGTACCTTAGACGGCGTTATAACCGACGACTACTTGAAGTCGCATGTGGTATCGAGAGGAAGATTATGTAGGCCAGATGATCGTAAATAAGTTCATCAGCTCGAGAAAGTGTGGCATGTGAAGAGAAATTGGACTCATTCAAGAACCACACGCGATTAATAAGAAAGGGGTGATATGCAGTGAGAAAACGTCACCAATGATCACTCAAATGAAGTTTTATAACTGCAAAGTGTACTGACGTGAAGGCGAACTCTTTTACATTTATACGGCTGAGATTTGCAAACAATTCTTCTAAAAAAAACCAGGAACTAAATGTCACCTATATAAATATCTCAAACTCATGAAAATGGATCCTAGATGAGATATTAGAAGTGAAGAAATTGTTAATTTAGAATAATACGAGAAATTGATGTTCTACTTTAAATACTGAAATTACATTATTATAGCTATATGTAGTTTAAAATTCTTTAACTAGCGAATTTGTTAATGTGATAAAAATAATTGCAAAACAAATACTAAGTAAATTATAGAATTGTGTGTGTGTGATTTGGATTTTTAACATAGCTTTAAAAAATTTTCAGTCATATTGCAATGTCTGCAATGTGCATTTTTAGTGATGTCTAACACTGGGGCATTATGCTGCAGACATGCAGCATGATGTCCCATCCAGTCACATTATACTGACACCAGGCTGACAAGTCCTAACACTAACCTCTTAATGCTTAGTGCCTAGCAAGGTAGCTGTCAGTACCAGTTTTATAAGTCTTTGGTATGACTTGGCTGGGGTTCTTGAAAATAGGGGAAAATGATTGGCTTCATGATACCCCTTGAATGTAACAATATGTTCAAATCTGAAAAGCTGTCAGGCTTGGAAATTTTCTGTCAAATTTGGTTGAGTTCTGCTGTCTGGTCTTTTAGAAGTCATTTAAATATTTTTCTCTATTTATTTTTGTATCAACAGTCATACATCATGGCCTATCGGCAATATTTGTACAAAACTAAAACAACCTGATGACCAGAAGAAAATGAAAATAGCAAATCTTGACAAAAGAATGATGTATTACTGACAATGCAAGGTGACCAAAGGACCATACTATGAGTTAAGTGACCTTGCAGCCAGATAAGATACAGAAGAAAAACCTTTTGGTTCAAGATTCTGCCATGGATTAAAGAAATTTTATTTCCCTCAAAGCTAATATTATACAGAATCCAAGAACATTTGAACATTTCTGATTCTTATCCTCATGCCACTGACCATGGGCAGGATATAGTATTTTGTCCAGTTGTATGTGTGTCCATTTGTATGTGTGTTCATTTGTTCATCAGATTGTGAATACTGTTGTCCCGATTTCACATAAACTCATGAAAAGTGGTTTGTAGATAAAATAAACTCATGAAAAACAGGTTTGTATATGAATCTCATGTTAACAGTAGCTTGTACTAAAACCAGATCATGACTTAATTTTCGTACGAGTGACTTTTGTATTTTGAACTATTACTTAATTACCGGTACACACTCAATATTTCTGGATCCTATTTCACCAACAACACTCAACAACATTTGTATGTGTATAGACCTAAATGTGGGTTATTCCACATGCCAATTTTCATCACTGTAGGTGAAGTAATATCTAAGATGTTGATGCTGTTAGAAACAAATGAATAGCCACAAAAATAATATCCACACCCAACTTTATTGGTTTTGGGATGAAATACAAATATATGTAGGTGTTCTTGGTTTTTGTAAAACCTGGACTCTGACAAGGAAGTAAAATTCTTTCATTCAGTGCTAAATTTTTAACCAAAAGTTTTTCTTCTGCTTCACTGTATCAGGCTTGGTGCCAAATTAAACCACACTGCCCTGCTAGAGTCAACTGAATTTTTCATTTGCACTTGTAATGCATAAAAAAGTAACAAAAATAAAAAAAAAAATTCACCTGAACTTCCAATGTTGGGAATTTGAACTTAAATCAGTCTGATTTTGGAAGGAAAATGCAAAGAGTTTTCATTTTAGGAATATGTTTTATTGCACATCTTCAACATTCCTTGCAAAAAAATGATTTGTTCTATTGTACAGATATCTATGTAATGACCTGGGTTTTTTCAGCATAATGCTACCAAGTCATTAAAGTATACAGAAATGACATAGGTCAATTCTATATAAAATATTTGGCTAGTTTAATAATGAAATGTGGCATCACTACAAATCTTAGCACCCCTCCAATACAAATATAGTAAAAAAAATCCTTTACATAATTGACAAATATAGAATGTACTGGCATCAAATTTTAAGTAAATGCACAAACTAAAACTATTTATATATACCATCCTCACCTATCAAACACATCCCCACTGTTATTAATACAAATTTTAATTTGTACATCACATGACAAAATGTTAAAAGTACCATCTATACTTGCTTATAAATTGAGTCAAACTGCATAGACCCTGCTCTGTCACTGCATAAGGCACCAGCAGAACTGGATCCTTGAATTTTCTTAGGAGCAATCATTAGAACAAACAACATATACTCTGATAGGCTGGTTTAATTATGCAATGGCAGATCAGAGTCTACACTGTTTGCAGTTGGACTTGTTTTATAAATGAGTATATACTGTAGTTGAATAAATTAAGGGAACAGTATCAAACATTTACCTTCCTTGAAAAATATGCAGCCATATAAGTAAGCAATGAAGTCAAAATGCAAACAATCTCACATCAAAATACACTAAGTAATGCCAGGTTTATTTCATTCCACATGAAAACAATACATGTATACTGATAAAGGTACAAAGACATATTATTTCATGTGGTTGAACAGTGGGGAGATTGTTGAAAGCTTAAATTCCTTTCACAATATTACAACATCATTAATAAAATTGAAAAATTTTGATCTTGTCCATCATTATACTCAACCATTCATTATATAGTGTTTCCCCACTCTAACATTGTTCATAGAGAAGCCATAAAATTATACTGAGTACATATGCATTGTTGCCTTATACTGGGGTAGATAAAACATAGTGGTTTTCCACAATAACACTAATCAGGGGAACCACACAAGAAACCTGTGGTATATGCAAGGTCATCTTTAATGGGGTAGATTACACACATTACATAGTGGTTTTCCACTATAACACTAATCAGGGGAGCCACACATGAAAACTGGTATATGTAAGGTCGCATTATAATGGGGTACAGTATACACAGTACAGTGGTTCTCCACTATAGCACCAATCAGGGAAGCCATAAAAATATGCCAAGATACAGGGAATGTCACCTTATACCGAGTACATCATACATAGTACAGTGGTTCACCATTACAGCACTAATCAGGGGAACCATACAAGAAAACTGGTATATGCAAGGTTGCCTTATAATGGGGTACATTATACATAGTACAGTTGTCTACCACTATAATATTAAACAGAAGAACCATTAAAGAGAACTGTGATGTAGCCAAGGCTCCTCATACTGGGGTACATTATATGGATTTATAATTCAACCATACTGGTATCCATGGCCATACCTGTGTTATATCTGGGAATGTGATATCCTAAGACACTTTATAATGAGGGACAACTATATCTAAAAAATAACCCTGTACTGTTTCAAACATAACATGAAAGCTATTAGTGGCTGCAGGTTTCTATGGAATAATGTAGCATTATGATAGGATTATAACACGAATAGACGAGCATGTAATTCGCCTAATTTGAACAGTGTAGACCCAGGTCTGCTGTCACATTATGTGCCAGCAGATCTGGGCTGTACTGATTTGCTTGTAATCATAAATAGAATCAACAGTATAAACCCAGGTTTACTTTCACATCAGATCAGGAACTGCTTGTATTCATAAATGGAATGAACAAATGTAGACCCAGGTTTACTGTCATATTATGTGCCATCAGATCAGGAACTGTTTGTATTTGTAAATAGAATGAGCAATATAGACCAAGGTTTACTGTCACATCATGTGCCTGCCATCATGTCAGGGATTACACTGATTTACTTTGTAATCATAAACAGAATGAACAGTACATACTTGGGCAGGGCCGTTGTAAGGGTGGGCACTACAGGCAACCATCCAGGGTGCCAAGACATTGATTTGTAGCATTGCTAAAGAACATACAAAGTACAATATACAATTCAAAAAGAATCAGAACAACCTGCAACGAAAAATGAGAAACTCCAATAAAAATTCACTTTGTAAATTCTTTAATAAAGTATCCTGTCAACTTTTAGAATGTACCACACCTTTGACAAATATAGTTTTTACTGACAACTATTCTAGTGGATTAGCTGCCTGACCATGAAATTTCAAATAAACTTTTGCTTCTAGCAGCTTTTGTGTTTTTGATGTTTCTGCAGCCAAAGTTGTACAACTGTCAAGTCTTGTCAATAACTGAAAATTTTTGTTTTTTAGGCATATAGTTTTTTCTCTGTGAAAAATGTGCAAGTACCTTTAAGAACATGGTGACCTTTGGACCTTTAAGAACAAGCTGACCTTTGGACCAGACATTTTAAAAATAAATTATAATCCACTAAGTTGTAATTGGTATGCTTTGCAAAATGCTGGTTTTGGGCCCCTAGGCCAGCAGCAGTTGGTTTGAATACAGTGTACCAGTAAATCTACCATTGTATTCAATAAATTTACTTTTTGTGCTTAATTACTTCAGAAATAAAAACTTTTTGTGCTTAATTACTTCAGAAAAAATACATCAAACAGAATTTATTGGATTGAGTCATTAAGCAGATCAAAATAGTTTTGATACTGATAAAAACATGTCAAATTTACATATAAAGGTATACAGCACTTCCCTTTTTTCTTCTTTCATTTTATAGCAAACCAAGCTTTGGCACAGGATGGTGGTATTACAACAGCCAACTAAACAAGTTACTTTAAATATGTAGAAAAATACATCTTGCAAGTTTTTTTGGGGGAAGTGCAGAGCTGTGCATGAAAGACTTTCAATAAATCCCCATGAATCTCCCAGATTTTCATGATGTCTGCCATGGTGGCCATATCTGAGGACAGAGCAGCACCATTTTTATTTAGGATTAACTAGACATCATAAGAAATCTGGTGAAAACCATACGCTTATATGACTTTCCATTCAGAAGGAGTAGCAATAAAAAAAATTCAAGATGGCTGCTGTGATGGCCATACTGGATGTCAGATCTTCATTTAGGACCAATCAGACAATCTACAAAGTCGTTTAGTGAAAGCCACATGTCAATATGACCATCCATCTGAATGGAGTAGCAATACAAGATTTTAAAGTAAGGTGATGTGACTGCCATATTGGATGTTCAATCTGCACCATTTTCATTTAGGACCAACTAGATATTCTAAGAAGTCTTCTGGTGAAAACCTCACAACGAAATGACTTTCTATTTAGGAAAAATAGCAATAACAAGATTTTTAAGATGGTTGCCATCGTAGCCAAACTAGATAACAGAATGATACCATTTTCATTTAAGAACAACTATGCAAGATAAGTCTTTTAGTAAAAACCCCATGTCGATATGACCATCTGCTCAGAAAAGAATTTTAAGATGGCCAATGTGGTGGCCATACTGGATATCAGAGAAGTGCCATTTTTATTTAGAACCAACTGGACATTGTGATGAATGTGCGTGCAAGTTTCATGGAAATCGTCCAAGTAGTTTAGGAGTAGAATGTGTAGTAATGTATTCATTCCTGTTGTATAGTATAATTTAAACAAATCCACCCTTAAAATAAATTTTCTGTACAACACAAATAAGGTTTCTGAATATCTTTTTAATTAACACATTCTGGGTTGTACTTCAAACCAAGGTAAATACAGTGCAAGTGTCTGACTGTCCTATGTGCTATACTCTCAGATCCACCACTGTATAATGGGACAGACAGCAGATCAAAGTCTTCACTGTTCATAACACATGATTACAAATGGCATAAACCCTGATCTGCCAGTAAATCATAAAAAAGCAGACCTTGAATTCAAACTGTACACAGCTGCACAGAACAGACTCCAATATGGGCCTACACTGTACATAACTGCAAAGAATAGACCCTAATAGGGGTCTGAACTGTACACAGCTACAAAGAATAGGCCCCAATATGGGTCTGAAATGTACACAGCTACCAAGAATAGACCCAAATATGGGTCTGAACTGTACACAGCTACAAAGAATAGACCCTAATATGGGTCTGAATTGTACACAGCTACAAAGAATAGACCCAAATATGGGTCTGAACTGTACACAACTGCAAAGAATAGACCCTAATATGGGTCTGGACTGTACACAGTTACAAAGAATAGACCCTAATATGGGTCTAAACTGTACACAGCTACAAAGAATAGACCCCAATATGGGTCTGGACTGCTTGTAGTTGCATTTGCCCAATACAAAGGTAATATAGTAAATTCATGGAAAGAAAACAGATAAACCTGGACAATCAGAATTGGAACACATATAGTATTAAGATATTTACCAGATTATCTACTGCATATACTTGCTTATACGTTGAGTCAACTGTAAATAATAAAGATCTGATCTGCTGTTGCATAATATGCCTGCAGATCACGGTCTATGCTGTGTGTATTACTGATTACTCCTAACAAACTGCACTCATCCAGATCTGCCAGCACATTATTTGATGGCAGATCTGGGTCTGTTCAGTTTACAGTTGGACTAGTCTTATAAGCGAGTACATATGGTATAGTACTTATTTGTTAACATAATGATTTTTCTGTGTCAAGGATCTAACAAGAATCAAAGATGAAGGATCTGGAGGACTACTGAACATATCAAATCAGTTTTATCTTTTTCTTTATTTCATTTAAATAATAAGTTGCAGATTTGCACATTTATCAAATGATTTCACCAAACTGGTGAAAACAATACATTTCCTAATTATTATTTAAAAACACTTAAACCACAGTTAAATCAATGTCCTAGATGCTTGCTAAAAAGTTTCAAAATATAATCTTTTTGAGTACCATCTATACTCACTCATAAGTTGAGTCAAACTGTGAACAACAAAGATCCTGATCTGCCACAGCATAATGCGCCTGCAGATCAGGGTCTGTGTTGTTTGTTCTTCTGATTACTTCTAAAAAACTGCACAGTCTCACTGTATCATGCAAAGGCAGACGAGTCTGTGCAGTTTGCAGCTGGACTCATCTTAAAAGCGAGTGTATTCAATAATACCATTTCAAAATTAATTCTGTTCAATATGCTTATCTATGCTTTAGTTCCTGAACTGGTTTGCATTCAAATATTACAACATGCAATAAATAACTTGCAATGTTGAAAGATTAATATGCATATGATTCAAGTATAAATCACTGATGATCATGCAGAGATATCGCATCACTTTTTCTTCACTAGACAAATGATATCAACTAGAATATTCAAAACAATTTGAAAGTTTTAACATTTTTAAAAATTTTTGTAGAAAATTTACAGCAGATAACAATTAATATGTAAGAAAATTCAATAATAAATGTATGCTATTTTATTTAATTAATGAAGTTATGATTGGTACCCAAAATAGATAATTTACAGAAAATTTATTAAATTTTGAGAGTAGCTAGATAATTGCAGGCTATGATTAGTACCCAAAATAGATAATTTACATCCAGTTTTATTAAATTTAGAGTGGAGCTAGATAACTGTAAGTTGATTTTAGAGAAGAGTTAGGTAACTGCAAGTTAATATAAGATTTACTGATAATGACTTGCAGAAAATGGCACAAACTTTGAATGGCCTTTACTACAGAGCTCGCCTATGTCTGCTATAAGTTTTCTGGCAAAATTTAAATCTTTTACTTGGCAAAATAAACTGAATGCTGCTTTTTCTTCAGTGCTGTGAATTTTAGTAGAAGCATATACTCAGAAATTAAGAGGATATCCTAAGAATATCACCTGATATTTACCATTATGTATTTCACACATCATAATTATATACAAGTACAAAACATTATGAAAGACAAATGGAGGGTAAAATATTAACTTTAACTATAATTTCATTATCTTCAACATCATATATAATATGACAACCATTCTCACATATGGGTATGGAGGAGAATAAGGGATTATTTTGAGCAAATGTTTGGGACAAAGTTATTACATTTACAATCTCAAACAGCAAAACATTCCTATCCAAATTACAAGAAACCAGTCCAATGAATATGCTTAAGTACAGATCATACTATAATCAGCAAGTGAAATTCATATCAAACTGTATGAAATAAGATATTATCAGTTTGTACCAACACAACAAATCATACGAAATTCAATAATGGCTAATTCTCTAAAGCAAATATAAATGATGCACTATACAGTGATAAATTAAATCAATCACCACAATAACCGTGCCATGCTACCAACGGATACTCTCCCCATGTTAAAATAGGACTATCAAAAACCAACAACAAAACAAAGCTTCAACAGCAACTGCATTTTAGGGCCCCACAGCATGAATAATATGACTGCTGGATTTGAATCAATTGTACAACATGTGGCATATGTTAGCTACATTGTCTAAAGTCTAATAAATTCAAAAACCAGTCATGTGCTTCTGGAGAACTAACGGTAACTATCTGGGGCCACACTTAGTTTGCAAATGCATGAAAAATTTGAAACTGGCAAAACTGTGAACATTAACATATATGTTTATGTGTCACAAGCACAGAATTGTGAAAAGAGTAGGCTTTAGCCAGCAGTCGATAAATACACAAAATTACATCTAATGTTCGGAGTTTGCAGAAGGAATGAAGTTAATATGGTGAATAGATAGATTCAGTATGGATGTCAGGCCAAGACACATTCATACACCTTATCAAACTAGTTCTTTCCTCAAAAGAAACACAATGGAGGTTTTGTATTTTTTATGTATCACTTTTTTCAAACTTGTTAGATACCGAGTCGAAATGAAACTCCAAACAAACAGGAATATAAAAAACTTATTTGGTACATCTTAGAAAAATGTCTGGTATGAAAGTATGAACTTGACATCCTTACTGAACTCCAGATCAGTCATTTAAAATTAAATGGGTACATAATAAAAAGCTGGCATATCAGAATCTACAGTTTTCTCTACCTATAATTTCAAGAAAACAGCTTTGACCTCAATCTGATGTCACATTATGTGACTACATATCTAGGTCTACAATATTCACTGTTAGATTTGTGTGATACATGCGAGTAATACAGCATGCACTTGTATAATGCATTTACAAGTTACAAATGAATGAATTGTGTTTCTTGAGAATGTAACTCAAAACAGTATTGCACTGATTTCCTAATTACCAATACAACTAATGTCTTCCCTAATTTTTTTAAAAAATCTGTTTCCAGCCAATAAACTTTAATTGAACAATATGGAAAATCCAATGGATGTAATCTTATTCAGTTAGTTTCTCTTATTCTGTGAGTATTTACTGATGGTTCTGAGAAAGAGAGTGAACAGAGCCATTTATAATGGACTTTTTTTTAAATACAAATACCGTCTTATGCTGAAGATGTTTTTGTGATTAAAACTTGATAAATTTAAGACTGTGTCTCACTGGTTAATTTTAAATCACATATTTAGTGACAAACCTGGACGACTTTCTCATATCAAGCTTACTCTATCCTAAAATATGACTGCCATTTTGTAACATGGTAAACAATATAATTCAACAGCCATTTTGTTACATGGTTAACAATATAATTCAACAGCCACAAAACTGAGACAACACATACAAAATCTACCCTAAAGGTGACAACCTTAATGTCGTGTACGGAAAATACTTTATGATCACCACAGGTGACGACAACCCACTGGTGGCTTCCAAAGGAAAACAACTTGTATATAATTCAGGTTTCAGTATTATCAAGTGATTAATGTTTTCTTGGAAGATGACCATCAAA
Organism: Megalonaias nervosa; assembly: GCA_016617855.1. Taxonomy (NCBI): domain Eukaryota; kingdom Metazoa; phylum Mollusca; class Bivalvia; order Unionida; family Unionidae; genus Megalonaias; species Megalonaias nervosa. The sequence continues at coordinate 28,181 of JAECUM010092835.1, forward strand.
GATTGTTACCTTTTGTAATTTGCTTCTCTAAGGACTTTATAAATCCTTCAAGACTGAAAAAAATGTCTTTACAAAAGACCCCCCAACCCCCCCACCCCGTGTAACAAATTCAGATAATCACCTCTTAAGAATAAAAGTTCCTTCTTTTTTTACTGGATAATACTTAAGTACACATTGAAAAGGCTAGAAACAGTTAGATTTCTCCAATTTTTTTTTGTAGAGTTATTGAAAATCAACTTCAAACAAATTCTACAGCCAACAGTTTTTTCATATGTGGGATCACACTATAGCTTTTCAATTCCTATCTATTATTGCTTTACAGTGGCAAAACATCCAACTCAAATCCCAAAAAATGTCAATATTAATCTTCATTATTTACATAAAAGCAAATGAGCACATACTGCTTTAAAATACATCACAAGTAAAGCCACCAAAATATCTATGACAATGAAGGAAAATATGAAACAAGGAACATAAAATGGGGGTAAATAAAAATTAGGAACACGAGATTCATAACAAATGGTGTACACACACAAGTTTAAACAGCACAAACATCAAACACAGCTATGAAATTAGCAAATATGTTTCTTGTTTTCTTTTGATCAAAATTTAATCTACTGTAAAGATGGCTTATTTTACAATTTATCTTACAGAATAACAGCTATCAATATATTTCTACAATAATGTTGGTTTTTACATAAATATACATCTTTACATTACTTACAAAAAAACGATCAACATTTTCTCTTCACTAAAATTTTTTAATGCACGGTAAATCATTGTGTATATCTAAGTTGTCACAGGTACTACAAAAGTGCAATATCAAGGATTACCATACATACTCAGTTTAAAGTCCAGTCCAACTGCAAACAACATAGACCCTATCTGACATCACATAATGTGTTGCTGATCAGGGTCTATGTTGTTTGTTCTACTGATTACTCCTAAGAAACTGCACAGACCCAGATCTGCAGGTGCATTATGTGATGAATTTGTACAGTTTACAGTTAAATTCAACTTTTAAGTGAGTATATACGTTATATTTCTTCTAAATAAAACAATTCACAATGACAGAGTTCTACTTGATTGGAAAAGGAAAAACGAAAGCTTCAATATATTGCATTTGTTAAACTTTTTAATGAAATGGGTATAAAAACAAAATAGTACACTGTGTACGCAACACATACAATGATTATCCTTGACAGAATGATGTGGATATCATTAGTACAATATTTAAACATCCTCTGGGTACAGATTTAAATTTCCAGTGTATATTTTCAATAACTATGCTTCAATCAAAATTATCTTCACCTGCATTGAAACAAAAAATTTAAGTAAAAATTTATCACAGTTTTATGAAAGTGGATGAAGGACTTATAATAGGAGAATTAAGGTACCAATGTTATTTAAAAATGTTTCCTCCTGCTGTGAAAATTTTAACATCAATGGATACTCGAGGAAAAGGTTCAGACTATTCATTATTGTATAAAACTGGAACATTCAAGAAGCTTCATTACTGTTTGCATGGTCCTAGTTTCAAGTTAAAAATATTATGCTCAATTGAGGTTTTTCTATTTGCACAGAACACATGATATACTATAAAAATTTTGACGGTGTTGTATACATTAAGCAAGAGCCCCTTGAAGTGACCAATTCTCTACTAGTTGAAAGGAATTTATAGAAATTCATTAATTCATTTCTTCCCCCTTATATCATTTTTACTTGTAGTGAAATCATTGCACAATTTCTTAAAAAACTAAAATGTACCAAATTTGTTAAAGTATTTTATTATGTGCTGACTTATAAGTGCAGTACATAAACCTTTGTCAGGGACTTTGACCTTGAACCTCATAACACAGATAGAAGACAACATGTCTGTGACACTGTCAGAATGTATCCACATGCCAAGTTTGGTTTAATCTGTCCACAAAAATTTTTGGAAATCCCTTCCCCATGTTATTGAACTACCATCATTCAAGGTATTCTTTAGACGTATCCATAAACTGAATCTGACAAAACTATGCCTGTAATTATTTTCAAGGACCTAATTTATGGCAGATTATGTGACAGCACACTTTTTTCTTTGTGTAATATAGTTCTAACACAACAAATTATAAATCAATCAGTTTTTCTTGACTGCTCTCCAAGTAAAACAAATTTACCCAGTAGTTTAGAATATGGACCATTTCTGTTTCGATCAATGCAAATAATGAACATGACTGCAGTTGTTAAAAATCTGTGCAAGTGATACAACCCATTAATCTCGCTGATAGTATTGGATTGGGGGGAAGGCGAGTCTAAAAAACGTTTTGCAGTCCCATGGCGGAAGGGGTGTCAGTGGGTTTGACCCCAAAAAAGCCATGTCGTACAACTGAAATTAAATAATCTAGTTGTATAAGTCTATAGAAAATGACTGGAGATTCAAATCTAAAAAAAGAAAATAGTGTATCTGTTTTCTTTGAAGTATTTAATACACTTACAAGAAAAAAAATGGTAGACTTAGAATTGTCAAATATTAACACCACACAAGTGTCAACACTTGCATAATCACAACCACAGATATTAAATAAAAAAAAACCATATATATATATATATATATACAGTGGGACCCCGCTATAACACGGTAGTTGGGAGCCATAGAACCCGACCGTGTAATGAACCGAACTGTGTTATAAGCAACCATGCACAGTACCAACAAATTTGCAGGGTTAGCGTGGTGGGTGGGGGTGGTAATGAAAACGGGTGCAGAAACGTGTGCTTCATTGGCATAATTACCATTTTAAATCAATGTATATTAAATGAGAAAACACCTGCAGTGATAACAGAGATTGCATATATATTTCTTTATTCAGAGATCCACGCATTGGTACATACACGTGTATAGTTTATATTTACATATCTAATCAATAGCATGAATAGAGTATCAACACTGTGTACTCACCTGTGAGTCGAATGACATACATTGAATCCACAACACAAGTATTTCCATCGAAAATATCTGCACACAGATTTAAAATATTCAATAATTTTGTCACAGATCATTATGTGACTGAATTCAATGGAAAAATAAATAGGAAATATTACGTACCGAATGATGGAACAGTACGTCCGAAGGTTAAAAAACGGTGTCTGTATAAATTTCATACTGCTAAATTTTCTCATCCGTGAATTGTATAATTCAAGTCAATCATATTTCTTAACTGAAGAATTTGAACATAGTCAATATCTTGCGTCTCCATCCCTCTCAAAGCACACTCTAAATTTTTGACTGCTTCTGTTGCTGACGGTGGATTATCATCAGGTGCGGTGTCCTCAGTGTCATCAGAAGCATCACCATTGTCATCATCGCAATTGGTGTTATTGAACATAATATTTTGAACAATTTCTGCATCCGGAACGTGATCTGCAACTGGGCAGTCATTATCAAAATTGAGCCATTCATTAACACGGTCGCATGACTGCATCAGCTTCCCAAATTCCCTCTCAGCCTCGAACACATCATTCTCAGAAAATCCATCAAATAAACTATCATCATCATCACCGCTGTTATCCTGAGTAATAGTAAATGTTGCCCCAAGTCCTTTTTCCCAGCATTTCTCAATGCATCTGGGCGTAATGGCATCCCAAGATTTGCCGCCGAGGTACATTACTTCTTTCAGATTTAAACTTTGTAGTGTCACCTGGACGGAGGTTTCATCGTAAACAATCTTTTTCACAAGTTCTCTTCTATAATACACTTTAAAAACTGATATTAGGAAGTGGACAACATTATTCACTGGTCAACTGATTGCATAAAACAACACCGCCAAGCCACGCGCACATGTTGGCGGCTTTCGTTTCTTTGATGTTTTATAAATTGTTGCCCTATAATTTGAACAAGTTTAGCTCGGCAATTGACTTTGATGATGAGCAATGTACTTAAATTAATTGATCTATAAATTCAGGTGAGAATCTTTTATCAACTGCCGCATTGTTTGTTGCTTAGTTGTGTAGTCAGTTTAGAGAACATATGTCGGATATTGTTTGAGCAATGACTGTATACGGAATGCATTGAAGACAAACACAAAGTAGACTTGATGGCTTCATTGCTCATGGATCAGTAATAATAAGATTAACACTTATGAGCTGTCATTTTTCAACAATAAACAAAGACCAAAGTTCTCAAAAGGCCCAGCCATTGGTTCAGAAACCTGTATTTCCGATGTTTGTTTTGGCACAAAACTGTTAAGAAATTGGTTAAATTTAAAATTTTAGGAGCTACAACACGATTGTTTTATATTCAAATCCATACGCGATTACCTCCCGAAAGAAGAAATGTTTTCCATGTACGAGAGTAATACATGTATATGATATTTCAGGAACCACGCCATAATCGTCTTATATTCGAATTTATATGCAATCTCTTCTCCAAAATGATAATAAAACTTTTTACATATTTTATTTTTCGTACTTATAATAATGTTTTTTTTTTTATACAAGGTAATAAGGTAAATGAAATTTCGGGAGCCATGCCACGACCGTGTTATATCCAAATTCATGTTATAATGGAGAGTGCTATAGCGGAGTCCCACTGTGTATATATATATATATATATATATATATCCACGTTTTTGTCTTTAAAATCAATTTCACAGAGGAATACAGTCCTAACTGATGCAGTCTTTGCTGCTCTCAATAGTTCAGCAGGGGATTTGAAGGTAATGGAGGTATCATTTTTGTTAAACCGTGCACTCATTAGAGACCTGAGGTACTGTTATTCCATGCTCATAGAGACTTGAAGGAACTGTTGTTCCATGCCCACAGAAACTTGAAGGTACTTTTATTCCATGCCTGAAGTGCTTCTTGAATTTTTCTCTGCATAGAAAATGGTCTTTTCTGCAGACTGTACTATGCAATGAAATTGCATTCAAGTACTTCAGCTCTTGTGACATAGTCTGTCAATGGTAGTTTGAACATGTTACTTTTGGGATTGCACTACTGAGTAAGACTACTGTATATACTCATTAAGTCCAGTCAACTGCAAACAGCAAAGATCCTATCTTCCATTGCATAATGCACCTGCAGATCAGGGTCTGTCTTGCTTGTTCTATTGCTTACTCCTAACAAACTGCACAGACCCTGATCTGCCAGCACATTATGCGTTGGATCTGGATCTGTGCAGTCTGCAGTTGGATTTGTCTTATAAGTGAGTACAGACAGTACTTTTGTTTAATTGGAACAATACCCATTTTTTTAAGGCTAAAAACCTTGAGAATTTATGGGTAAAGACCTACATGCCAGCAATCATAACTAAAATCAGAAATTACCTGGAAAAATTAGGAATTATCATATGCATGTATATACCAGTTTCTGTGTTCATAAGCTCTATGAAGTACAAACACAGAAGTCCTCTGACTTTATTCCAAGCTCAAGTAGGACTGGTTTCCAAACTTGTTCACAACAGTACTGTTGCCATTCTGAGGTCAGATCAGCACCATTTTTGTTTAGGATTTGCTACATATTGCTGTCTTGTTTTAGTGGAAAGCTGACTTTGAAACAACCATCCTTTCAGAAAAAGTAACCATAAAAATGTCTTCAAGATGGTCATTTTGGAGCTTAAATCAGCATAATTTTAAGAGGAGACCAACTCCATAAGATTTTTGTAGCATAAGCCCCATCCCTATCATGTGATGATCCATTCAGCAAGAGTAATTATAACAAGATTTTAATGATAACTGGTTAAGTGGCCATACTGTGAGGTGATATTCACACAACTTTCATTCAGGACCAATTACACATCAAAAGAAGTCCCTCAGTGAAAACTCCATGTCAATATGACCATCCATTCAAGAGAAGTAGCATTAACAAGATTTTGAAGATGGCCACCATGGCAGCCATGTTCAAAGTCAGATCAGTTCCATTTTCATTTATGACCATCTACAAGATACAAGATGTCTTTTAATGAAATCCCTTGTCAATCTGACAAGCCGTTGAGGTAAGATTTGAATGACAACAACTGTGAAGGCCACAGAAGGAGGTGATCTCAATATAATTTCCATTTCAGTCCAACTACAGATCATAAGAAGCCTCTAGGTGAAAACCCCATATCAGTAAAGGTGTAATATAAAGACCACTCTTTTTATGCTAAGATTGCACATTTTTGCCACTCGTATTAGTAATAATTATGCTTACACCTCTCAGGGGGGTTGGCATGTATGAACTTACAACAAAGTAGTTCAGGTTCACATTTAATATCAGCCTTAATACACAAGAATTCTACTTCAAACCTTAGTATATGCCTACAAGTTTTCATTGTCAATTTATTGACCATATACACCACTTCCTTGATAACCTGCGAACCCGCTTCTAATGCGGGGTCAGACCATGTATCCCCATGTTTTTTTAATCTTGAATGTGCATAATATCAGTCAAGATTGGTAAATGAAACCTTGATATATTGATCATTTTGACATATTGATCAACTGACCCCTGTTATAAATATTGTTAAGTAATATAATTAAACTACATTGAATTAGCCTAATCATTCATAAATGTGATAAAAGATAGCAAGGCAACCAAGTGAAATGAGCACTTGGTGAATAAAAAGCTTTGTTTCACCGATATGGTTCATCATGGAGAAGCAAGTTCCAGAGTTTGAAGTGAACTTAAAAGTCCTGAATTGGCACTCAGAGATTTCCCCAAAGACCTGATGAAATTTTAAAATTTAAAAATGAAATCAAAGATAGAATATTCTACTACAATAAAAAATAATCGACCTTCGATGTTAATAGCTGTTTCATGAAATAAATGTCCCTAGCTTTTAAAAAGAGGAATCTTATTTTATTGTGAAACAACAGGAATGATGTTGTTGTTGGTGTTGTAGGGTTTAACGCCATTTTTCAGCACACAATAGGCTGTACATGGCGGCCAGTATTAATGGTGGAGGAAGAACCCTGGAAAATCCCGGGAAGAACCACCGACCCACGAGAAGCTACTGGCAGGCTTTCTCACGTACCCACGTTAGCCGAGCCTGGACTTGAACTCACGCAGACAGAGGTCAACAGGAATGAAAAGCAGTGACATATCACACAATTTCTTGCATACAAATGATGGCTGTTTAAACCTTGGAGTAATCTTGTTAACAATTTTACAGAGGTTTGTTATCTTCAAAAGAAAGGTAATTTATACAAAGAGTGAACTTCATTAGAAAAAGCTCTTTATTGACAGTTATTCCCAATTCAATTATAAAACTAGTACTCAGCCATTTAACAGCCCCACATCCTCTTGTAGGACAGAATCCCCTTCTGAATTTTTTTTTGATCCCTCAGTAAATCACACCTCACATTTAGTGTGGGTCATGTTTTTGGAAATTGTTGTGCATGAGTTATTGGGGGAGAGGTATATACTGTAAAAGTGAAAATTACATCAAATTTTTGCAAACAAGCAGCTTAGGTATGAAATTCTAAAATTTAAGAAACCAAAGTCCTCCATCCTAAAAAAATAAGAAGAGAAGTGACCAAAACTAAGGACAGATTATCCTCGTATATCATCTAAATACTGGTACCTGGGGGAGAAATTGAAAGTTGTTTATCACAACAATTTTGTTGCAATTATTCTGGAATGAAAATTACATCTTTTACACAATTTCATGCAAGAATTGAATAATGGAATAGGTTACAGTGGAAGATTTGTTTTGTTCCAGTGTGGGAAAATGGTTATTTTTTGGTTGTTACTGTAATTATACTTAAACAAATATGAAAAATGGTGATAAATATAGATCAAAATATTTCACACGTAAATGGCTACACTCCTCTTACTATTACATTTTAAGAATATTACACTTGGTTGCATATGCAATTAAATCTAATCCACCAGTATGTTCTGGTGCTATTTTGATACTCTGAGTTTTGTTTATATATATTTTAACACAACCTTCTAAGATATATTTTACTTCCAAACATATATTGTGGATCCATTCTGTTCTCTCTGGACAATGTATTCATGTATATGCAAAGGAACAAGAGTCCTAATAGCCAACTTCACTGTGATTCCTAAATCGATGCTGTGTGTTCCACAAATTATTTCCGCTTCACATTCTCAAGTCACTTTTTCACACTGCCATAAAAACACCAAATGCTCAGGCCAAATTTGCACACTGCAATCACATGACCACCTGCTGACCACACTGGAATGAATTCTGGGAAATCATCATGTCTTTGGTCTGCTCATTCTTTGCGATGATATGAAGAATGTCTTTGGGCCTACAAATAAAATCAGATGTCTGTGAGAAGTGTGCTCTAGGCAGCTGCCAAAATCAAAAAACCATGCTGTAGGTGGAACTTCATGCAGGCTTTTGAAACAAGTCAGTACTGGAGAAGACCAAAATTAAAGATGGTATGTGAAAATCTTATCATGCTGTTACAAACACTTATTTCTCCATGGAAGCTTAGAGATGCAACTTCCATTGGCTTTCAATACTGGTCGGACCTTCACCAGGCATGCATATCAAAGTGATGTGAAACACCAAGAAGAAAAACATCCTCCACCTTAGGAAATGGAATTCACACATCCCTCTAGTCTCCTTCTAGATAGTAAGAATGTAGCATGCAATTTATAGACTGGTTCTCTGTTTCTGAAGGCTCTGCTTATGACTCCTGAAGAATGGGTCCCAGACAACCTGCACTGCACACATCCACATAATTTTGATACTTCTGGAACAGTCTAAAAGAAAATCTCTATCTTCATTTCAGGAGATTTTCCAGCTTACAGTATTTAACGTAATACCTGCACATGCCACAGTAAGCTTACATCTCTCTTTAGGATAAAACTCACATAAAAATTATCATTACGGTCCATATGGATCCTAAAGCAAGATTTGTTTCAGTCATTGTTCTCAAAATCTGCTAGAGAAGTTATCATTATTGTCCATCTCTTGAAAATAACTTTTACTGGATGGAAGTCATGGGCTTTGAATAACTCTGCAGTGACAGCCACAAATATGATAACAGTGGTGCATCAATAATTATCCTAATTAATTGCTTCACAATACATCATAAAGTATATTAATTATTAATTATTATGGACAGTTTACCACTGAATAACAGTTTACCACTGAATAACATTTATTCCTACTTCCAACAGCACTAGTCAGAAATGGCCTTTTTTTTGTAGGATAGACTGTATCATCATCATCAGAAGCCATAGGCCACAATTTGCTATGCTCCATTGGCATCCATGTGCTGAGAGTTCCTCATTTCTCATGAATTTGCTTAAACAAAAATATGTCTTAAACATCACCATGTAACAGTCTCCTAAACAGCAATGAAAGTGACCACTTTATTGATTGACAAGTGACTAGTTTGGGGAAGAAACTATGATTGGCTCGATCAAACAGAGTGAAACGTCATATTGGGTCATGATGGCAAGAAAATTTACTCAACTTTCACTAATTGGTTAAAGATGTTTATACATATTCATGAGAAACATGAAGGTCTCTGCATAGGCAGCCACAGGTGATGCAAGACGGTGGATTGTCACTCTTGGCTTGTGACTATGAGGATGTATATGGGAGAAGCTACATGACCACATAATTACTTAACCCAAGTTAGAAAAGCATAAAATTTATGTCACAGTGCCCTGTGGTTTCACATGTATAGTAGTAACAGATATGTATCCAATTATCAAGTTTCTTGATTGGAACATAAACTGTGATCAAACATATGAACTTTTAACAACAAATGTCACAAAGTCGATAAAGACTGAAATAAAAGCCAGAGACTTATTTATGACCAAAGGCTGTAGAACTTTTCAAGATGCATCAAGTCACCAAATTTCATGATTTTAGGTCGGGCAGTATGTATATAACATGCCAGAGCTGATGTGGTCATGAGCTAAATGCAAAAAATGAGAATGAAATATAGATGATGATGAGACTCTTGTTATTAAGGATTTGGTAGTAAGAGAGATGCATATCATCAACAGTTTCATGAATCTGTCATGAACAGCATTTAACCCCTAACCAGTGAGCACAAACTATAGGCTATAATGATCTACTTCTGCAATGAGGGAGTAATGCTCATCAAGAAGCATTCTCTCATGATTCTAGATAGGATGGTATGTACACTGTATGCCAAAAACCTCTGATGTTAATAGCTAAATACAAAAAATGTATTCAAGCCAGTAAAATGTGAAATGTAAGTCCAAGTGATCTTTCTGTATGTGAGCAGTACTAAAAGAGATGTTAACAATCATCTAGTTTAGTCATTTAAGCATGGCCATTAAAAAAGTTCACAAATTTATGCAAAATCAGTGGTGTGAAATATGGGTCACAGTGACCTACTTTTAAGGTGACAGTGCAATGCTCAACAAAATCCATCCTCTAACCAAGTTGCATGATCCCAGGCATAAAAGTCAGTTTCCTACTTTTCTTATAAGGGTGTGGTACTACTAATACAATACAATCATCTAGTTTTTTAATTCTGGCATGAACAGTGCTTTAGACTGAACCCAAGTCAGTAATGCATGCAATATGGTCACAGTGACCAGCTTTTGACTCAGTTTCATGATTCTATGTATAACAGCATTTATACAGTATGGAAAAAACCTATATGGCAATGACCTAAACACAAAAACATAAAGCAAGCCAGTAAAATATGAAATGTAGGTCACCATGAAATTCTTTTGTTGTAAGGGTATCTAATAAAAGATACATATAACCATGTAGTTTGATGATTCTAGCACAAATAGTTCGAGAAATAAACTTATAACACCGCAGGTAACCAAAGTCTGTGAAGTGTGAAGTACAGGTCACAGTGAGAGTGTAGTATTCATTGAGATGCATCCTTCACCAAGTTTCATGAATCTAGGTACAACAGTATATGTACTGAGTGCCAAAAACCTATGTATTATGAGCTCAAAAAAAAATTAACCTGGTAAAAGCAATTATTTTCAAGTGAATTTGATTTAGGAACTTGATCATGATGTATCAATGAAGAAAATCTTAGACTTTTTGAGTAGTAAAAGTTAATATTACACTCTGACCATATTATTTTATGGATATTTTTCTGCTCCCTCTATGTTTTTGTTTTATATACATTTTACAGAATTTTTAATATCTGATCCTTTATATTTTATCATGGAATGCTTGATGTTTTCCATTTATTTGGAAGGTTTGTCTTCCAAAAGTGTTTGTGCAATTCTTCAGTTTAATATTTTTTGAGCTTTATCTTTTATTTGGCAAGATAGCCATTATTGCAATGATGTGCCATTAAACACTAATATACGTATATGTTCATAAGCCAGTAAAATATGAAATATGAGATTGGGTCACAGTGACCTTTTGTGGTAAACATCTGGTATGAACACAGATGCATAAAAACATCTAGTTTGATGATTCTAGCTTGAACAGAGCCTAAGAAATAATCTTTTAACAAAAAATTTAACCAAAGTCAGGGAAACATTAAAAATGGGTCAAAATGATTTACTTTTGTGATGAAGGTGTAATACTTACTGAAATATATCCACTTAACAGAGGTTCATCATTTCACATATAACAGTATTTATATGGTGTGCAAAAACCTTAGCTAGATGCAGAATCTTGACCAAGAATGTACAACTAATGTATGTATACAAAGTTAGCCCCTCCCCAGGAGGTGTGTATTGTGTAATCCACTCCAAACTGTTACCTATGAAATAGGAAGAAAGAATGCATGATGTTCAGTGAGGGTGGACATGCTTTTATCTATGTGTATCCTGTCACTAGGTGAAGTGTGTATCATCTTGCTAGGGTTAGTACAATACTGCTCTAATTCATAGAGGTGTGCTAACAAATATAGTTTCCCTTATCTGGAGGTCTTGCAGGCCTATGTCCATGAAGACTTTGCTCTTGCATTTTATACTGAATATTTTGATATACAAACAATATGTATGGTAATAGTTGATACCAGAATATTTATTGGTGTGTATATTTTATCTCTGTATATAATTCATATTGTTTAATTTCCATTACTTGTCTTGTGCAACAAGCGCCAAACAATAAATGATTAACCGTTTGTTCTGCTGGATGTTTTCTTTTCTTAAAGCTCTGGAAAGTGAAGCACTCGCCAATGTAAAATAAGGGAGCTAATTTTTGTAGTCTGCAGATACATATCATGAGGACATTATTTATGACATCATCAGTGCATATCGAATAAACAAGCTCTTGATCGACTGCAGGGAGATTTGTTAATTTTTCAAACTTTTTTCAGCCGAATATGACAGACTGAATCAAGCAGTTAACATATCTGAATGTACAGCATCTACAAGACTAACGAGTGGGTAATTTCTATTTGAAAGATTGCACAGAAAAATTATGAAATGAGGTGTCCTTTAAATGGAATAATAAATGGAATAATACATTTGTATACCAAAACCTATTATATACAGGCATATTAACAGAATGATTCTCTAATATCAATATTTACTCAAACATACAGTAATTAACATGGTCCAAAATCATGCAAATGTATACAACATGTTTAAAACATAAAAAATATAAATTCTTTAAAAGTGGTTATGAATTTCATAAGAGTACTTTCAAGAATGAAAACTTGAGACATGAAAAAGCCATCCAGTAAGACCCATGTTAATCAAGGTCATTAATACACAGCTTTAATACTTGTAATCTGTTTGAATTTTTAATTAAGGTTCTGTTCATTTGTCTACTTTCTTCTCTGATGTGAAAAACAAATATTATTTTAAAAGAAAGTCAGCAGCATGCTGTGGTTAACAAATCAAAATTCTTCCACATACCTATAAAAAATTTGTATGAAACTTAATAAGACAATTAAATGTTAATAACACACACACACACACACACACACACACACACACACACACACACACAAAGTAAAATAGAAAGTTAAAGAAAAATATTGCATGCCATGATAACTAAAAATAAATGTTCTGAAATGATTAGGCTTCCAGGCAGATACCATAACCCCAAATTTCTCTCCACCACCTAGCTAGAACCGTATGACATGCAAATAATACAACACAAGATGCAAACATTCCAACTATGCAAACATATGAGTAGGTTTATACAGAGATAAAAGAGTCCATGAATATACATATACAAACTGAAGACATTTTGTATAACATGATTTTTTTTACAAACTGTAATGATGAGTATCTTTTGATACAGGACTTGTATGAATTATATATTTACACAATTGTGCAAGGTGATAGTAGGCATTTTACAAAAAAAGGGAATTATATCACACAATGTGTGTAGTCACCAGACCAGCTGGTTTTGTCATGGCAACAGGCATTATATGCCTGTAACCTAGTAACCATTTCAACATGGCTGATCTACATTTCAAGAAGAAGTTTTATGCAACAGTCTGGCATGCGGTATATGCATACTGGCAAAAAAGTGCAGGCAGCAAGAGTTAAGGTGCTGAGGTGATATGACCTATCTTCCTGTAACTTGAGGACAGCTATGAAACAATACAATCCACACTATGACAGTTAGAAAAGAAAGCAAACCAAACCAGAAATGACTAACTCATTCTTAAATTACAGTGACATCCAGAAAATATAAACTACAGATGGAACAATTGGCATATTCAAGCAAGGGCTATTTCTAAATAAAAGTGTATTTTGGTTACATCTAAACTGTCAGGGAAAGGGAGTCTCCATTACCAAGATGTTGCAATTAGGATCATTCTTTCCCCGTTTCCAAAATCTCAAAATTACAGTGAAACAAACAAAGTAAAACATTTCTTCCCAGGGATGTTGTTTCACCAGTGAAAGACTTGTATACAGGTCAGAATTTAGTATAGCAACCAGCAGACTATTCATATCACTGTAAAGGGAGTTTACTCTTATTTACACACATTCTCAATAATACTGGGAAAGATAAAAATGTCATTTGGTTCACTGACACGTTTGAAAGGTTTTACTTTCTAATAAAAATGTCATGATCCCTACCCTATCAATATCTGAGGGCAAAATAAAAAAAATATGTATCTGCAATGAATAATCATAACTGGGAAGAAAGTGATCTGAAAGAAACCTGTTCCTTTGCTTGTTTTTGACAAATTTTGTTAAAGACCCTATAATGAACACCGAAAAACCCTTTAACATCCACAATCATGTTTTGAAAGCTCTTTGGTTAATGTATTAAGGTATAACTAGAACTGTACTAAATGATATTAATTAAAACATCAGTGGTTAATGTATTAAATTTTAACCAGAACTGTGCTAAATGAGATTAATTACATCAGTGGTTAATGTAATAAATTCTAACCAAAACTGTATTGAATGATATTAATTACAACATCAGTGGTTACTGTACTAAATTCTAACCAGAACTGTACTGAATGATATTATTTATAACATCAAACCAACAAAAAAAAACAAATAAGCTAGTAATGACTGGTGCATCACAAAGGTCTCCATACTCTAAGATTTACTCAGTTAAGCCTTGCACAAAATAAACTTCTGTTGGAAAATGAAAGTTTTAAGAAGATGGCATTCACATATCATAACTCTTTCAGAAGATGACAAGGAAAACTGGAAATCCAACTCATTTAAGGACTCATCAATACAAAGTTACCAAAAAATTGGTTGAAATGCAATATTCCTTTGTAAAATTATGCTGTGGAAGCCAAAGTGATGAGATCAAGTTACCAGGGGCCATCACAAGCAATCAGGGGCCATCACTCTTATCATGATAATGTAGAATGCTTGAGATTAAACTAATTCAAGGTCTCATCAATACAGAGCTGCATGACAAATCCAACAAAGCCTTAATAAAATTATAATGTGGAAATCAGTCAACTCAGGGGCCATAACTGACATCAACGTTGTGGAATACTGGAAATCAAACTCACCTAAGATCTCATTAGCCATGTGGCAAATTTAGTTGAAATCCAAACCTAAGATAGAAGGTACACACTGTGAATCATATCTCCTCTAAATGAGACTAAACCCATACAAGACACATAAAATCTTTGAAAAAATGTTCACATCAAATTGCATCTGAACATATGGAATGGTTCTAGATTTATGTCAGCTACAAGCAACATCCCATGAGAAGATAGAAAGTTAATTATCAAGGGCCATAACTCTATCTAAAATCAAGTTGATGAGACAAAACCCACAAATGGCACATCTAGTACACACCTACTGCAGTAGGATATATCGAGTGGTTCTAGAGATATACTTGTTACAAGGATCTTCTTTAGTGAAGATTTAATAATCATGCAAAAAAAGGCAACAACTCTGAAACCAGAACTCAAAGATGAAACATTAAAAAGGTACATCTTTGTGTGAAGTCAATTAAACTACAAAAAAAGGCATCCCAAATAGTGTAACTGGTTACTGTGTGTACAGATGAAGAGATGGACTGATGGACAGATGGAAAAGGCAATTGCCACAGACTCCAATATCTTGATTATTAGCCATAAAATGACTTCTATTCTTTTTTGCAAATATTTAGAACATGTTAAGCAAGTGCTATAAAGATGTAACATATACCATTTTCTTATTTTCTCTTTCATATTCTTCATCTGTGTAGCCCTGTCTTCGTCGCAAATCATCTTGAGCAGAATACCGATTGAAATCTTTAAGTTCATGGGCACCAAAGCCTCCGAGGTGATCAAAATATGGCCCTTGTATGCGGCTAGATTGAGCTTCTTTCATCAATTCCCTTGCTGCCATGTCCAACTCCTCCTGGGTCATATCTCCAGCTTCTTGTATTTCTTGTCTGAGTGTGTCTGTATCCAAGTAGCGATTAAGTCCTTCGCTCTGAATAACCTATTAAGGAAAGTGCATTTTATCAAATGAAATCATAGATATGATGTTTCAGGAAGCTGTTTCATATTCTTAATATAATGAATGTTAATACACATATATCAGAAGTGAACAATAAAAAATATCAAATGTGTCCAGTTGACATAATGGATGTCAGGTTTTCATTAGGACCAACTAGACATCACAATAAAGTCTTTGATTGCAAACCCCACTGCTGATATCACAATCCATTCAGGTGTAGCAATAACAAATTTGTCAAGATTTTCTGTATGTCTGAGTGGCACCATTTTTATTTGGGACCAACTATATAGTGGGATGAACGTGTGTAAAGTTTTGGCACAATCCTTCCGAGGAGCCGTGGCAATGGTGAATGGACAGATGGAGAACAGAACTCAGGCCATACAATAATCTCTTCTGGTCTGTGACTCTAAGTGGCAAAATTCAAATCTGACATAAATTTTCTTAACATTAAGACCATATCTGGTTCAAATTATGAAATCATTAATAAATGACTGAGAGGAAATTAAATTCAAGATACAAAGTAGCTTGGGTCATCCAGACCATGCCATCTTTCATAACTATGCAGTGCAGGTCTGGGGAAAAAAAGAAATGAACTGAAAACAAAGCACCCCACCGCAAGTTTGGGGTGCTTGATGGTGCTGTAAGCCTTAATTAGGGAAATTATATAAATAATAAAACAAAGCATGCCAATTCACACCTTGATTGTAAACAAAAAATAAAATTTGTATCACTCAGGAAAGATTGTTATTAAGATAAATTGAGCTGAACATTAGCTTAATGTCATTTCTGATGTCATGCCCAATGTGACATACAATCCTGATGTCATACCCAATGTGACGTACAATCCTGATGCAGCAAACATTTAATTTCAATGATGGAATGAAAACTGAATGTAAATGATCTACACAGGGTGCAGTTTTTACCATTTTTCCAGAGACTGATACCAGCAAATTCTATATGCACATTTAGTTTGGGCAGGCTAAGACTAGATACAAAGGCAAAGTTTTCTGTCAGATGGGGGCCACAAATCAGTCAACTTTTGACAGAAAAATAAGTGAAAATCAGACTTAACTAGATCTTCTCGATCTTTACATATAATTTCACTTAAACTTCACCAGATTTTTTTTATCTCAAGCTTTATATCCAGCTTGGTTTATATCTAGTCAAGTCCTTCCAAACTTATTAAGCTATAATCTTGATGGAAGAAAACAAATTAAGAGTCAAAGTGGGGCTATAATTAAAACATTTTGCAGGGGGAAAGGTTTAAATAGAACATGACCTATGATCATTTACCTAAATATCCTAATATAAAAAATGTATACTTTCCTTTCTGGATAGATAATTTATGTATTAATTGAGATTTGTGAAAAAAATTACATGTAATAGCTTTATTGCCAGGACTGTGCAATGATGCACCCAGCAGGTGGATGTTACATCTCTGCCTGTCAATAAAGAACACTTGGATGATAGTGTTTTAGTATTTTCTTTTACAAATAAAGAATTCCAGTTGCATTTCTGGCATTTGTTTTTCTTTTTGTAAGAAAAACTATGCTCACTGTGTATATGTACTGCCAATGATCACTAGAATCTTACAAGTGAACATGACCTAATTCTAACATCGATATTGTTTCATAAAATAAAAATTGTCTTTGAGAACAGAATCACCAAAATAATATATATATCTATTCATATTATTGCAACTTTGAAAATGTGAAGACAAACCCTATTTTCCTTAATGAATGCTTGACACAATCTCACAATTACAAATCTGAGTATGGCATTTAACTCCTAAATTGCCAAATCACTTAGGTTTGGGAATTTAAAAGTGGAATACCAATATCTGCAATGTTATTATACGTGTGAAGACAAAAGCAACTACATGTCCAAATTGAGGTTATCAAGGGGAAATCTGCCATTTAATAAAACTGAGATTACAAGACCTTGTGAAACTCAGTGCTAGAAATTTTGACTGCTTTATTACATATATATGTAAACCCAGTTTAGTTATTGGAAATCATATTTAAAGGTTTTGATTTATGGCACCTGACATATTTTTCTTCCATTTGATGTTCATGGCTGATTTGTCTAAATCTGTATGCTTTCCAGCAGTACCAATAAAAGCCTGTAATTGCATCTTAGCTCAATGTAACAGTGATGACCAGTAATTTTACAGTTATCAAAGCAATTCATGAATTAATTGCACCTACTGTTTGGAGATTAAAGGTCATATTTCATTTATCATTATCTTTAACAATCTCACAACTCACTTTCTTTAAGGAACTGCATGATCATGAAATGTGAAGTGTGTCAGCTGCTTAAACTGCTCCAACACCTTCACTTTTTAATACACATGATAATTAGGGTCATCAAAGCCATTTCACAGCCTGACCATTGACTGCTCTGTCACCATTTATTTTTTCACAAAGGAAAACATTCCTTAGTTTATGTTCCAACTTGAATTTGTTTTTCATGAGTTTTAAAAACCTGCCTGCTGTCTGGAAATTTGTTATACTATTTAAAATTATTACACATTTTGAAAATCTGGCATCCAGAAAACTGAAGGGTCAGAATATTAGGGTGAATTATGGTAGGTCACCTTAATAATAGGACTCGTACCCACTAAGGCGAAGCAATGATGTGTTTCAAAAGTTAATGAGTGAAAACGAAATTTGTGATGCATATACAAACTCAAAAGTATGGACAGATGGAATGGACAGAAGGATGGGATGGACAGATGGTTGGAATAGAACCAGGCTAAAAAGACCCAACTCGATATAACCAGCATATAGGATATTGATATGGCATAAATTCTTAGGTTTGAAACAAAGGTAAAGTTCCATTTTAACAAGAAATCAACCGGAGTATAAAATCAAAGGAATATAGTTCCTGATTTACTGAAATTAAGATCAAATTAGAGCATTTAATGTACATCACAAACAGGCCATATGTCTTAATATGGTAAAATCAACAATTAATTTGTGGCTATACAGTTTCATGGCGGTTCAAACTTTCTAGTTGATTACGTACTGAAACTGCAGTGGCATATTTGGGCAAGATGACCATGTTATCTTTCTCCTTCTTAAGATGGGAGGAACAAGTCAAATTTCTGCAATGTGAATGTACAAAGTGGAATCCTACCCTAGCATAAGGCCTGGTTTTCTGTTCCTTTTATTGCTGATTTAGCTACCAACTTTGCCCCCAAGTTTTCCAAAACATTATTAAAAATTGTGGCTCAGTATGTATGTATGTAGTAGTGTTTTATGGCATCTTGGATAAGAAAAGGTAAAGTGTATAAAATTTGAAGATGAATTACTCGAAAGTTTAGGAAAAAAACTCCTGCAAAAAAATGTAAAGTTACATATAAGATAAAATATAAAACCTAAATATGTTAAAATGATGTTTGCAAAAAGACAGATATAAGTAACACAAGTAAATCCTTAAAAAATTATTAAATTTGTTGTATAAACCAGATTTCTTTAGAAACTCCGGGATTTTCTCAGATGGTACATCCTCATACAGTTCCTTCAAGCAGTTACATCAAAATACTTTTGCCCCATGTGTTGGAAATTGACACACTCAATAAGAATGTGCACCACAAAGAGTGGCTTGTGGCAGGGCACATACTCCCATTGAGGCTCACCCTTCAGGACCTATGCATGAGTCAGGTACACACATGTGACAGAACCAGGAATTTAAACCAGTAGATATACAATAGAATTTTTATCGGCATAAATTTTATGTTTCAAAAGGATTGAAAACAAGACAAGTGTGTTATTGTTATATGTATTCTCTTCATACTATAATAAAACAGGAAGTTTTGAACATGAATCAGATTTAGATTCTGATAGAAAATGTTACAATAATAATAATTAATTTATACAAGTCAGTATGTTGTCAAGTGAATGAAAAAGAAAGAGCTGTTTATTTTATAGTTCACTGCAGTGATTGATTTTTTACAAAACCCAATAGTATTTTTTGTTTCCTTCATACAAACAAGGTCTGGTGGGCACTGATGATATTAATTGCAATTATTAAGTTCCACATTTAATGGGCTCTCAACAGTTCTCTGGTCCAGCTTTCCCCTTTGTAATTTGTGAAGAATGGATAATATCCTCTCTGTATCAGCATTAGAATGACAGGACAACTATCCTCAGTCAGCAACGAGTTTCTAATTTCAGTTTTCCTGTTGCTGAGTGTGTAAAGTTGCTAACTGCTCTCCGATGCTCCTCCAAGCTATGATCACCCTGAGGAGAAAGTTCCTGATTCTGGACACTCATCCTCAATGACTTATTTCTCTTCATGGCTCAGATCCAAATATTTATTGGCAAGTTAACCACCGTAGATATAAAAAAAAACATAAGATTGATCTAGACTTTAAATAAATAATGAAAAAATATATGATGTATTCATGCTTTTTATGAATAATTGACCCCAACTTTAAAATTATTTACCTTTTAATATATTTTTACCTGCTATATTTTATCTACAGCTTGAGTGTATTTATGCATGAAAACTTTGAATAGCTTATGAAATACAAAAGATGCACACCTATGAAACACTCAGTGCAAACTCAGGACTTTTGCTACTCACCTGCATAACCTTAAATTTGAATAACAAGCATTATTGAGCTTGTAACATTTCCTAGGTGGTGGTTTCTAAGCATTGGGAGAAAGTATATGTTTTGGCATTGTGACAAAACCGAACAAAATATCTAATGGCTGTTCTTGAATATTCCTCTTAAAAATACTTTGAACAAAACAATAACAATTTAAACATGACAAAAATTAAAATACTTACTCTAGTGTGTCTGCTGAAATCATTTTTTATGATTGGTCTCTATATTATCTCTGCTCCAAAAAAGGTTGGTCAATTTTCATAAAGGCTCATAAGACATCATAAACCTACTTTGACCCCTTTATTACTTTTAACACCTCCAAAAAATCCATGCATTGGCCTTAAACTCCCCAAATTCCAATGATAGGGTAAACAATAACAGCTTGCAGTGTACAAATATCAGCTGTTCTCAGCTACAATTATACAGCTCTGCCATGCATCACTGCAGCAGTCATTGTACTGGTGGAACATTTCCAGTCCTCAGAAGACTGGTTCTGGCTGGTTTCTCTAATATATTAATATAATGCATAAATATACTGCATTTGAGTTTATTTTTAAAATAAAATTTTAAATATTCATTCAACCATAAAAAGCACTAGATTTCAACTATAAAATGGTATGTACTGTAGACAGCCTAGAAAATGGTAATTTTGGTATAAAGCTGGTAGAATCACATGTATGCTGATATGCGAGTCCAATAAGCAATTAATACAATGGCACCTCATCTGATTTGCTCTAGAAATGTATAATTGCTTTATAAGAATGAACAAAAATGACTGTGCCTATTAATTTAAAAAACTTAGGTCTTACTTTTGCCATGAGATCATCAGCACTCCCTTTCCGTTTGCTTCTTTCAGTGATATGGGAGGGGATGGTTAGTGGTCCTCGCTCAAGAGTCCTTGAAAAGATGTTGGCTTCATATCCCAGAGCCGAGTCACTTGCACGGTGTCGCTGCTGACTTGGTGAGCCCTCACCTTCAACAATGGATTTGGAGCGTATGAAATGGAATCGAGGATGAACTGCAAATAAGCATGCATGCAGGAAGTTAGCCTGTTAGTGATGTTAGCCGAGAGACTGCAAATTTCAGTTAGTCTGTGTTAGCAGAGATTTTAATTAAAGAGGGGGAATTCATTTTGTAGTAATAATTGAAAATTATCATTAAAAATTGTATGGGTAACAAGATAAAAATTTAATGTGATCTGATAAATAGAATGTTCAAATATTTTCATGAAATTTTCATCAAACTTTGGTTTTAATGTTGTCTTTAAAGTTTTACCTTTTTATTTGAAAACTGGGGCTAAAACCCAAACAACAAGTCTCATTTTGTCCAATCCAATGTACAAGAACAGTCCATTTTTAAATATCATAATTCTTACAAAACGCACTTGTACAAATCCCCATTTTGAACAGCACAGGAATAATTTGACTTTTGTTACAAAAATGTAATTATGCACTACTACAGAAAAAAATCTGCATGGGGAAAGAATGTTAAAATACATTTAGTGATTAATTAAGCAAGTTGAAAGTTAACTTTCTTGGGTCACAGAAGAATGATAATTTTTTCTTTGAGAGGAACCAAGCCATCTGATAGCACAGCTTGTGACCATGACTGTTTACTTTTTAACCCTAAAACAAATAACCTTTTTCCTCACCCCAAGTGCAGCCATCCATAACATTTGGTCCAGGTCTGTATTCAGAACCGATGTTATTGTGTAGAAACCATTTTTCTTCTTTCAGTTACAGTAACTTTGACCCCTAAATCAATAGTCTTCTCCTTTTACTAAAACTACAAGTCATCCACAAAGTTTGATCCATTTCTGTAATGCTCAACTAATGGTCGTTGAACAGAAACCATAATTCTTTATTTTCCATCAGTGACCTTGACCTATGACCTTATGACTTCAAAATCAATAAGTTTTTTCTTTAACCCAAATGCCAACTATGTACAAAGTTTAGCAACAAAACATGATATGCTCCACCTTAGGAGAGGCATATAAACATTAACATGCTGATTGTATAGACTACTATAATGTGACCCAGATGTCACATGGTTGTGTTGAATGAAATCACTCTGAATCCATATAAATGGCCACTGTGTACAAATTTTTGACAGGCTAAATATATACAATTTACATACATTCTATTTTGTTGCTTTCACTTATTGCCAACAGTTAATCATGTTTCAAATAAACTAACTGGAGGTCATATAAAATTTTGCTTTTAATATGTTGACATGAAATGCATTCATGGAGAGGACTTAGGTTACACAACTGATTCCAAAAATAAATAGAAAAGGAATAAAAGCATCTAGATACATGGATTATGATGACAATTTATTTTCACTTATAAGACAACTCCAACTGCAAACTGCAGAGACCCAAATCTGCAGTTGCATAATGCACCAGTGGATTTGGGTCTGTGCAGTTTGTTAGGAGTAATCGGTAGAACAAACAACACAGACCATGATCTAAATGTGCATTATGTGATGGAAGATCAGGATCTTTGTTGTTTGCAGTTTTACTCAACTTATAAATGAGTACATATAGTAAGTGATTCCTTCGTAAATGTATGACACAACAATGAAATTGTCTACATGCATTGTCTCTGAAAATACAACATAATCAAATATTCCTATAAAATTACAGGACTCTTGCAGTAGTGTTGTGGAAACTGTCTACTCTACAGTCATATATATATAACATTATGATCACGGTATAAGCTTTCTCAAAACAATATACATGACAGTCATGTATGTAACATTGACAGACTATAAACGAGGACTACTGGGTATGTTAATTAATTGAGAGGGGAATATTTTTCATGTGCCATAGCTACACAGATACCAAGAGTCATCATTAGTCAGGTGCTTGATTGCATTTCTTATATAACAGAGTGAGACAGTGGGAAAATTATAAAATGAACAATAATTGATCTCGTTTATGTCTATTTAAAGACAATTTACCTTTTGTTAAATGTCTCTCAACTTTTTTAAGCTGCGACACACATTTTCAACTTGCTCTGTACAGATTTTCACAAAAATAGATGGAATAAGCCAAAATGTTAAAACAAATCCAAATGAATGTGGGGTCAACTGAAATTATGCTGGGTTAGTAGAAACAGCTCAAAGGGAAAGTTATCAAAAAATGTTGCAGTGAGTGTGCCAAGTAACATGGTACTTAAAGTTAAAGACTATGTGCAGATACAACTATTTCACATTGTTACAAAACTGAGAGGCATTTCTGTAAATGAAACTACCAGACTTTGTTGACAGAATGAAAATTGGATAATCATTCAACTTATGATCATTCCCTCAATACAGTAACAGGAGGGGTAAGCATGGACTCTTCATAGCTCAATGCCAGTTTCATATTGGGTGGAACCTAGCTGCATGTTTACTGAAGAAAATTAACTATATTATATTAGGATCAATGCAAACAACAAAAACAGAGAAGACCCACCCAAACAATACAGACTGAATGGATATAAATGGTATAAATAATGGGATAATTTACCCAAATACATCAAAATACACCCAAATACCCAGAAACTCTCTTGATTTAAAGTTCTGCATTGAGTTATGTACCTCTGTTGCCTAGAATCAAAACAAGTGAGTGGTAGGATCCCTAAGAATTTTTTATTTTTGTTCTGGAACTGTCATCTTTCTATTTTGAAATATAATTCTAAATATCTTTACTGTTTGCTGACTAAACCATTCAGATCCTTGTACAATCTCATTCACAGCAATGTCTTATGAGGACGAATTGAATAACACAATAAAGGATATATTTGGCAAAAAAAAGACAGAAATGAAGATTAAATTTGTTGAGTCTCCTGACTTGTTCACTTGCATCATTATTCCAAGGAAAATGAAGATATTCTGTATGCTGGCAATGACTAAGGAATGAGACTGGGCTCATATTTGTTTTTTCAATTTTTGGCCTCCAATTACTAATTACTAATTGGAGGAGGGAATTTTTAGCTTGGACTGAGAACTAAGTCGCCCAAAAAAAGAAAGTAATGCAATAGTAGGATGTAATGTATTACTACTATTAAAGCATATTTATTCTCATTTTGACTTTTTTTTACATTACCTGTCCTGCACATGCCACTTCCTTGATATTAACCCAATTTTTTTAATTTCAAGATCATGAGAATCAGAGGAGATAATTGTGTATGTTCAACTATGATATTGGTGGGAGTATGTTTGAAAGAGAAAAATGGAGACAGATCCGTTTGTATCCAGGAGCAACGACATGCAGGATGCACATGTAAATTTTAGTATTATATATATTGTTGTTGTTGTTGCTGTTGTTGTGGGGCTTAACGCCATGTTTCAGCACACGATAGGCTATACATGGCGGCCAGTATTAATGGTGGAGGAAGAAACCGGGAAATCCCCGGAAAGAACCACCGACCCACGAGAAGCTACTGGCAAGCTTTCTCACATATCCACATTCGCCGAATCCTAGACTCGAACCCACGCAGACAGAGGTGAGATGGCAGTGAGTATTATATATACATACTTGTAATATTCCCCTACAGTGTTGGGTGGTTTTGAAGACTCAAAAAGGGTGTTTTTAAGGTCTCAAGGGGTGTGTCAGAGCACATTACCAAAAACAGTTTATATCAAATAACCTATATTTTCTTAGAAGCATTTAATACATTTACAAGCAAAAAATGGTAGATTCAACTGTCCAACACCATCACCACACATGTGCCAACACTCACATATTTAGGAATAGACATTAAAATAATAAAACAAAAACCAATGTTTTTCTTTAAAATCCATTGTACAGTGGAATATTTTCTTAATTAGATGCAGTCCTTGCTGCTCTCAATAGTTCAGATGTGGTTGAAGGTAATGTGTGTTCATCTTTGCACACATTAGGGACTGGAATCACTGCTGTTGAAGATTCTTTGTGAATTTTTCTCAGCTCAGAAAATGATCTTAATGCATCTGCACTGGTGTGAGGAAATGACAGATATTCTGGGTGGTGCTGCCAAGTCAACGGATGATGTACACGCAAGTCTAATATTAGTACCCCTACCTCCTTTGTCAACTTGTTGAGGCTATGTCTATCACATCATAGCTAATGGTATGTACACTCCAGAATGGCTGATGTTGATAAAGTGTTTTTGCAGTATGAATAGAAAATAAGATGCTCCCCCTCGCTGCTACATCTTTAAAAGTCAAACTCCCTGGAAAATCTTTTGAAATTTAGTTTTGCTGGACTTTGCCGACGGTTAATTGAATCACATGCATACACTATTCTGACTGCCAAAGATCTTATTTTGCATTTTATATATGGAGCTTATCAATATGTTTTGCCAACGACGTTTAATAAAGATTACTTAACATTCTCATTCTTGGCAGTGATGTGTGATAACTTTTGTTTCTCAACATGCATGTTCTCAATTTCTGTAACTTTAAATGAACTGGGTTGTTCGTCATTACTTATGCAAATTAGGCTAATGGGGTTTTCTCCACAGCAGTTTTCAAACAAGTCATCACAGCTTCTCCCTATTACCTATGCCAATTAAGTAATCTGTGAAATGGGGGTTGCTTATGTGTGGCCACACTACCTTGTAAATGCCTAAATGCATCTTTGTTAGCCAAGGTTCCGATAACCCCATCTACACCTTGGCGGATCGAATAGCTATACTGGTGGTTTGTCCTAGTGACATTGATTGGATTTCATGTGTTGCCTCCCTTAGTATATAAAGCCAACTAACCAATTGCGTGGTGCATTGTACATATGCCGAAATCGGTGACTGCAATTGACCTAATAGGAATACTTTATAAGTTTAACATTGAAAGTATGACTATTACTAGAAGGAAGCCATTACAAGTGTATTTGAGTGAAAGTATTTGTGCAAACATGGATGTACACTGGAAAATTGCTTATTTATCAGTCCATTCAAGTTGTGTGTGCCCTTTGTCTTGATCACGTAGGAACAGTGTTCAAATTTGAACCATTTAATTTTGACTGGATGCTGTGGCTTGCTGCTACATCCAATGAAATTCACAGACCTGATGCTAAGAAATATCTGCTCGATATGCCAAGGTGTAGATAGGGTTATTGGAAACTTGGCTAGCAAAGATGGCCTCTATGTTGCTGTATCATATTGTCAGCCCAGAGGATAGTTTAACACGTGCTCTCAGCAACTATTTAATGTGTACAGACCACACACTAAAAATACATACAGTACTAGTCAAAATCTCTCTGTGTGATTATTTAAAAAAAATTAAGCTTACTGAAAATCATGCTATCTGAAACACACCTGTATCGGGGGTTTGGGAGTAATAATATAATGTTTTTCAATAATATAATGTTTTTCACAGGACAAGTCATTTATAGCAGGTCTGTATATACAGCAATCTATGTTAAGAGTTCATGTACTGTTTTCTAAATGATGTTCAACAACATGCTTTGTGTCAGATATTTCAACAACCAGATATATTTCTGTACTCTATAGCGACATAAAGAAATTTCTTATAGTGAATGGAAACTAAAAAAATAAACTCAAGTCTCAAATTATAAAGGTCTTCAATTCTCTCATTGTGAAAATCACTTGAATTTTCAGTTTTTGTTAGCAGAAAATATTCAATAAAACATTCTGCAATGGAAAATGAACCTAT
Organism: Megalonaias nervosa; assembly: GCA_016617855.1. Taxonomy (NCBI): domain Eukaryota; kingdom Metazoa; phylum Mollusca; class Bivalvia; order Unionida; family Unionidae; genus Megalonaias; species Megalonaias nervosa. The sequence goes on from JAECUM010092835.1 coordinate 55,230, forward strand.
GCCCACCAACATTCACTGACAATGTTAACTTTTTTCTAATGTAAATATAGATACATGCTTTGTATTTCAAGATGTTAGAGACCTAACATTATTTTAAATAAATAAAACATTCTGCTTCTCCATGCGACAGAAAGGTTGGTTTAAACACCAGGGTAAAAGGAAAACCAAGTCTTGCCTGCAAAACTGTATTCTGATAGCTGTTACATCGTAATAACTTGAACACTGAGCTTTGACGTACTAGAAATTTGTCCATCCAACACATCTGCCCATGTCATTATTATGCAACTGAAGGGTAAATTTTCAGGTCAAACTGAGACCATAACCCCATTTTCAGAAAAGTGAAAATCTAAACTCACTGAGATGTTCAGAAAACAAAACCTCCAGTAAAATTTGATTTGAACCCAATGAAGTCCATAAAAAATTATTTAGCAGAAACAAAATTTCTAATGGACAAGACACAACATGACATGATAGGATGGAAAATGGACATGGATAACATTATATGTTCCCTTTATATAATGGGGATTACACAAAATCCAATGACTGTTGAGACCTCCATGTGCCTCACTGCTGCCATGATCAGCAATACCTATGACTCACTGTTTGTTAATGCAGGCAACGGCAAAACAGCTTCCACAGAAATGTGTTTTAGTGTATAACATTCTATACTATTCAAAAATTATATCATGATGCTTGCAAATGCAAAAATGAACATGTATCCAACAATGATCACTTAAACTCAGTTTCATAGGAAAACTTGTCTACAATCTCATGCTGCTCATAAATGTGTTTGCTCAAGCCAGCTATAACTACTGGAAGCCAATCCATTTACTGCACCATTGCAGAAATACAAGCCGGCTATAAAACTAACCTTGTGGTTTCTTTCTTTTCTGTTTGAAAAAGCTGAATATTTTACCACCTAAATTGCATAAAATCAGTTTGTTATTTAAGTAATTTACAATGAAGGATGAAATGCAACTTTTCATGTAATCCACATACAACTGTGATAAATATAGACCCAGATCTACCTCTAACCAACATGCTGGCAGACTAGGCTTTATGTTTCTTTTATTTATTAGTCCTAGCAAAAAAAAATAGAACCAGAGTTGTTTGTGCATTGTTGCAAACTAATTTCTCTAAACATAAAAACTGATTCAAGTCTTAACTTCTGTTTCTGATCTCAGCCAAATTATTTTATGTAAAAGAGAATTAATTTTTAAAAATCCCAGCCTCCATTTGTTTGGCATGCCCAGAGGATTGTTTGATCAAAGAAATTAAGTTTGTATGTCCTTCTTCACATACACTGAGCAGATAGAGCAGAAAACTGCAATAATGAGAACCATAAATACTCAACTACAAGTCAGGTAAAAAAATGCAAACTGCACAGATGCAGATCTGCCATCACATAATTGCATAATAATGGCAAATCTGGGTCTGTGCAGTTTATTAGGAGTAATCAGAAGAACAACATCGGCTCTAATCTGCAAGCACATTGTGCAACAGCAGATCACAGTCTATGTTGTTTATAATAAAAATAAATCTTTCAGCAAAAACCTCTTGGCAAAGTACAACTATCTGTTCAGAAGTAGTGTTAACAAAATTTTCAATAATGACTGCCATGGTAGTCAGCCATGGTAGTCATAATGAATGTCAGATCACTATTTTCATTTATCGCCAACCAGACATCAGAAAAAGTCTTTTAGTGAAAACCCCATGTCACTATACCCATCCGTTCTGGACTAGTGGCACTTAAAAAATTTTCAAGATGGACTATGGAGGCCATATCTGAAGTTTAGTCAGTACCATTTTTATTTAGCACCAACTACATATCATAAAAAGTCTATTAAAGAATGCCTCATTTCAGTACAACAATCTGTTCAAGAGAGGTAGCAAAAACAGGATTATCAAGATTGTGTCCATGATGTGATGTCATCATGGCACAATTTTAATCATGATCAACTAGACCCAAGATTCTATGTGTATTAAGTTTCATGGCATTCCTCTCTGTAATTTAGCAGATGCAGCAATAACAAACCTGTGTTAATAGATATGATGGACAACAAGCCATCACAAAAACTCTTCTGTCCTTTGATCTGGAGAGCTAAAAATCATTCTTTTTTGTTATCAAAGATATAGGTCCGTAATTCAGAAGTAGAAATTGAAGAACATTGCATTACATTTTTGTTCTGATGAATCTTTATTCACAAGACTGATTCCATACAGTAAACTCTCGTTGTAAAAAAATAGGATATTTATTGCCTGAGTCACATGGAACAAAGTGCATTGCCCAAGGATTTACTAATGCACTGCAGCTCCCAGTCCATAAACCTAGTTAGAATGTGATGGTTTGTCTGTGGGATGTTGCCATAATAGATGCTCAGACTTGTGTCCTTTTTATGACAAAATGTTCATGATATCAAGCTGGTCTATTTACATCAAAATGTTCAGCTTATCAGTGGTATATAGTTACAAGGTCTTCAGGCTCTTTGTGATGAAATCTGAATCACATGGCACCTTATTTCTAATGACCTGTTAATCATAAATTCTTCTGATTAAAAGACATGCTCCTCTGAATGCTTTAAGTATTAAGGAGATTTCTATCGTAATGCCATGTTCTCATTTTAATCAAATGTTCATCACATTAATGTGTTCTATCCATATGTATGTTCAAAGGCAATTGCTATTACAAGATCTTTATGCAGTGAGATATTAAAGTATATCTGGATGTTGTATGTAGAAAGATTGAGTGCAACAGAAAAGATGAAAAGAGAAGAACAAAATGAAGAACAGAACAGGTCTCTACTGTGAATTCATATTTCTTCTAAATATTTCAATCTGTTTCAAAGAACATGTAAAACTTACTTAAAGCATATACTTGGTAAAAAGTTACAAAAATCATTGAGAAACCAATTTTTTTACTAGTATATTATGTTTCTTCAACAATACTTACCCCAATCATGTTTTAGAAGAACTTCTACCTCACAACTCCAGCCCTCCCAGGCTAAAACTTCTTAGCTAAAAAGCTAAAAAGTGTGCTGCACATGATGTGACATCACTCAGTCACAAATCATCATATGTAACTAATATTTTGAACTGAAAACGAGATATTTTATCGATAAAACTTACTTGACATTACTCAGTGCACTTGTTACAGACAGATGTTCATTTAATTGCAAAATGGGTGTAGAAGTGGTAAATGTGATTGTGATCTCTTTTTTAAAAAAAGAATGGTACAAGATTTGGTGCCAATTCCTGTATCAAGGAGATAACACTCTAACTGACACCTAGATGGGCAGATAACTTTAGCTTTTTACCTAAAAAAGTTTAGCTTGAGCGGGCTATATTTGTGAGGTAGTATTAGTTCTCCTAAGGTATTACTATTGGGTAATGTATTTGAAGAAGAATAACAGTAAAGAACATTTTTGAAAGGAAATTATAAATAAAATTACAACATTTTAATAATGAAATGAATAAAAGAAAGGAAAAACTTACATTATCTGGAAGAAACAAGGTGACACTGAATGACAACATTTTCTAATCTGTCTTTTGGACAGACAGATAAAAATGAATTCACAGTATTTTACCTGGCTGTGAATAAGAAGCCCTCACTCTACCTGGAGAAGACACAGGTGTTCGGAGAACCCGTGGGTAGTCAACCTCTCGATCTTTTCCCTCTGATGTAAGCCCAATGACTGCCATAGCCTGGGTCTGTGTAAGCTTTAAGGGGTCTCCTACTTTCCGCATGAGGGGGTTCTCATCACTTCCCTGCTTTCCAATACAAGCAAGACGGAGTGACACACCTTTTCTGCTAAGACGCCGTGGGGGAGGAGTTGGTGGTGTTTGCTCCCGGTCATAGTCACTGTCCTCTTGTGGAAGACTGGTGGGAAAAGATTACAAAAAATAAACAATTAATAATGAAAGAATCATCACCAGTGGGACCTCTATTACCCAAACTAATCAGGGGGGCAAGAAAGTCTGTGGAAAGATCATTAGTCTTAATGACAGTAAAATGTGTCACTGGTGTTGGGATTGACACACACCAATGATTTGGATACACAGATCATTTACACAGTCTAGCCTCAATTATCCAACTTCTGCTTCTCAAACTGGTGTTTTGGAAATGATTTACTCTAAAGGGAAGTAGAACATAAGTTCTCTGATTCCCATTCCAAATTATGAATTGCCCCCAGTCTGGACTGAACCTGAATCTTCAAACTTTTTCACATTAAGGTTGGTAAAATCCAGATTCAAATATCTGCATATTCAAACTAAATGGTTGTCTTTGGGCAGTTTGGATAAGCAGATCCATTTTAATTCAAAATCAGAACTTGATTCAACAGTTTATCTGACACTGTAACTGGAATGGCATTTACTGGATTAATGAGATCAGACTGTATTATGAGCTGAGACATTGAAGGCTATATAGAAACCACCATTTTCAGAAGAAAAGAGGAACATTAGAAACAAGAAATTTGTCTTGAGTACATATATGCCTCTGACAATATGCTACAAATGAAGAAACCCTAGTTCAGGATGCAAAGGAGCCATAACTTTGTAAAAGATTTTGATGGTGAAAAAAGGTGAAAACTGAACTTAACCAAGATTTTCATGATATTATGTATCATACAAATTTTGTTTCAGCCCTGAAGTTCTTCAAAATTAAGTAGAGACAAACTATTATTTACAGAATGGACAGACAGTAAGTGATAGTACTACCCATTCATAACTTCTCCATAGACTATGGTAAGTATTAAAAACTGAACCTACTCTTAAATGAAAAACATCCACATAAACTGAATAAACACAGTAACCATTTAGTAAGAGTCAGATACTGTGAAACAAGGGCTATAAAATCACCATTCTTGTCTTCAAATTTAAGAACATTTGTTAAAATTAATTTCTTACAAGGATGTGTTAAAAAATATTATCCATTGCATTCCTTCTTTTAGTTCCAGAAAATAAAATATTTTCTCTCATAAGCTCTTTAATGTATTATATAACATGGTCACATGACTGGATATTTGGATACTTACTTAGATGGCAGAACAGATAAACTCATTGTAGACAACAGAGGTATTTGCATATATTCAACATCTTCAATATAATTTTCCAATTCTCTAATGAACAGAACAGTCCTTCGAGAGACCTGCCAACCCTAACAAGACTTTTTAGGTAAGGTGTAACACAATATCATGTACTGCTACTGTCAACTTGGAAAACAAGCATTATAAAATATCAGAATTATTATCTGAGATTGATGCAGTGAAGGCAAACATTATGTTCAATTAAAATGTTTGACAAGTAAACTAAGACCTTAAATATCTACAGGAAAGTTTTAGAAACTGCAGTTCCAAACCCTTTGGAGTTCAAAGGTATCTTGCTTATACTCTCTATCTGAACTGTGAATTTCATGTGGTGACAGCTACCATCTCTTCCATTAAGAGACATATTCAAATCAACACGTCCCATAAACTTAAGCATTGCCTTTCCTGTTTTGTTTCCCCTAAGAATCTGAACATTCCTTTTTATACTGATGTGTTGTTTAAACTTTTTAAGAGGTTTATTGTCTTTTTCATCAACAATGTGTTGTCATTCAGTAGACACCACTTTTAGAAAATGTTGTGTAAGCAACAGCTTGATAATGCAGGTGTTTTGCCTGACAAATAAGGGCAGCTTTTAAAGCATTTGAGGCATTCCTGTAAAAGTTAGTCTGATTCTCTGATGAACTCCACTGAATCTAATATGAAACCTTGATATGGATGAAACACAGGTAAGCCAGTATCCAGATTTGTTTGCATTTTCATTACTTTTGCTATCAGAACACAATTTAGAGGTCATTTCAACAAGACTTATGGTCAAATCGTAAGGGTTGGCAGGTCTGCTTAAACCTCCTAATTTGACAGTTTTCTGGAAAAAAACCCAAAACATTTTATACTTTACTCGGTCTGAGAATTTAATTCATCATCAACCTTCATTGTTCCCATATATTCTGCCATCCAGTGTGGTAGTGATGTGACATCTCAACTGTCAATCACTGCAGACCTATTAAATATTCAACTGTTTTGCTTCCTGCATGTGATCCAATTAGTGTTCATGTCCCCATAAGCACCTCCCACTCATTCTTTTCAGAAACATTAGCAGGCCCATTAAATAATATCCTATTCAGAGATTATCTACATTCTAATGGGGAAAGGTTTTGATGCATATATTTTTCCTTTGTTCCTTTCCATAAACCTGATTATGTTTATAAGTAAATTACTGACAAATCATTTTAGTTTAAAGTCAAATCATGTCTTTCAAGCTGAGTGTACAGAAAACACACTGATTAAGTGTAATTACTAGTAAAAAAATATGCACAAAGTTTTGTCCTCACTTAATGTTTTGGAAAACATTTAACAAAGCATTACTTGAAACTATTAAACGAATTGAATATACCAGTACTCAATGATATGGTAATTTTCTAAATTTTATTTTCAGGATAAATAAATGACTAAAAGAAATGCTTGTGGACTGCTGTGCAAGCATTTGGGAAAGATATATAAATGAAGTAGAAAATTTAATTGAATGAGGAAATAAAATATTTGTAGTGTACACAAAAAGCACAAAGCTGACAATAATGGCTACCTACTCTCTATAAACATAAAGGCTCTGTTTTCTGGAAATATCAGAAGGTGTAATGCTGTTAGACTGGGTATGCTTGATTGGTCTGTGACCAACAGAATTCATCCCAACCCAATGTGTTGAAGTTGTTTCTGAATCTGTAGGTCTGTGATTAAGGTTGACAATATGAATATCATCCTGCCCCACTGCTGATCCCTCTTTTGTTGAGGAAAGGCTGTCAACAAAGTTTAATAGAGTATACAATAAGTAATACAGTCCTCTGGAGTATATACAGTAAGTAATAAGTCCTCTAGAGTATATACAGTAATACAGTCCTCAAAGAGTATATACAGTAAGTAATACAGTCGAGAGTATATACAGTAAGGAACAGTCCTCTAGAGAAAATACAGTAATACAATCCTCTAGAGTATATACATTAAGTAATACAGTTCTCTACTGTATATACATTAATACAGTTCTCTAGAGTATATACAGTAATAGTCCTCTAGAGTATATACAGTAAGTAATAAGTCCTCTAGAGTATATACAGTTATACAGTCCTAAAGAGTATGTACAGTAATGCAGTCATCAAGAGTATATACATTAATAAGTCCTCTAGAGTATATACAGTAATAGAGTCCTCAGGAGTGTATAAAGTAAGTAATACAGTCCTCGAAAGTATATACAGTAAGGAACACAGTCCTCTAGAGAATATACAGTAATACAATCCTCTAGGGTATATACAGTAAGTAATACAGTTCTCTAGAGTATACACAGTAACACAATCCTCTATAGTACATACAGCAAGTAATAGTCCGAGTATATACAGCAAGTAATATAGTCCTTTAGAGTATATACAGTAATACAGTGCTCCAGAGTATATACAGTAATACAGTTCTAGAGTATATACAGTAATAGTCCTCAAGAGTATATACAGTAATAGTCCTCTAGAGTATATACAGTAATAGTCCTCTAGAATATATACAGTAATACAGTTCTCTAGAATATATACAGTAAAACAATCCTCTAGAGTACATATAGTAAGTAATACAGTCCATAAAAGTCTTGAGTCTATACAGTAATACAGTGCTCTAGAGTATATACAGTAATACCATCCTCTAGAGTATATACAGTAAGCAATAGTCCTCTAGAGTACATGCAATAAGTAATACAGTCCTCTAGAGTATATGCAGTAAGTAATAGTGCTCTGGAGTATATAAAGCAAGTAAAACAGTCCTCTAGAGTATATACAGTCAGTAATACAGTGCTCTAGAGTATATACAGTAATACAGTTCTCTAGAGTATATAGTCAGTAATACAGTGCTCTAGAGTATATACAGTCATTAATACAGTGCTCTTGAGTATATACAGTCAGTAATACAGGATATATATACAGTAAATATTACAATCCTCAAGGCCTAGACTGTCATAAGTTTAAACAATATGCTACAATCTGCACAAGCCAAGAACTTTTACTTTAGGGATTTTTGAGAAACATCTCTGACACCATGTTATCAACAGGATTTTATTCATGTCATGTTAACATTTCATTGATACTGATATTCTTATGAAATTCACAGAAACCACCAGTAAATATACCACACATTCCCTAATACTTACCCCATTCCCATTTTTTAAAAACAGAAATTTAAAAGAATCAGTATAAGACTTGTGCTTTTCAAAACCCATTTTCTTCAGATCCATGATTACAACAAAATACTGCAGCAGTCTCAGTTGATCACACTGTTACAATCTATATATCAATGTATAAATTACTAAAATCACAGGCACACTAGTGTTAAACGTGATGCAATAGCTGGGCGTTTAGTTCAGCTACTTACAAGTCCTACTTCAACCTGCTTCTGAGTGGAAAAATGTGTTGACTGAGTGATCATTTTTTAACTGTGCTGATATTTACAATGATAAATTCAGTGGCAGAAAGACCCCCAGATGTATATGTGGTCATTATAAGAGGACATTGAAAGGACAACTCTAGCTTTTATTATTGTGCTATAATAAATGAAATAACATAACCTTTATTTTTGAAATTCAAGTCCCCTGGAGAATTAATTAGGAAATGTACAGTAGCTGATGTAAATATCATTGCCTTAATTTTTTTCCCCTATATTTGAAATCTGTTAGATGGTAAGTATTTTGCAAATGTCCACTATGTACATGCATGCTATATGTGTATTTACAACATAAAAGATTAAATTTAATTGCATCTTGCTTTATTGTTTTACTTGAGCTTGCCTTGCTTCCTTGCATGTTTCTTTAAGAACTGGATGAACTATTATAATTTATCACTTTTTTCTGATATTAAACCAAACTTTTTTCCCTGTCCATATAATTTATTTGTCAGTGAAAATTAATAATTTCCAAACTATCTTTTCCAGGTATCTCTGCTGAGTACTGAAGCACCCAGCAAGTTCAATGCTAGTCAAAAGTGGATTAAATAAACCAGGTTGCATTATATCCTTGCTGGCAAATAAAAAAAAACACTTGCATGATAATGTATTGGGTGTATACAATATATACTCACTTATAAGACAAGTCCAACTGCAAAATACACAGACTCAGATCTGCCATTGCATAGTGCTCCGACAGATCTTGGTCAGTGCATTATGTTAGGAGTACTCAGTGGAATAAACAACATCGATACTGAGCTACTGGCACATTATGTGATGGCAGACCAGGATTTTTGTTGTTCACAGTTTGACTTGACTTATAAGTGAGTATATTTCACGACATCTAACTGCATGCACTGTGACTTTTCATCCAGTATAGCATAATGGTTCACTTGTATTTTTCACCATCAACTGCTTGGACAATTCATTCATTTACCTGTATTTATAAAAACTTCCATCCTAACAATGAAACAGAGCAAAAGCAAAAGCTCACCTTGTTCTACTGGAGCGTCTGGAGTCTGACAGGACAACTGTTGAGACACGTACTGGAGAGCGTGGAGATGATCTGTTCAAAGCATTGCGATATTCCACATTCAGATGCTGATTAGATGCAGGGGTAGATACTTTGCCATTGATGGAATTCTGTGGGGAGATTTTGGTGTGAGAACCATGGAAGGAGTTTGAGGGAGACAGTTTTGTAGTTGGAGCCTGTACATGGTTTACATATAAGGACTGTGTTCGATTAACAAATGGTAGGCTAGTCCGTACTCCACTGGTAAGGGCATTCATCACACTGCCGAACAGACTGTGATTCCTCTGCAAGAAGAAAATTGGAAAAAAATCTGAACACTTGAAAATGCTAAAAGATGCATGTAGCTCAAAAAAATGGGAGACTAGTTTATACTCCATTGGTCTGGGCATTCAGCACAATGCCAAACACACTGGTTTCTCTGCAAGAAGAAAACTAGACAAAAAAACACTAGAAAAATGCCCAAAAGATGCATGTAGCCTGAACCATTTCAATCCCCCAGCAGACTAACTACTTGTATGTGTATGAAACTTTATGAACCAATTCCAGTCATACCCCAAAGTCTGATTTACCTATCTCTAATAGTACAAGAGTTATGTATCATTACTGATGTTTCTAAAAAAGCCTCAGAATAAACATTCATAACGTTCTCCTTTTAATCAAGGTTTCCTCGCATAAGATCTTTTAATCACAAATTTTAAAACAAAATAAACCTATCTTTGGTGAAAGATTTATATTGGACTAAGTAGCATCGGTCTTTTCCAAGAACTCGGGTGATTTCAAATAGTATAATGAAAACAGTAGTGTCTCAAAGGTTTAATATGCGTGACTTTATATATATTTCAATATTCATGTTATCTTAAGAAGTTATTAAGCACTTAAAACAATTCTGGTACAATGTTGCAGTAGTATTTCACATATCATCTGTAAATAATAAGTATAAATGAGTTTACTCTTGTAATTATTCAAAGGCAAATTGTCAAATCTTAGTTTTATGATATATGTCTTACACTACTGTATGTAACTACGCTTTGGCATCAGTGTTTTGAGAGGGAAAAAAATCAGAAACCAGATAAATGATTCTTTAATAGTACTGCATAGATCAATTTTCCACTAGTCTGAGAATATTCAAGTAAATAAAACCGATTTGTTAAGAAAAATGTTGTCTACAAAATGATGCTTTATGTACACAAGTGACACCACCTGTCAACACTAGAAAGTATACACATGTAGTAGTTCATGCCTTCTGTGAAGATCAAAGTGCTGAGAAATACCAACGGAATGAGAGAATTCATGTAATAATAAATTACACATCATCAAAGGGAGGAACATAATTTGTGACACAAAATACTGATGATTATGTTCTTTTTTCATGGCCATAAGCAAATATCAATACATCTCTAAATATAACTAATTTTAAAAATAAATCTTTCAAGTTTTTCTTATGTTCATCTTTTAAGAAAGAATTGATACAAATAATTATAAAAAATGTGGCTTGGAAGCTGCCAAAATATATGAAAAGGGAGAAAACCACTCAGACTAATCATTACCAAACAGTCTCTTTGTACATCTTTACTTGGTTTTCAAAGTTAAAAGGCCAGAAGAGCTAAATATAGAACATACCATATTAAAGAAACAGAATTTTTCTTAGTACAGAGAGTAGATAGCATCAAAGTCAAAAAAGATAATGTAATGCATTACTTACTGTGGTTGAGGTTTGATACTAATACTATACAATTACTGTTATTTTGACCACTGGAACAATTATACTTTCATTTGGTCAATTATACTTCCCTTTTGCACAACATGAAAATAAATATAAATAATCTGTCATCCCCTTTAAAGGGTTACAAGAAATTTTTCAGGAATTACAGTGCATATCATATCCTAAATTAAAATATCTTATTACACTGAGTTCAGAAATGGCCAGAAGAAAACAGTTGAATATTTTCCAAAATCTAAAATTATTTGTATGAACTTCTGCCAATTACAAAGAATTCAAAATGACCCAAAGCTTACAAATTCATAATGACTCACAGCTCTATCTTGAAGTTTGTTTTATTCCTGTTGTTGAGGAGAGCAAACTTTTATGGCTTATTTTTAACTGTAAATTAACTTTCTGCATATTAGATTGTCAAGGTCAAATGTCAAAAAGCCCTGGATTTAAAGAGAGCTGATGCAAACACTGACTGGGGAGCTGCTGGAAGATCTTGCACTGGTTATACATGCCAGTAGTAAGATCAAAATTTGACTGTGCCTCAATAGTACGACTGTGCCTCAATAGTACGACTGTGCCTCAATAGTACATAGATCAGACTGTAAATCTTACCACCAATACACAATCAGGGATTTAGACTCGGTCTGGGTGAATACAGGACTCCATTAGAAAATTTTTACGATGAGAAAACAAACCATTACTTTATCTCCAATGAACGAAACTGGCTCTTCTGTGAACTACCAAACTATCCTTTTATCCATCTAACACTGTATATTATGTAGCCTTTAATCCATACAAACCTCTATAGTATATAGCCTTTTATCCATCTAACACTATATATTATGTAGCCTTTATCCATACAAACCTCTATAGTATATAGCCTTTTATCCATCTAACACTGTATATTATGTAGCCTTTTATCCATACAAACCTCTATAGTATATAGCCTTTTATCCATCTAACACTGTATATTATGTAGCCTTTATCCATACAAACCTCTATAGTATATAGCCTTTTATCCATCTAACACTGTATATTATGAAGCCTTTATCCATACAAACCTCTATAGTATATAGCCTTTTATCCATCTAACACTGTATATTATGTAGCCTTTTATCCATACAAACCTCTATAGTATATAGCCTTTTATCCATCTAACACTGTATATTATGTAGCCTTTAATCTAACCCTGTATATTATGTAGCTTTTTATCCAACAAACCCTGCATGTTAAGTAGTCTTTTATTCATCCACCCTGTATATTATGTACCCATAGCCTTTTATACAACAAACTCTGTATGTTAAGTAGCCTTTTATTCATCTACCCTGTATATTATGTAACCTTTTAGACAACCAACCCTGCATGTTATGTAGCCTTTTATCCATCTAACCTTTATATTATGTAGCCTTCTATCCATCTAACCCTGAATGTTATGTAGCCTTTTATCCATCTAACCATGTATATTATGTTGCCTTTTATCCATCTAACCCTGCATACTATGTAGCCTTTTATCCATCTAACCATGTATATTACGTAGCATTTTGTCCAATCAACCCTGCATGTTATTTAGCTTTTTATCCATCTAACCCTGTATATTATGTAGCCTTTTATCCAACAAACCCTGCATGTTATGTAGCCTTTTGTCCATCCACCCTGTATATTATGTACCCATAGTCTTTTATACAACCAACCCTGCATGTTATGTAGCCTTTTATCCATCTAACCCTGTATATTATGTAGAATTTTATACAACCAACCCTGCATGTTATGTAGCCTTGTATCCATCCACCCTGTATATTATGTAGACTTTTATAAAACCAACCCTGCATGTTATGTAGCCTTTAATCCATCCACCCTATATATTATGTAGCCTTTTATATAACCAACCCTGAATGTTATGTAGCCTTTTATCCATCCAACCTTGCATATTATGTAGCCTTTTATCCATCTAACCCTGTATATTATGTACCGGCAGTCTTTTATACAACGAACCCTGCATGTTACGTAGCCTTTTATCCATCTACCCTGTATATTATGTAGCCTTTTATCCATCTACCCTGTATATTATGTACCGGCAGTCTTTTATACAACGAACCCTGCATGTTATGTAGCATTTTATCCATCTAACCCTGTATATTATGTAGCCTTTTATCCATCTACCCTGTATATTATGTAGCCTTTTATCCATCTACCCTGTATATTATGTAGCCTTTTATCCATCTAACCCTGTATATTATGTAGCCTTTTAGCCATCTACCCTGTATATTATGTAGCCTTTTATCCATCTAACCCTGTATATTATGTAGCCTTTTATCCATCTACCCTGCATTTTACGTAGCCTTTTATCCATCTAACCCTGTATATTATGTAGCCTTTTATCCATCTAACCCTGTATATTATGCAGCCTTTTATTCAACAAACACTGCATGTTATGTAGCATTTTATCCATCTAACCCTGTATACCATGTAACCTTTTATACAACCAACCCTGCATGTTATGTAGCCTTGTATCCATCCACCCTGTATATCATGTATCCTTTTATCCATTTAACCCTGCATAGTATGTAGCCTTTTATCCATCCAACTTTGCATATTATGTAGCCTTTACCCTTTACACTCAGAAACCAAATTTCATTCCACCTTTTGGCAACTGAATTTGTTCTCTCTTAAAAAAATTAGAAATCACAGCTGCCAACAATGCAAAATTGTTTATTGGTTATCAGCGACACACAAAATTATATTTGATCTTCAAATCTTCATAAGTCTTAAACAAACTCCTCCCATTTCTTTTAGAGAAAATTTTAAACACCCCATAGCACCATCTCATGCCAGTTACAGGATAAAGCCTACATTTTCCCCCCAGAAAGTAGTCACACACAACACCTGGAATTATATTGAAATGTCTCAGAAAGAAATTTCATAATCTGTTCTGATTTCCTTTTGATGCTAACAATCTTGCAAAACTTAAATCTGACAATCCCTTAAAAAACCAGATACTGCAAGAACATGATTAGCACATACAATCTGAAAAGAAGTAACCTGTACTGTTGGCTACATAGTCACATTAGCATTTAGGGTATAATGAAAAGTCAGATTCCCTGCAATTGCCCGTTTCTGAATAGACAATGATTCATTATACAGACTTCATATATATATATATATATATATATATATATATATATATATATATATATATATATATATGCATCAGCATGTTCTTCTTACTTGGCAAAATATGTGGAATGAAAACTCAACAAACTTCACAATATCAAACCCACTGTTGGAGAGTGACATTCATATAATAGAACAAATTGCGGAGATGATGTGGCAATTATGTATTGCACACACATATCTGACTCATTCGTACCTCCTGCAAGTTAAACCTCAACCATAATGCAGGCCCTGCCAGTGTTCACTGACAGTAGAACACACAGTCAAGTTTCTCAGAAAAAAACATTTTGAAATTGATGAAGAAACTATATGATGCACCAACCAAGAAAATACTGACCTTTTTGATGGAGTGTGGTATGTATAACAAACTTTTATGATTTTTTTTTCAGGTCATTACATGTGCTAACTTTACTATTATTTTATATACATGCATTAATTTTATATACACTGTATATTGTAATTTATGTTTACATTTATTTGGAAGGGTTCATCTTCCTAATATTTGTGTGCAATTCTTCATTTTCACATTTTTTGAATTTAACTTTTAGTTGGCACCATATACCGGGCGGCCATTGTTGTACTGAGATGATGTTAAATACTACCACACGTATAATTACATCTTTTAAAAAATTGGTGGAAACAAATTGGTTGATAAATATAGTCAATTAAACATTGCCTACCCTGTCTGATACATCTTGCCCAACCATAAAAATTGAAACCATGTGATAAATACAAGACAAACCTAAAAAAAACTAACCTGAACTGAAATATAGGTATAAACTTAGGTATGTGCATTTTAAAATATTCATCCTTAAAATTAAAAAAAATAATTGGTTCTCCATTATCATTGTTTTTGTATGTTTCTAACATGGGCAAAGAACTAATAATAGGGATTACCAACTCTAATAACAGCAACAATATGCTTTTTGTAGGTGAATTTGTGCAATAGCTATGGCCAGCACTACAGCCCCATGTATGTAATAACCGGTTTACCCCAGGTTGCAGTCAATCACATATTGCCCTTGTGCTGCTAAATCTACTGAGTAACACCTGTGCAATAATTCATCCAAAGTTCTTGTTTCTGAATTACTGAATTATAGAACAACAATTTTAACAACACCTTAAAAAAATGACAGTAGCATGTCCAGGAATAAATTAAAAATGGAGTTTGCTCACAAGGACATTAAAAATGTGGAGAAAACTGAATTGTATGGCTAGTCAAGGTGACATCAAACAGATCATAATGCAATAAGAAGTAATAGCTGCCTCACCCTATGCATGGGTTCCTCAACTTCTTTCTCTAGGAACTCCTCCTCATCCAGGTTACCAGAGATTGCACGTCTGATCTCAGGACCCAGATCATGTACTGCTCGCAGACCAGCCTAAACAAAAACAAAAAAAACTGTATTAATCTAAATAGGGTTGTATGTAACTAATAAAATAGTTTTCTGTGTGCCTTTCTTGGAGAAAATGTCTTATTCTACTGAGAAGCATAAACCTGAATTAAATTTTTTACTGATTATGTTTGATATGTTCAGTCCATGATAGGTTATTATCTACCAAAACACCAAGTAGTCTATCATGACAGACCATTTGCAAATTTTTATCCCTCCTTGTCAGACATAGTTCATCACTTTCAAGATTTGTTCTTTTCTGCTATGTTCAGATAAGTAATATTTTAGTTTTACCAGTATTTACCACCATGCCACTGCATGTGTACCATTTGTCCAGTTTGTTTAGGGCATCCTGTAAAGAAATTTCCAGTTCATGCTTTATGTTTTGGATGTCTGACAATGTTGTGTCATCTGCACAGAAATCTGTAGATGAAATTGAGTCCCCTAGTAAATGTGGTAGGTAAGTTATAAATAATATAAATAGTAATGGACCTAGAATTGAGCCTTGTGGTACTCCATACCTAACTATTCCAGGTTCAGAGAGAACATTATTTATATAAACATGTTGTGTTCTCTCACTTAAGTATGAAGCAAACCATCTAACTGTGCTTTCAACACACTGATAAATTTTAAGTTTCTTCAAAAGGCTTTCATGATTCACCACGACAAAAGCTGTCCTGAAATCTACAAAATTTAATGCAACTAGACATCATAATAAGTCTTTTTAGTGAAAACCTCGCATCAAAGTGACCATCCATATAGGAGAAGTAATCATAAGGTTTTCAAGATGGCTGCCATGGTGGCCATATCAGACCCCAAGATTGGCACCATATCCATTGAGGACCAACTAGACATTATAGGAAGTCGGTTAGTGAAAACACCATGTTGATATGACCATCCAATCAGGAAGCAATAAGATATCCAAGATGACCACTGTGGTGGCAATACTGGATGTGCAAGGAGCACCTAGGACCAACTAGACTATTGGATTAAAGTGTGTAAGGTTTCAAGGCATTTCTCCAAGTAGTTCAGAAGGAGTAGCATATAACAAATTCTTGCTAACTGACAAAGAGACATTGGACAACAGATGACAGACTATGGACAGAAGGCACAACATCCCATAAGCTCTCCTGGTCTATGACCAACAGAGCTACAATACTGAAAAGAATTATACTGAACATTACATGACTCAAAGTAATTTCTGAAAATTGAAAATATTTGTTGAAACACTGAATTTATCAGCATGGTTGTCAAACTGGAATCAGTTTTAAATCCAAATCTTAATGGGCTCATTAGTATGGAAAGTAAGAATCAAAAGTGAATCTTTTAGACAATCTAGTACCAGCTGTGCCAACATTATCTTTATGTGAATAAAACTGAGAAATTGATCATGAACCATCTTGAGGGCTTCTGCTTCTGGTGTTTTTATCAATACTATAGAATATCACTGCCATTGCATTTATGCTTGACTAGTGTGGAGACGGGTTGTTTCCACTACCTAAGGGGCAACCAGCTGGTCTATCCTGAGTACTCACTTCAGTGGTCGAGAACTTATTGTACTGAGGAGTCAGAATAATTAATGTTAATTGTTTTTTTTTTAAAACCTACCTGTAAAGCATTGGTGTGCTCCTGGCCCTTCTGTAATTTCTGCATCTGCTCTTTCCTCTTCTTGAAGCGACGGAAGTAATCCTGGATGAGGAAGGTTGCATAAAATTTTCCTACAGTTACATCATCATCCCCTGCAATAAAAAGTTGTAGAAGCCATGAATTAGTCAAATGCTTTCGTTATAATCATGTAATCTACTCATGTCATCAACATTATCATTACTGTTGTCACCACTGTGGTCATCGTCATCATCATCTTTACTATGAATTGATAATCATGGGAAATTCTTAATGACAGATGTCTACCAAGAACCTTTGTGTGATCTGCGCTTTCTTGCTTCTAGGTTTACGGCAACTAAGATGTTTAATTTGCAACTGAATAGAAAGACACCCTGCTTCTGAAGAATATGACAACAAATTTTCTTGCTTACATTTAATGACTTAAGTTACATTCAGTTGCTTGGTTTATAAAGTATTGGCAAATGGAGTAATCATTTCTACCAACAGGTACCACTGATAACATCAAAATCAACTTAACTTCTTTGGTATAACACATACACCATATATGTCTCCATTAGTGAAACTTCTGAGCATTTTTTTAACAATGTGATTGAAAATCTTAAATGTGGGTAAAAATTAAATCAGTTGGAAATAAATTTTTTCATCAATTAAAGACTTTGTATGTATTTTATGCATGTTATAATGGTAATGAGGCCCATTTACTGTACTTAAAATGATAAATAACTGCATCTTACTGCCAGCAGGGGGGACAACTGTGTCAAGAAGTTTGGGGTTGGTTCTTTTCCAGATCTTTTTTATGACTGCCCGCAGCTCTTCATTAGCCTGGTCGATATTGCCCTCCGTTTTGATCTTCAAGGAGGTGCGTACCAGGGCAAACAGTGTGGCATTGAACATAACTGTACCATCACTGTTTAGTGGCATGTTCATACTGACAAGTCTCTGGAAAGAAAGGAAATGAGGACTTTTATGACCAACAAATGATATCACATATCATAAGTATCTATATCTAATTCAAACCCAGCTCTGAATAGGGAGACCCAAATCTGAAATCACAGTGTAGGCTGGCAAGTAATGACCTACACTGTTCACCTTAAATCAGAATGAATAACACAGACCCAGATCTGCCAGTACTCTATGTGATTGTAAATCTAGATTACAGTTTCAGTCTCTGATGTCACCATGTGGGTGACGTCTAAGCCAACTGCCCACTGAAAAGTCAAAATTATTATTACTATTATTTCATTACCATAGGCCAATGGAAATGATTAACTTATGAAGTTATAGGCCAATTATTTCTTATGTCTGGTAATTGTTATGTATCACCTCACTCTCATAGTCTATTTGATAATTTTTACAAAATATCACTGTTGTCTCTGATGTCAAAGTATTAAATGGGACATGACTGTCGTATGGGAAATATATAGTCAAACTGAGACTAAATGAGTGAGGTCAAGCATATGAATAACTTGGCATGACAATTAACAATCAAGGAATCAACCTCTGAATGTCACAAATTGCTATGTATCCTTAATAACAAAACATTGGTTGGCAAAATTTGGACGTTTCAATTAGGTGATTGATTGATGTCAGCTGTTTGTTGGAATGGTGTCACAGACACACTAATCTGGGTTAACTGTGTTCACAGCTGAATGTGTTATCCATGAGCAGATTCAGTAATACCATACTAACAATATATATACATGAACTTAGCAGAATGTTGCTATATAACAACATTAACATATGTAAAATTATTTTATGTAGTTGTTATCACAACTGTACAAAAAAAGATTAAAAAAATTACTTTCATCAGTTTGAGATTCTGCTTGGTATATTGCTTGAAATACATTTTGTAAACACTACTCCTCTCCATGCCAGTCTTTATAATCCTGCCATCGATGTAAACTCTAAATGGATGGTTACATGAATTAGACTACAAAAAGGTGAAAGATTCTATTTCATGGGTTCTGAAACTGTGGTTGGCAGCCCACATGTGGGGCATAGGTTGCTGTAGGTGATTTACAAGCCATACACATTGGCCTACTATATTTAATTTTGTAAAGATACTAGTACATATGTTTGCAGCATGTCACTGATAAAAAAAAAAACCCCACTGAACAATAAGAAGAGATAAAATTATGTTATCTACAAATAAGGTTTTAAAACATCCATGAAATTTTAATCACATGTGTGACTGACTTTGTATACAAACACCATGAAACCACAAAATTGGTTAAGTCAATATTAAGCCAAGGAATGGGAGATAACTCTGTACAAATGTGACAAGAGGGTGAAATCAGAGATCATAATTCATGGCAGTTCTAATCTTATTCATAGTGAGATGATAATGCATGGCAGTTCTAATCTTATACAAATGTGATAATGCATGCCAGTTCTAATCTTAAACAGAGTAACATGATAATGCACGGCAGTTGTGACAACTTGACCTTCACTTATGCTGATCAACTAAATTTTCGATACAGGTATTTTCTTGATTGCAAACAAAAGCATTTACAAAAAAGATATAAAAGTCATAGATACATAAGCTACAACAATTCATTGTATCTACTACACTGAAAAATAATCATTAATTAGCCAACTCCAGAAGCAAAGATAACAGTCAATCTTGCCCCACTAATTTATGGACAGTTCAGAATATTTTCTTTGTCCCCAAATATCTGGACATAAAAAAAGATAATGAAGTTTTAGCATCTGAAATTATAGGGTAAACATGTTATTTGTTTTTGGAAATATCATCTTTTTATAATGCATATATCACTATAAATTCTTTCCATAGTGTATGTCAACTGGATGCTTGCCGTGAAATTAGAAGAGAGAGAGGCACTGGAAAAAAGCCACTGTCCAATCAATTATATTGTTTCTGATCTCAACTTCTGAGCAAAGTAATACTGTGTAAATAGTCAAATTGTGTAGAATAAACAAAAATTATATTTTAAAACAATAACTGAGACAAAAACAGAAGATATAGACAATGCAATGTAGTATAGGCTTCTTTGTTAAGAACGTTCGTGTCCTGCAATGTAACACATCACCAAGGTGTAAAATGAACACCAGTCTGTGACATCATCAAATTCAGTAAGCTGCACCTGCCAGAGGCTTTGCCCATTTCATGTTTTTTTGTTTTTGTTCCATAACTTTTGGTACTGAGAACAGTTTATTTCACTCAAATTTTGCTGACTGTAGAGAATTAAGAAAATGATAATATTTTACCAATGATTATTTGTACACCTAAAAATATTTAGTGTGAAAAAATTGCACATATTAAAGTAGTTAAAATGTAGTAAAATAAATTGAATATGATAAAAAATGTACACAGCTGAAATGGAAACAATAAGATTACCTTGCATGCGACTCTGTGTGGACACAATTTTCCGAACCCTAAGGGTGGTGATATCTTTCGCAGTAATGTTACTACATCAAGATGCTTTATCCTTCCTCTGTACAAAAAAGTAAAAAGACGAGTCAAAGAGATGGTCTCTTGGTCTGTAGATATTGTACAGAAGGAATTGAGAAAAATAAATCAAAACTTATCATTTTAAATACTGTAACCTATCTAGATCTGCAACTGCTTTGTAACTAACCCAAATTATAAAAAAATTTAAACAAATTTGCTAAATTACATGTCTGCCAAAAATTCCTTCTACACAGCAATTTTTAAAAAATATTTTTCCTCTATTTTTATCTCAAAAGCTTCCACTGTGAGGTGTTTTCAGGTATTGATAAGTCAAAGAAGGATATAATAATGTAATTATAAAAATATTATTTACATTAAAGGCCAAATATTGGTCAACATTTTATTTCAACCCCTAGAAATCAATGCTTTCAAAACATTGCCCAAACTCATGAAAACTGGTGTTTTGGATCATCAGAATGCATTAATATGGCTGATAACTTCTGAAAAATAACAATACCATGAGAATGATACACCAAAACATCAGAAAAGTCAAACTGTTTTTTTATTAAAAGGAAATGTTTGAAGTAAGAGTTTACATACTTTATTTGCATAAAATGGAACAAAATGTAAGTTTAAGATAATCCTGGAAATGTTACGGAAAATAATTGGCCACAATGAATTTTATTTTCATAACCACATCCCAGTTTTTTTCTTCTTTTTAAACAAGAGTACTGTAAATGTTACATCATTCACCCATAATGTATTTAATAGTCCTCTATGCAGATCATGAAATTCTTTGTGTGGAGACTAGTTTTACTTACAGTGACCTTGGCTTTCAACCCAAAATCAATAGGCTTCTTCCTTACCCTATGTGCAAGACATCCACAAAGTTTCATCCAGGTCTACGGTGTAAAATAAATATGATTATGTGGAAATAATTTTTCTTCTTTTAATTACTGTGGTCTTAACCTTTGACCTCAAAAATCAATAGGTTTCTGCATTACCATAAGTGCAAGCCATCTACAGAATTTGGACCAGGTATGTGATGTAATTGTAATGTTATTGTGTAAGAACACTGCTTATTTTTTCAGTCAATGACCTTGACCTTTGATCTACTGCACAATTAATAGGTTTCTTCCTTACACAATGTGCAAGCCATCCACAAAGTTTAGTAATTATATGTGATGGAAAATTAAAGTTATTGTGCAGAACCATTTTTATTCCACCAGAGTGACCTTGAACTTTGACCTTTAAAGCCTGAAATCAATAGGGTTCTTCCTTATCCCAGGTGAAAGCCATCCACAATGATTGTTAACTATAGATGATGAATTAGTTATTTTGCAGAAAACATTTTTCTTCTTTCAAGGTGACCATGACCTTTAAGCTTTTTTTCTCAAAATTGATAGGGTTCTTCTTTACCCCAAGTGCAAGTCAGACTCAAAGTCTAGTGTCTGAAGACAGAGGACAACTTAAGTTTTTATGCAGAAACAACTTGACAAAATCAGTAGCAGATGGGTTACATCATAACCTGATAGAGTCTGCCTTATGGCAGGCATATAAAAACACTGGTAAAAATAAAATGAGAGATGAACCTGTTCAAATTGTAGGAAGACGTTTCCTGTACTTACTTGGCCTCTGGATCATACTCTGACCACAGCCGAACAAATTCATCCAAATGGTGTGGACCCAGGATTGACCAATCACGAGTAAGGTAGTCAAAGTTATCCATGATAACAGCTACAAACAGGTTGATGATCTGAAAGAATGAAAGAATTCAATACATAATCTAGGATTCAAGAGGAATTATAAACTTGGGTGCATTTTGTTTTTCTTCTTTTTGAAGCATTTTCATCTTACAATGACATGCAAATATTTCTGGGTTATTTTCATGAAAGGAGATGATAGAAAATTTTGAGGAATGTCATCCAAAAAAGAAATTTTCAACAGAAAAAAACCCCAATAAAGATATTCAAGTTATTATGCATATTTCTTTTTGAAGCAATATTTGAAGAAAAAAAACCCAATTCCTAGACTGTGTAATAAGAAAGGCAAAATAAATTACTGTATATACCCGTGTATTAAATCGAATAATTTAGGCAGAAATAAAGGCCTGGAAAAACAGGGGTGGGGGTGGGGGTGGGGTAGGAGCTTATCCACAGGCCAAGGTCTAGACTTGACAGTTTTTAAGTTTATTTTTTTGTTGACTACTGTAATGGCTGTAAATCTTGGGACAAAAAAAACAACTTTTTCTGTGTCCTAAGACTTACAAGCATGTAAAACAAAATACAGTTTCAGTGTCCCAATACTTATTAACTGTATAAACTACTATGACTGCTTTTGTTATTATTTTGCATATGCATATTTTATGATTTTTTCCAACACAAAATGAAATAAAGGTACAAAAAAGACTTCAAAATTTGCGGGCCGGGTTGAGTTTACCCAGGAGAACAGGCTATACTATAATGTCCATTACTTACACAGTGAAAATCATGCTTAGCGTCATTTAAATCCTTGTTTATTCCCAAACATATTTGATGAAGATTTTGCTTTATTGATTGTTTTGACCAAATCATATTCTTGCAGATAACATTTCAGCTAGTCGTTAATAGCTGTTTCATTTACATTGATCCATGCACTCTTGAGTTACTCTTTTTCAATGATATAAATGATCCTACAAACTTAAGTAATTTTATGAAAAGGAACACACGTTTAATTGTTCAAGGCACGTAACCAGCATGACTGTTACATGTTCACGAAAGAACGGTAATAATAAAGGCTAAAATTCTGAATATAGATCAACTGAGATCATCATTAATCTATTTTAGTTCTGTGTTCTGGCTGAACAAAATCATAATTTCCCATACAATTTAAAGCCGGATGTTTAAATGACTCCTTTGTTTATAATTTGTGGGCTACTGCCAAACCAGTCATGTGGATAGTACAGTTTAAATGACAGGATACATTTCCATTTCACAGATAAAAACTATAACTGCTATCACTTCTTTACTTTCATGAAGACACCCCTGATAGTTGATGTTTTACTGTCCAAGTGGCAGGTGGTACTGGCTTTAAAAGTATCATAATCTCCCATTCATGTTAAAAATCTTAGAAAAGGTTGTTCTATCCCAACTTGTATCTCATCTGAATTCAAGCCGTCTTTTTAGCAATGTACAGTCTGCATATCGCCCTTGCCACAGTACTGAAACTACTCTTCTGAAAGTAGTTAATGACCTTCTCTCTGCCTTGGATAGCGGAAAGATTACAGTCCTCACTCTTCTTGACTTGTCTGCAGCATTTGACACAATAGACCATGATATATTACTTCACCATCTCCATCATGTATTTGGCATTCACGATACAGTCTTACTATGGTTCAAGTCCTACTTGGTCAACAGGACACAAATTGTGTTCGCAAATAGAAAACACTCCAGCCCAGTTGATCTATGTTGTGGTGTTCCACAGGGGTCTGTTCTTGGACCTGTTCTCTTCATTCTATACACTCAGCCACTCTCAAGCGTCACAGATCATCATCCAGTGTCTCACCAATTGTATGCTGATGACACCCAAATATACAAATCTAGCCATCCAACTGAAATTGAAGCTACCATCCAAGGCGTAGAGAGGTGCATTTCCGATGTGAAATCATGGATGACATGTAACAAACTGCAGATGAATGATGATAAAACTGAAGCCATTCTGATTACAACACAAAGACTTTCTCATTCACATCCTTTACCTCAGGCAATAAATATCAGCAACACCAACATTAAATTCACACAGTCAGTACGAAACCTAGGTGTTACTCTCGACAGTACTCTCTCATTGCACCAAAATGTCATGAACATATGCAAGGCTGCATATCTTAAGCTGAGACGCATCAGCTCCATTTGCAAGTATCTTTCCGTTGATGCCATTAAAACGCTTGTGCGTTCCTTAGTACTTTCAAGACTGGACTATTGTAACTCAATTCTGTCTGGTTTGTCTCAATATCTACTCCAGAAACTTCAATAAGTTCAAAACACAGCTTCTCAGATCATCCTTAGAGTACCACGATCAGAGCACGCCTCTCCCCTGCTCTGTACCCTACACTGGCTATCCATTCGATCCAGAATTAAACACAAAATTTGTTCTCTGTGCTACGTTTCACTGATGGGCTCCAGTCTAACATACCTATCTGACTTCACCCATGTGTACACACCTACAAGATACTTACGCTTCTCTTCCGATACTCGTATTCTCATTATTCCCAGTATGAAAATGAAATCATATGGATGTTCTTTTGCATACCAGGGCCCAGCAACGTGGAATGAATTGCCCACTGAACTCAGACACAAAGACACAGTGATCTCATTCAAGAGTGCTCTTAAAACTCACCTATTTCAACTGCAAGAACAGACTTAAAGACCTAATAATGTATCCTTGCCTTAAATATTTACAGCATATTTTCTGTTTCTATTTTCGTGGTGTTTGTTTTTATTTTTGTAATCATATCATTATATATGTTTTTTTAAGTGTTGTCAAATGTTGTAAAGCGCTTAGAGCTTCTAAAGATTAGGTGCTATACAAAGTCCTCATTATTATTATTATTATTATTATTATTATATACACTAGTAGATAAGTTGCTCATTTTATCACTGAAAGATCACAACAAAAAAAAGGAGTGTAACTTGTCTTATCAACAAAGCTGACTGAAATTCCTTGTTTTCTTACATAAACAGTGACATTTCCAAAAATTTTCTGAAATGGGCTATCAGAGTGTTAACTACATAATATCACCAATATATTACTTAAAAAACACATTTTCACAATAAACTGTGTTTATCTTATTTATATAAAATAAACACAAATGTAAGATAATACTAGAAACGTACAAGGAATGAACACAACACATAGAAGGAGATGAAGTAGATATATGCAAAGTCATTTCCACAGAGGTCACCAGGTTTCATGTCTGCCTTAGGATCACACTTCACAGTGGGACTGTTAATGCAGGATAGCATTACTTCCTGCCATGCCTCTCCTGTGGCTGACCTGCAATATTCAGACAGTGGCTTTAAATGTATTGCATATTTTGCCCATGCATTTTTTTTTAAAACAAGGAGATGTAATTCTGCTTATGTGTGTTCTTGAGCTATGAATGGTATTTTCCAGGAACAAATCAATGAGGTTTGGCAAAATATTGTTTATCTTAAATGGAAACAAACTTATATTTGAGTTCACTTTTAACAGAGGTGACTCAGCCACAAACTGGCTGCAGTAATGACCAATATAGTTCTTATTTCATTTATTTACAATTACAGCCAAACCTGTCTTAACAGTCACCTGAGTTTAACAGTTACCAAGTCACAATGGCCATTCTAATCCCCCTCTCCCGGGTAAATTACCTATATAAATGTCATGTAATCATTGGTCACCTGTCTTCTGCAGTTATTAGTCATATGTTTCTTAACCAAGTAATGGTTTCACCCTGCCTTCAATGGTCATTGAAGCACATCAGCAGTGACTGCTCCCAGTATGTAAAAAATTAAACTTCTCTTGTCTGATGAGCAAGGTATGTTCTATATAATGGTTAATTACATGAATCAATGTTTAAATGTTTTCATATTTTGATTGTACTTACTGTAATCCAGTGTTTTCAATAAAAAGTTAAAAAATTACATATAATCTATGAGTAGAGGTACACTGCACTAGTAATATCACTTACAGTTTAGGAGATGCTAACAATAGCCCCAGGAAGCTTATTTCCATTCCCTAAACAACTAAGGTTACAAACAAAAATTGTCTTTTCATCTCAGTGACTTTGAGTAGCAGCTTAATCCATCAATTGTTTAAAGTGTGAGTAACAATTATATCCACTACACCAACAAAGAAGCCAGTTATGTGTTTCATAATTACAGGTATGCTGTCAATTATTTAGGAGCTGCTTCTACTGATAATGAGTTAAGTGTTTGCTGTTTGCAAGTGTATAAGAGAGAGAGAGAGAGAGAGAGAGATGTATAAATGAGTGTATCTACGCAGTTGTAGTTTTCTTGATTTGATGGGTGTATAAAATAATAATAATGATACTAATACTAATAATGATAATGCTAATGCTGTTTGGTGCACAGTACATAAATTTGTCATTAACTAAGTCTGAGAGCTGAACTTGCCTTGAATGTTCACTCAACTACAAAGACCACTTGTGCCTTTTCCCATGATTGGCTGCTTTAGAAAGGTTGGACTACAATGATGCATAACTCAAGCAACAACTTGTCATGGAAACACCTGCAGGGCATGATCAGTGGAAGTTATCTTAGATTTTTGCCCTGCACCTAAGTAAATTTCAAAGTATGTAAACTAAATATCCAATGTTGAATGGAATCTGATTCCATTTCTCATCTGTGTCTGCATCATGTTTCCTCCCCTATATCTGACTTAAACAAACCTCTTTAACACAAATCTGTAAAGTGGCCAACACCACCAGAAAATCATACATTACTATCATGAAAATCTTTTTAAAAAACCTGTATTTGTAGATGTTTCCCAACTTCAGATCAAAAAGTTTAAGTATAGAAAGACAGCACATTTAGAAAAAAATTGAAAGCTGCTATAATGGCATGAAAATTTAATCTGGTTATCTACATATTACTATGCACATACTAAATTTGATGTCAACTTTTTGCTTAACAGTTGTTGACAAGGTTTTCATCCGAAAAACCTCCAAAAGAGTGAAAAAAATGCATAAACGAGAGTACTGTGAGCAGCACATTATATGACTGCTAAATGTTCAACAGTTCTTTATGTACATAACATACATTTTTGTGCAGAAACCATTTTTCTTCTTTCAGTCACTGTCACTTTGATCTTTAACCATTTGACTACAAAAATCAATAACCTTCTTCCTTATCCTAAGTGCAAGCCTTCAACTGAGTTTGGTCCAGGTATGTTTTGTAGAACTAATATTATCATACAGAAACAATTTTTCTTCTTTTAGTGACCTTGAACTTGCTCTTCATTGCTCCAAGCACAAGCCATCCAACATGTGTACTCCAGGTAAGTAATGCAGAACTTATGTTACTGTACAGAAACTATTCTGATTCTTTCACTAACCTTGATCTTTGACCTTTTGCCCTGAAAACGAATAGGGTTCTTCCTTATCCCAAGTATAAGCCAATCAAATAAATTTGGTAACTGCAAATGGCAGAGAACTTGAGGTACTTTGTGGAAACAATTTACTTTATTTCAGTCACAGTGACCTTGACATTTGACTTTTAGACACCCAAATCAACAGGGTTCTTCCTTATCCTAAGTGCAAGCTATCCACAAAGTGTGGTAAATGCAGATGGGAAGAACTGGAGTTATTGTGCAGAAACCATCGGCATTCTTTCAGTCACAGTGACCTTCACCTTTTGCCCCACCCCAAAAAATAAATATGGTTCTTATTTACCACAAGTGCAAGCTGATCACAAAGTTTGGTAACTGTATATGGTGGAGAACTAAGAGTTTTTGTGAATAATTTAAATTAGTAATACATGGACAGACAGACAACATCTTAACATAATATGGTCCTTATTATGGTGAGTAAACACATATTGAAAAATTGCTAAATTCGCCTGAAAATCGAATTATGTCATCTGCAAATAAATAAAAATATGTCTATGAAAATTTGTTTGTTGATTTTGAGTGTTTTGGTAAAAGATGCAAACAAGCCTCTTGGGACAGATGGAAAGAACCAAATAAAGATACACCCAACTGCATGCAGCATGGCATGTTTACGGTACATAAACTTACGTATCTGGGAGAAACTACACTCAAACAGTTTGACCATGAGATGCCCCAATGTTACACAGTCAGATTGCCAATGTAAACTGGATGTTCACCTTTGTATTGGGGCTTCTATACTTTCTTTTGTATTATCTGAGACAAATTCTAATGGTCTGCAAATGTTATGCATTTTCTGATGTAAAATCCATAATGTACTGTTGGAATGCCATGAAATTCCTATTTGGCTTTTATTTTGGTAAAATTTTCCAAATTGCTTTAGAATAGTTCTCTTGAGAGCTCAGGTGTTGGTGTAGAATGGTAATATTTCATCATGTGGGACCAAAAAATTGAAGTCTGAACGAGTGGCAAATCCAGGAGTTAAAATATCTTGCTTTTGGCACTGCAAAATGAAGTATATCCAGTATCAAAATAGGAAAAGAAAATTTTGTTTTTATTATATTACTGCTCAAGAATCGAAGTTTAGAAGATTAAACTCATTATCTGGCACAACACTCTCTCCCCCACCCCCTTTTCGTAAATTCATCATACTTTCATAGGTTGATCATATATGTAACCTAAGAAAGCGTATGACTGGATTGACCTCATCTCTCACACTAAATTACATTTTCTGTCATTTCATAAAATTATTTGACCCAATCTGAAAATGACGCAAGTCCGATTCATCAATGCATTGCAGCAGGTTTATCATTGTCAAGGAAGTTAGGGGAAACAACTAAATAATTTCAGAGAGATGCAAACAGTGTTTCGTCAAATTTCTTTATCAAAGATTAATTTTCATGTCTGTGATACAAGGCAGTTTCTATTTATTTGCTCTAGCTCACAAACTACTCGTTTTTAGTTTTGCAGATTCAACTTTTATGGGCACATAAAATCAAGTGTTGCATGGGCATGATGGGAAGTCTTACATTTTCACATGTGAAAATATAAGGATATATTTTTCACATGTGAAAATAGAAAGGATATATTTCTCACATGTGAAATAAAGGAATGAAAAATAATATGAAAATTATTTTGCTAGTCTCTATATTTCACACTTAAGTATACAATAAAATGATTTAATTTTGATCATGGGGTTTGTAGTGTTACCACCTTATATCCGGAATCATGTTACAATGAAGTGCATTATAATAAGGGAAAGCTGTATGTGCTCTTCATGTCCTTTATTAATTTATATTTATGCAAGTTCTGCTACAAACTGTGACAAATAACATGAGGAATTTAGTGGGCAAAAACAGAAACAAACTCTTACCTGAACAATACCAGCAATGCTTGTGGAAAGGACTGGAAATTATTGTTACGATGAATTCCAGTTTCATCATCAATAGCAATTTTACCAAAGACCTGTAAAGATAAAAATAACAATCACATAAGTTCCATCTTGACTTTACAAACTCCCAAATATTTTTAAACTGTTAGCTACATAACAGGTAACACTATCAGAAACACTACAGCCTCAACTTACAGCATTTCTTGAACTCTCAGGTGTGTGTGTGTACAGTACAGCTCACATGTATTTTTGGAACCTCTGGCATCACAGTGGGGGAACTTAAACCTCCTTCACTTTCGCTCCATGACGGAGAAATAAAATACTAACAAATCACCAATGTTCCTTGGGCAGCACCCTGATGGCATCTCCACCATGGAGTGGCTGATCAGCATTATTGATTGATGTTTGAACAGCCGATCAATTAAGACCACCTACTGAAAGACCGACGCATCTTGAGTAATTCACATTCAAACACCACTTAATCAATCAGTGATCTTTATTTCAGTCATATATATGGACAACAGAAATTAATTTGAAAGGTCTTGTATATTTTGTACATTTAGAAAGCATGTGTGCTTACTTGATGAGAGGCCCACCTCATTGAGCTTTTTGTACTCTATTTATTTATCCTACTGTTTAAACATGAACAGTAATCCTCTGAGGTATGGACAATTAAATTCCAGATAGAAACATCTTCTGTTTATAAGCACAAACAACAAGAAAATAAACACTGTATTTACACTTAAATGCAAACCATGTGTTTAGTCCTTAAGCAGCAGTGGCCCTGTTATGAGACTGAATATACATGTACTCAGCTATTAACTAGTTCAATTCTGAATGCATGTACAATATGGGACTGGCCATTTAATTTTATGAGGCAAATTATTATTACCAACTATGGTATTTTTTATTATTTCATTCATCACAAGATAAGTTTGTTTCAAATAAAGCAAGGAATGGTATAGTGTCCTTTTTTATACCACAGATCAGAATAAGGCATTAGTTTTCAAGCATTTACCTCCCCCCAAAAAACTGAAATGGTCTCTTCTTTATAAGGAATTGGAGAGTGGATGTTCAGCAGAAACAAAAGCAGTAACCATTGTTGTTTCATTCATTGCAAGATAAATTTATTTCAAATAATAAAAGGAATGGCATATTGTTCTTTTTATAATACAAATCTCAAATTTAAATTACACCTCCATAATCCTGTAATTGGACGTCAGAAGAAACAGTACAAGATATTACTGAGAACTCATCAGGGCTGGAACAGGGCCGCCACCTCACTCCGATAAAAATAACATAATGTACAGTCACTTGAAATTAGACCATCGTTTTATTCTTGTACACATTTATTAGGTATTATGCACACCTTGAGCAAATAGACATACAGACGTTTGGTGAGGAAACTTAGGGCCCTTTGAAATTTTGGAACCCTCTCCCCATACACCTGACCTGATTGGGCATGGAATAAATATAGGAAATTGTGCAGTATTATTTCACATAAATCAAATTTGAATGTAATTTTGTTGCAAAATGTTTGATGTCTATCATTCATTACCAATTTATCACTGCAGAGAGTGCAATAATACTGGAATTCATATGATATTTAACAAGTCGATTGTGGAAAATGCAACTGAAATAAGGAAATGAATGCATCTGGGCATTCCAATAACACAGTAATGAGAGATCTTTTTAAAAATAAGATTCACTGCACCAAATCTATCTGAAACAGATCCATTGGCACTTTCTAAAGTTTTTGTTTCAAGTGGAGAATTTTGTAATATGCAGTAGAAAGCACTAAACAAATCTGAGATAAATGTAGAGACCAAACTTGGTATCACTGCCACTGATAGATCTTTTATTTGCGTAAAATTATTACATCATATTAGAGAAATGTAAATTTGACAGCCCTCATTTTATTGATTGATCAATTGATTAATCGAGAGATGAGGAATCAATCCCATGTCTTCCACCGAATCCATTTATGTTGCAAAGCAGTATACCCAATACAGAAATCTGCTAAATACTACTGAAAGAAATTGGTTTGCAAGTCTTTTTGTCACAACTTGGAACCACTCCAACAGTCCCAAACACGAAAATACATTGAAAGAATTGAATGTTTTAGACCTATATTACGATTAGGTTATTGACAAATAATTCCCATATGAGTGATTAGCTCTTCCTGTCATGATAAAAATTTTATCATTATATTTTTCCTTAAAATAACAAACAAATAATAGGACACATGTGGATACAACCAAGAAGAATGCCTTCAAGTTGTTAAACATCTAAGATTTGACAATTTTCCACATTATTATTCATTTCAACAATATGCAGAGGTCAGATTAATTAGGAACAATTAACAAACCTCTGCTGTTAAAGATGGAACCATAATGTGAGCTGTAAAATACAACATGCCAAGTCAGATGGCTTTTTGTCAGAACGAACCTTTCCCATGCTTAAATTGACATCATCTTCTGATGTTAATTTTATAACAGTGTTTACAGTGGTCACTATATTTATTTCTGTAGAACATCTGTTGAAGCTAATTATTAGGCATGAGACCATGCAAGTTACTAAAGGGTTATATTATTTGAAACAATTTTATCTTGTGATGAATGAAAGAATAAATAAAAAAGCCCCAGCTGGAAAGAATAAATAAATTAAATGACGAGTCCTATACAGTATAAATGCAATTCAGAATTGAACTAAAGTTTTTAGCTGTGTGTGTGTGTGTGTGTGTGTGTGTGTGTGTATATATATATATATATATATATATATATATATATATATTCAGCCTCATGACTGGGTCATTATTTTTCAAAAACAAAACTTGTGTTTTAGATTTAAGTGTAAAATCAGTGTTTTCTTTTTTTTTTAAACAGAAGTAGCTGTCATCAGGAATTTAAATGTAATACCTTACAGGATAGCTTTTCATGTTTAAACAGCAGGATAACTTTGCACTGTTCAAGAGAAGATCAACAAGATCTTGTCTAATTATTGCATAAGTCTGTTCAGATTTCTTTGAATAAAGTAAAAGCATAAACTTATTGCAAAAGGTGTCAATCAGCCATTTGTAAAAGAAACAAGTACAGTAGTATTAGTACAGTTTTCGAGGCATTGTGACTATGTTAATATTATCAAAAGTTTGATTTGGCATCATATATATTACACTGTCTTCATTAGAACAAGGAAACATGTATAATCATCTGATAATGATGTAGATAAATTGGTGCCTCTCTTTCCCTCTCCATAAACCTCTAAAGAGTATGCTTGTAGGGGTCATACACAGTAAACCATGCCTATTTGATAGAGACAATAGCCATTCAGCAGTGGTCATCCTCAACAACTCAGACAGTGGAGTGCAGAGCAATTCTCCATGAGCTGAGGCAACTTCTTCAGGATGTGCATAGAAATGGTGAAGGTTTTTCTCCTAATCCTCTCCACCCCACCGCAATGCGTGGGGTTCTGAAAATACACGTCAGCTGTACTGTATGTGTGAGAGCCTAGTTAATCTTTTGAAAAGTGAGAAGTGGGTGTATCATCCAGCATTTCAACATTTTCTTAAAAGTGGAGTGGCATATCACCAAGAGTGGACACAGTCATAGCTAAACATCCACTATTCATGTGTATACCTAATCTCTTGTCATGTGTCCATGTCCACCATATTCAATGGGTGATCCATGTACTGTAACATGAATTATGATTTGCCAAAACATTATGTGATAAAAATGCATTGCTTACTTGCATTCCTATAACTGCATAGATGAAGAAGAGCATCACGATCAGCAGTGCTACATAAGGCAATGCCTGCAAAAAAGAAAATGGGAGCTAAAAATCTGATAAAATTACATGGCCATTCTGCATCAGAAAAAAATGCAATGTTTCTGCCTACAGACATCAATATAATACACAGTTAAATCAATATAGATCACAAATACTAAGTAGGTCACAGTTATCTAAATTTCTGGAAGTACTTCAAAATCATCTCAGTGTCATCCTGACCCAATTCAAAGAAGAACAAATATGTGGAGAAAACAAAAAACAAATTATAAATGGTATTATACCAACACTTAAAAGAAGGTAAGAGTCACAATTATAAACATGTAGTTTTTTTGGAGTGGGGGAAACTAATTTTAATTATGTAATACTTAACTGCTACTATTTTCATTGGTCTCTTTAAGTGGTACTAGCTACTAGTCCATGTTGAATACTGCCTCCTCCACTAACTGGAGGTCTAGAACAAAATACATGATTAATTGCATTCTAGCCTGGGCAGTATAGTTGGCAACCTTACTTGAAAACTGATCTTGGCAGACAGATCGCTTGATATAGGCCAGGCATAAAAAGTGGAAAATCTGTGGATTGTTGTGAAGGAAAGATACCGTTTTTTGTGACAGTGGATCCCTCCTCTGTGGTAATTCATTGGGGTTGTCCACCCACAGGTCGAGGGGCCACATAGGGGGAATTATCAGGATGAGTTGGTATGCAAAGTTCCTGACTCTGTAAGAACCTGAGGAATTATTCTGAAAGGTGGGAAGGCATAGGTGTACAGATGATCCTATGTCAGACTGAAGGTGACCACTGCCCATGCTCTATGGTCCGGAACTGAAGAGACATATAATGAGAGTGCTTGTTGTTCAGCCTTACGTCAAACAAGTCTAATACAGATGCCTCCCACTGTCAAAAAAGTCTCTCTGCTACCAACTAGTGCATTGACCATTCTACAGAACCACATGACTTTGTCTACACTGGTTGTCAGCAAGGATATTTCTCTTGCCTGGAATGTCATGTACACTGAGAATGACTGCTTCCAAGACTGTCAATAGAGTATGTTCCTGGCTTCTGAGTAAGAGAAGGGACATATTTAACCCTTTTGTATCTCAAGTAAACCATGACTGACATGTTGCCAGTGGTGACCATACCACAGCAATATCTTATGTGTTTGATGCACTCCTGAAGTGCTACAAAAACAGTTTGCATTTCCATGTTGATGATGGAAAATTGTTTCTGATTTCACAAGCTCTGCAGAACTACCCCAACCCAAATCTGAGGTGTCATTGAAGTGAAAGAAGGTTCCAAGGGCAAGTATTAGGACAATGATCAGAAACTGGTCCCAGTTTTTCCACCAACTCAGACGGTGATGAAAATTTTGAAGCAGGCAAAGGGTGCCTGTCCAGACTCAAGCTGGCTAGCAGTTGGAACTAAGGAGGCTGCAAATGAAGTCTTCCAGTCACAACTAAGATCACTGCTGCATTTAGAGTCCAGAGGAAAGAAATCTAGAGGCAAGCTGACAACAAAGTCTTCTCTGACAGACTTGCTATGAGGAGATCTGTGAGATCTTGATGTGGAGAACTCATATTATACCCTGGAAGCTGAGGAAATTCATTCCCACATAAACAATATTCTGAGAAGGGATCAGATCTGGATAGAGTAGTCCCAAACAAGTCATCATCTTCCCAAGAGTGACAGGTCCCTCAGAATGAAGCATCAAACTTTGTTGAAATAGTTAATAATGGGTACCACTAAGGATCTCAAGTAAGCTGCTATTACACCCAACACCCTGGTAAAGGCTCTGGGTGCAGAGTCAAGCCTGAAGGGAAGCACCTGCAAAATGAAAGATCTCCTGGCATAGACAAAAATCCCTGGAACTTCCTGTAGGATGGGAACATGGGGATATGAAGATAAGCATAAGGAGA
Organism: Megalonaias nervosa; assembly: GCA_016617855.1. Classification (NCBI taxonomy): domain Eukaryota; kingdom Metazoa; phylum Mollusca; class Bivalvia; order Unionida; family Unionidae; genus Megalonaias; species Megalonaias nervosa. The sequence goes on from JAECUM010092835.1 coordinate 90,817, forward strand.
TCAAATGAGATTGCCCAGTCATTTCACTTTATGGCATTTATGACTGAAGCAGATGTCTTCTGAAAAACTCTTCCTCAGACACCTAATTAATGGGGCAAGATTGAAAAAGAGTCAAACCTTTCTCCATGCAAATCTCTAAAACCAGGCCAGTACAACACCTACTGGAATGTCAGGAAGTTGGAGAATATGCAGAAGAGCGTGTTACTTCCTAGGGCTGACTGAGTCCATCCTTAAGGAACAGAGTGATCACAGACTTCCTCACCTGTATCTTCTGGTCACCTTGTCATGTTAAAGATTGATGCGAGGGAGTTTTAAAAAGAGTCTGATGGTTCTGCTGGGCCCCCTGCTTAAAGTATTTGGGATGGGGATTCATTTTTGCTTTTATGATTAAGGTTTCTTCAGCAGTTTAGCCGTATCTGTGACTGCAATCAGGAATCAGTGTTGCAGTTCATTCAAATCATGTAAAACAACTGTTGGAATCTGCTCTTCAAAACACATCCAAAACTGTCTCCAAAGTGGCCTCTCCATATAGGTGGAGAAGCTCGGAAGAGAGCACCATGGACATCAGGAGCACATGTCTCAATGTCTTGGCAATGGCCTCAAGCAATCTCTGGGTTGAGTGACAAGGATTCCTTGTTCAACCAACTGAAGGAGGCAGCCAAAAAAAAGACTGGCATAGGATACTATAATAACTAGGATACGAGCCTTGATTTCTAAAGCATTTAGGGACCTGATGGGGTGAAGGGGTTATCAGAAGAAGAGATCATATAGCTTGTGGAAACTAGAAGCCAAAGTGAAGAAGAGCGGAAAAACACTTTCCACTACCTGGCAAAATCTTGGCCTTGTGACAAGTTCTGTGTTAACTTCCAACCACTGATGAGTGTGGAAGAAACAAAAGGTCCATTTTAGATTGTACCCTGGAGAAGATCCTAGTGTCTAATCCATAGGGTGTGATGAAGATGGGGACCCAAAAGTAGAAGATTGATCAAATGCTACCAGTCCTTCTGGCAACTCATCGTCATAAAAAATTGAGTTTGTCATCCATCTTTGCTCAAGGGGTGAAACAGGACTATCCCTTTTCTCTATCCTTAGAGAAGTGGACAATATGATTGCTGGTTCATCACCTTGTCTCCACCCACAGGGAGTGGGTGTGGATGGGACCAACCCATCGTTCCCCTCTCTTTGGAGAAGAGAACTGACAATCCCATCTCAACACGAGAGGTGAGTAGCATCACAGAACTAATTTCCTTCAATAATAAAGCCGAAGGGGATGAGGAGGCTCTATGGTCTGCCAAGTCCAATAACCCATTGCCAACTCAACAAAAATCCATATAAGGGCTGAATGGGAACATAATGAAAGGGTGATGTTGACTTGATCCCTATCCATAAATGAGTGATCAAAACCCTGATCCCATTCCATGCAGAGATTAAACAGCGACATAGGGGAAGGGGGGTGGGGGGGAGGTTACTGACCTGATCTCTCTCCCAAACTGGTGACCAATGTCTGATGCCAATGACTGGTGACCAACGACAGACACCAAGTGAATGGTACTTGATGCATGACCTGGTGCCAAGTCACTGGTCCAAGACTGGTCAGGCAAAGAAGACCTGATGGATGAATCTCTATTTGGGGAACTCGAATCCAATGAACAAGATCTCAATCTGTAAACTGGTTTGAGTCAGAATAAGCTCCTGGTTCCCTTTCACTTTCCTTCTCCCTGGTGCAGGTGATTTCCATACAATGGAAAGAGTCACCGACTCCTCTTCTATGATAAATGCCTATCTCCCTACATCAGGAAGTGTCCTAGACCCCTAATGTTTATGGAGGGGGGCTTTAAGTGAAGAGGAAAACAAAATTTATATTTACTATTAAAAAAAATAATTACTTTTTCTTGACTGTTTTTGTTTCTGCAATCAAAAATGAAAATAAAAATTTTTAAACTAAATTTATGTTTGTAAAACACAAATGACCCCCTGCCCATAACAAAATTTGTAATGGTTTTAGACAAAAAGTTATAATGAAAAGAAAGTTTAATGATGCTATCAAAATATGTATAAAAGCAAGCATACCACCAGATTTCATTTGTCTACATTAAGTCATTTTTCCTTATCTGTGATACAAATCAGAATAATTCCTATAATGGCTGGAAAAGTCTGATTAGGCTTTCTATTTATGACCATGTTAAAGTGTGTAGAAAAATTTCACGGCTACAAAAAAAAAAAAGGCTACAAGTTTAATAGCTTTTGTGCAAACATTACAATGGGTTCTTTATGGTATTCAGACAAACAGCAGCAAATCAATATGTAACTCCATCACCCTCCACCCCATGGTTGCTATTGTGGGAGGGGAAGAGGTGCTTGTTTATGAGGGTCTGGTAAGGAACGAGTTTTCCCTGTAACACCAGAATGAAACTTTTCCAAAATTTTGGACAAGTACTTTGATTTGATGACAAAATGAGAGACATAGTACACCATGATGATGATGAGATGACATAATGTTTTGCATAAACACTGGCAGTTCTGCTGATTGAGTTGGTCATAGCTAGAAATATCTCTGTAGGTTTGCTTCTACAAAGTATGACTGAAGTGCCTTACATCAGTAACAGTGATCGGTGAAGCACTTTACCAAGCCCTTAGGCTGAATGGGACTAAGTGTACTTATTAATATGACTCTATGGCCTTAAACAAAACAACAGAAAAGAGTGAAAATCACCGAAGTTTGTAAAATTCAAAAAATAATTTATTTCTCTAAAATATGAAGTGAAATATACAAAAAAAACCCCCAACAAGTTATGGTATTGTGAATTAAATCCCAAATAATTCTACAATTTATAACACAAGCCATAATGATTCAAGTTCTGAATAAACTTTAGTGGTATTCCAGCATAAATCCAATGGTGGAAGTGTTGATGTATCTGTGATGACCTGAACAGATGATGTGACAAATGTCTTTTGTGGAATCACAATAATAATATCCAAGAATATATCCTTGTTTGAATTTCACTATAAATCCAAGTCTCCATTTCAAGAATATTATTTTAAATGAGCACTTTGTATTTCCAGTGAATAATTAATTTGCATAAATATATTCCAGCCCAAATTAAATACTGGACACAACAATAAGACTGATTTCTGCTTCAGATGTTACTGCAGGAATAAATAATTTTAATGTAAACAAGATTTTATACTCCTCTACCTGACCTTGGTCACAATTAGCATTTTCTAAAAAAAAAGACCTACTACCAAATGGAAAATTTCATTCTAGAAGGTTCCAAATGTTTACAGGATAAACTCTTAGTTATATGTTACTAAAATTGTAATAAAGAACATGGTAAACATTGACTCAGATCAAGATAAAAATGTTTACTTCTATTATTAATGATCAAGAAAATATTAGCTATGTATTAGCTGTTTACAGGATTAAAAAAATCAATGATTTTGGTCAGGTACAAAATGAATTTGATTTTGGACAAGGTCAGCTAACAAGTTACAATTTAACAAAACATAAAGCATATAATGAAATAAAAAAGTAAAAAAATAGAACTAACATGCAATGCAAATTAAATATACATAAAATTATGTACCATATATACTCGCTTGTAAGTTGAGTGAAACTGCAAACAACAAAGATCCTGATCTGCTAGAGCATAGCATACAGGCAGACTAGTGTGTATGTTGTTTGTTCTACTGATTACTCACTCCTAACAAACTGACAGACACAGATCTGCCAACACATTATGTGACAGCAGATCTAGGTCTTGCAGTTTGCAGTTGGACTCGACTTATGAGTATATGCAGTGTACTGTACAGCCACAAGTGAAATGCAGAAACCAAGATCTGCCACTGCATTAAAAAAAAAAACTCCTTGTAAGATGGCATATCTAGGTCTACACTGTTTTCGCTGATGGATACAACAAATACATAAATACTATTATGTAACATGTCTATATATTTAGCTCCTTCTTACCTGGAAAGATTTGATAAATGTCCAAAGAAGGGTGCGTATACCCTCTCCACGGCTGAGAAGCTTAACCAGTCTCATCACACGGAAAAGCCGGAAGAAATTTATACTTATTATTCGAGAACCAGTCTGAAATTAAAAGATATCAAAACTATTCATGCACATTTAAATGAAAAGAAGTCCTACAAAAATAAATGAAAATGAATGATGAAACAATCTGGATTATTTTGTTTTAAAACAGTCTGATTTAACAAGTTATCACAGAGACAACCAAACTAGTCTGTACACCGTGTCTGACATGTACTGCAATTATTATCTCTCTCATTTTTTTTAAAGGCATGAATTTTTTGTTGCTGCCTGTTCTATTGTGAGTACCAAAACACATGCCTTATCTTTACAATGTATTTTATATCATGCTACTCCCCCCAAACTGTTACTGACACATGTTTAGAACATGATATTATGCCAGAAAGCGAAAACTTAATGCTAGTGGTATGGTTAACCTTCAACAACAAAGTCATCATTGTAACAAAAGTAGGTCATTGTCACACACTTTCTAATTATTTGAAGGGATGGGCAGGTGGCTGAATGATGCAAGGAACATTTGGACCAAATTCTATGTTGATGTAATGTATATATCTGAAGGATCTGGCAGGAGAAAAACAATAGGCAACTATACAAAGTATACTTAGTGTATAAAAAAGAAACATCTCCGATTTATTTTTTCTTTTTGGTAGTTCACAACTGTTTAAGTAGATCCTAACCATGATATATATATATATATATATATATATATATATATATATATATATATATATATATATATATATATGTATATATGTCCGTGGTATTACTGATATTCTGTGGTATTTTTTTTTCTGGTGGTACATACCACAGCACTTTTTCACTGTACCAGTACGTTGGTAGTTTCCATCAGTAAGGAATGTACAGAAATTCCTGCGGAATCTTGTAATGACTTTAATGATATTAACAGCATGTTTTTTCACTATTCATGACAAAATAGTTTAAAATATTATCCATTTGTTTTTACAAAATAGTTGTATCTGACATAAATTAATGGGGATTATTAAAAATACAACTACATTTACGATCCTTTAATCACATGTTCGTTACATGTCACTTATGCCAACACGGTGTACAAATGGAATGTAGTGATACATATTCAGGCCAAATCCAACTTTCCAAAATATTTCAGATTTAAAAACAAACAACAAAAACTCACATGTTATATTTTACTTACATACTAGCTTATTTGAAGATACTATGTATATGTGTGTGTATGTATGTGTGTGTCTATATCTATCTATCTATATATATATATATATATATATATATATCTTCCTTTGTAAGACTGCAAATCATCCTAATAATTTCAGAAGTGCACTTGTTTTCTCGCTGGACTATATGTAATTTCTCATGTCTATTAAAAAAAATTTCTCATTTGTTCAGTGTGCTTTATGTTTACTGGCCCTTAATGAAAATATCTTGCCTTGGTGTTGGCATCCCACTCAAGGTTTCCCTGCCTATCAGAGGAGTAGTGTAACTTGAAAAGTGTAGGCTTCAATAACTTGAAAATTGCAGGCTTCAATATCAACACTTCCTACTTTATATGAAGTCTCTCTAATGTATGCACCATGTCTTTCACAGTAGCTATAGTCTAAGATGAATCATTCCACTCTAGTTACACGTTATAGATCACAATGTATACAACAATTAACAAACACATAGTGAATTCATCTAATATACGGTACTGACCATTTAATTTTTGGGGGTAGGGTGGGGGCTTTTTTTTCCATCTAAGCTAAAATATTTTCCTTTCTTTTATTTAAAGATAATTATTTTTTTTCCCCAAATAATATGGGTATTATATGTTATTATTTTTATACAAATCAGAGCAAGATACAGTGTGACCCTGCTATAACACGGTAGTTGGGAGCCGTAGAACCTGACTGTGTTATAGACCGAACTGCGTTATAAGCAACCAGGTCAGTTATAAATATGTTGAGAATTAAGTGTGCATTATATATCACGTGACTATTGGACCTCTGATGTCACCGACATGTAGGCTGCGAGATTTGTGTAGTCATGTGACCCGGAATGCAAATGGCGAGTTCCAGGTCAAATTTCATCAACGTTGTAGTTGCATCTCGTCTCTCAGTGAGCAGAGGAGGTGAACAGACCATTTGTCTGAATTGTCATTTGTCTAAAAAATAAAGGTTCCTACGAAGGCTGAAAATAAGGTCGATAACGCTAAACCAAAACCTCTAACTGACCATGAGATTTTCTCTAATTGGGTTAGTTTATCTCATTACTTTATCTCCGACTCTTTGTTTTTATTTTATGGTGTGTTTCGTTTATTCGCCGGGTCACTCAATATTGGTCGTTCACCTCCTCTGCTGCTGTAATTAACCAAAAATTTTATCCAGACCTATACGATACCTAGATCTTGGGTCATGTAAATTTATTGTTATAAATCTGAATGGAACAGCCTGTGCTCTTGAAAAGAAGTTTTTAAATTTAATCATGTCCATATCCCCTGAACACCAAGTATAATAAATATTTTGTAAAGTATAATTATCTACTCCATTAAACACAACTAAAATATTGCAGTTGTCTCTGATCACTTTAGGTATTTGTGTATATTGCTGAGTAACATAAATCACGTCAGTATTTTTGTGTCTGCCTCTGGAAAATATCCGAGCTGGATTTGATTTGTTTGTCCAGCATCACATCATCATATACTACAAGGTTATTAATAAATCCATCCAGGTCATCTACAGATGGCGCTTCATCAATATCAGTGATAAAATCAATAGTATCGTTTCCATCTTCGTCTAATAATTTTGCATTTTTATTAAAATCTTTAAGTACTTCATAACATCATTGATCATCTACAGATGGTGATACTAAATATAATTTATTCCACTTGAGCCATCGCATTATCAGATTAAGTAATAATTGTGTCTTACCAGATCCAGATGGGCCTATTATTATCATTCTAATAGAATTTGGTAGTGCTGGATGGTGTCTTACTGGTTCTTTGTTTTCGTGTTGCTGAGAAGTCAATTATATCCATATAATAAATAATATGAGTCTATACTGTGTTCGATGTAAGGCAACAACACCCACCATTGGATTAACAATAATAATGACAAAAAATAAAAAGCGTGCATTGACAAGTAAGTGTGAAAAGTGTAGCACAAAAAAATATAAATTTATTTCGTCTAGCACAAAGACAGAAGGTGATATTGCTGCTTCGTTGGGAAAATTACCAGGGGTTCCGTGGGCGAAATATCCCGGGGAAAAACACTTACCAGGATACAATTATTGTGGTCCTGGAACTCGACTTGATATTCGACTTGATGATCAAGATCAACCAAGACCAGAAGAACATCCAATAAATAAGATTGATCAAGCGTGTCATGTTCATGATGTTGTGTATAAAAGCAAGGATTTACAACAACGACATCTCGCAGATGTGAAATTGATTCATGCGTTAAATTCTATACCTGATAAATCTCTCAGAGAAAAACTCGCTAGTTTTCTAATAAAAACTGCTATGAAAGGTAAAATAATGCTAGGGGCTGGGTAATTAATTATATAACTATTATAATAGAATCTGTTTATTATAGCCCCAGAGGATATTGGAGAGGCAGAGCAGCGATTAGTAAACTTGCTGAAGCAGCAAAAAGTCTCACGTTCTGTTGCTGCAAATTGGTTAGCACGACAGGCAATATGGCAAATTTATCTACCACCACCTAAAAAATTAAGTACGCACATTCTGATTTCAGCACCCCTAATTAAGTTCATCAGGCAGATATTTTATTTTTACCACATGACACCATTAAAATTGGTAGACGTTAATCACGCATGTACAAATACGCATTGACTGTCGTTGACGTTGCAAGTAGATATAAAGAAGCAGAACCACTATCAACAAAAACAGCATCTGAAGTTGCATCTGCGTTTGAATGAATTTATCAGTGAGGACCCTTGCGATGGCCACAACTATTACAGGTTGATCCTGGCAAAGAATTTCTTGGTGCAGCATCATCGTTGATGAAAAAACATAACGTTAAAATCAGACGAGGACACACTGAAATTCATCGTGATCAGGCAATCATTGAACAATTTAATCGAACACTTGCTGAGCGGTTATTTGGATATCAATATGCAAAGGAAATATCCACTGACTTTAAGTCCGGGGAGAGATCTCGTGAATGGGTTGCAAGGTTACCAAGTGTGATAGCTGCGTTGAATAATGAAATTACTTGTGTATCTTCTATGAAGCCTGCTAATGCAATTACAAAGAAACATGTACCAATACAACGATGTGAACCTTCCTCTCAACCAGTATTAGGTAATATAACTGTAAGATATTTATATGAACCTGGCGAACTTGAAGGTGGTAAAAAAAGAGCAACTGATCCTATCTGGAGTGTGACTACACATACAATTTCCAGCATGGTAAGATCAACAGGTAGACCTGCAATCTACAGATTAGATTCGATGGCTCCTGAACGTGGATTTGTATGTGAACAATTACAAATCATTCCTAAAGACACACAATTACCACCACCTTCACTTATGTAAACTTGCACCCCTACGTCGATTACATTCAAGACACGTTAGCATCACATTTTCGCGTGTGTGACCAAGACTACTATTAATTCTATCAATGGTAAATTGTCTTGGATTATTACTCAAATATTGCCACAACATTATTGTGTTACAGCTTGCACAATGATTATTCTGTCGTTGTTTTAGTGTTATAATAAATTCAGCATGAAGATCAAAGTCACGCTTATTTTTTTGTCACACTGCTTATAACTCGCTAATTTTTTCTTTATGACGACAAAGTCGTTAGTGATTTCTTCGGTTATTACGCAATCTATGATAGCTCTGTGCAGTTGAGATATTCTTCTGACTCGAGACACTGCATGATAAACTAAATCTGACCATTCGATCCGATCATCGACAATCCAGTTATCTGTATCAGAAATAGTTAATCCTTGTGATGAGTGAATCGTTATAGTGTATCCTAATGTCCACGGAGATTTATCCATGCTCAACGCGCTCTCAACAACATCAACAGCAACCAAAACAATATCATTTAACACAAGGTTTTGTATCCCACCACCAGGAATTTCAACTTCAATATTCTGTCGTTGAGTATCTGCTGGGCGATAACATAATGGTACAGGTAGATCTGAAAACTTTTCTTTATGTAACGTAAATAATTTCTCTTGCAATTCATCACGAACTATCTTTCTACTTGCGACTATCAAATCAGCAGGTCTCCATAAATTCAAAAAATCATTCATAGTAGTTTCTGGAATTACTTTACGCATTATCTCACACTGTATTTTATCTGGCTGCAGTCTGATTAACCTTTTAAGTTCTTTCAGTGGTTCATCAATAGCTCTATGGTCATTAGTTATTTCTTCATAATAATCTACATTATTTTTCAGCCATTCATGTGGAGACTGTCCAATAAAGGGTGGTGGTTGACCATGATCGCCACACGTTATTACAGCGATATTTTTAGTCAATAACCAATCAAGAAATATTTTTAATATTTCCAACGATACCGTGTCTATCTCGTCCCAGATAATATATTTAGGTATATATTTCTCACCCATTCGCTCAGGAGTCCATGTGTCTCCACACCATCTGAAGAAACTATGATAAGTTTGAGATTTTACTCCTCGTTCTTTTATTTCTCTGGCGAGTTTAAAACAATTATATCTGAATGGTTGTTCAGGAATAATTTAATCGCATGAGTTGTTTTACCTGAACCACCACATCCATTAAGATAAACAGCCTTATGTCTAGCCACAGGATCATATACAGATGGTGCAGATGACAATTCTGATATCTGATTATTTTTGTAATATATTTCCTTAATTTCAATGTCGGCAGATTCAGAATAACTAAGTATATTTTCTTGTTTTATTCTCCATGATCCCCATTCACCTTTACCGAGTAGTGGTTTTAACAAATCCGCATATTTTTTATTTATATAAAATGAATCCGTAGCAACTCTGACAGTGTAACGAGGAAATCTATTTATCATCAAGAATAGATTTATCGAAACGTATGCTAGCATCGAAGATCTTAAATGAGTAAATTGCGGTGAGTCGCCATCAATATAGCTCACAATTGTACCTAGTTTGGTTCTGTCTGATAAATAAGCATTACTTCGACTTATGTGTTTTTTTCCGTTGTATCAGCAATTATAAAATCGAGTTCAGCATCGTCCATAATTAATCTTGTACAGTGTTGTTTATGATCATATGATCCTCCTTGTGCAAATTTACCGATTATCTTTCTACCAAGATCTTTTGCAAGGTTCTCATCGCTTTCTTTCCTGACATCATTAATGTTAAATCTATCCGGTTCTGGTAACCAAACTTGTTTCTGTGGACGATATGATGTAATTACTTCATTTACTTTCGATGATATCAATATTTTATTATCGAGCATATATTGTAATAGTACTACTGGAACCCAACATTTTTCTGAAAAATGTTTTTGAAACCAAGTATAAGTAATCGGATGGAGATTTTCCGTAAACTCAAATGAGTCTATACAGGCGAATCCAGTTAAGTCAAAATTTGGTAAGGGTCCGTTTATCCCAACTCTGGTCATCTCATGTGATGGATGTCCATATCTCTTAAAGTATTCAGAACACTCTCCGTATCCAAGAAAACTTCCAGGATAACATGCTACCGTATCAACTGAGATAACGTCGCTATAATCGTTTTTAGTATTCCATAATCCACCGTGCCCATATTCAATACAACTTTTCTGGACATCTTCAAGAAATTCCAATCGTGTCGGTTTCCATGAATTTTTCTCCTGAGCAAAGTGAGCAGCATCTGATGGAACGGTAAAACAATTATTCAGTAATTGTCCAACCTTGACATCATCAGAAGTATATTTCAGCGCAAGATTTTTCATTTCTCTATGAAGAGATTCTGTACGATAAATATCCCCACCAGGCTGTACAAACTGATCGTAATAATCATATTCTGAACCTTGAAACAACCAAACAGATACAGGGTCACTTTTACTGATATTTCTAATAAAATCAAAGATATGACCATCATAAAATTTAACCGTTCTGTCTCGTGGAAATATTGTTACTGCCACAGTCCATGCGTGTGCGTTATGATCAATAATATCTATCGAAGCTCCTCTTGATTAATATTTCGATTTATACAAAATCTCTCCGGTTAACGTCTTCACTGTTATTGGAAATTTTAACATCTTTCCCAGCTCAGCAACATCTTTAATAGATGCTCCAGTATCTTTAACTGCTTCTGCCCATGTATTTATTTTTTTACGTCGTAAATCCGTTAAACCATTGCCACGTATCGCATTTGTAAAGTGTTCTGTAACTCGTTCACCTACACAATTTATTCTTAACTCTGACAGTCTCATCGGCTTGAGATCATTGACATCAGGTTTATTATTCAGCGGATATACTGCATAGACAACCGCAGTCACAGGATATGCTCATTCATAATATGGTTTGTCATTTCCAGTAACGCGTATAGGGCCGTGCTTATCACGAATAATCCAAGTGTCTTTGTCTGTATTTACAATAAATTTTACTGGAATAATATATCGCTTATTGTCGAGATAGTTAATAATATTTTTACCTCGTTCGTCACTCATTCTAGCATCCATGGTATTCATGATCCTGAATGTCAACCATACATGAGCCGCACCATCGTCTCGAAATTCCTTCTTGGCTTCACGGATACGTTTAGTTATATCCATATTTGTTAAAGCCAGATCTTGCATCGAAAAACTAAATTTAGATTTCTGTAGTTTGTCAAGATCAAATCTAGCTCCCACTGAGATGGCGGAAGGTTCAACTGCAGATAATTCCTCCATTATTATAATTAAGACAAATATATATTTAAATTGAATTTTAATATATATGTATATAATGATTCAAACAAAGAATCGATGTAATTGGCTTATGATCAGATATACTTCTTGTAACAAAGCATGCGTAAATGAATTCTGCGGCTACCATATGCAAAGTGTTAGAGATGGGAGTCTAGGACCAAAACCGTGTGCAGTGTGGTGTTGGATTTAGAGGAAAAACTCAGTTGTGTGTAAAATGCGGTGGTAAAAAATATAGAGAACTAAAATGATATTATGATAAAAAAAATAATACCCTGACATTGTCAGGTAAATCTCCTATAAAAACCACAGAAGATTATCTCGCTAGATTTTCAAAATAATGATTTAAACAAATAATATTATTATATAAATGGAACAAAAAGAATTTGTAATGCAACCTATAATTAAAAATTATGAAGCATCTCGTGATGGTGTAATTAGAAATTGTTGATTAAAAAAAAGAGTCGGTAACGTCATTAATACTGGTTATCTTAAATTCCGTGCTGGGAAAAACAATTATTTATCACATAAATTCATCTATGAGTGTTATTTTGGATTAATTAAAAACGGATTTGTAACTGATCACATCAGTGGTAATAAACTTGATAACTCTTTAAATAATTTACGAATTGTTACACAAAGTCAGAATTGCAAGTTTGGAAAAAATGGCGTTAATAATCATTGTAAGAGCGCAAGAGTTATTAGGTCTGTAAATACAGAGACAGGCCAAGAAATAATATTTAATTCGATAAATACAGCTGCCAGATATTTCGGTATCAACCCTGCTTCAGTAAAACATGTCGCAGATAATATACAAAAATCTACATTTTCAATAAATTATGATCAGCTGATTACGTTTGAGTATATCCCTATTGTGTCAAGATAACTCTATCCTCTGTAGGTGGGTCAATGGTATTTAAAATAAAAAAAAAAAAAACAGAATAAATAATAATAATAAATAAACCTGATTCAGAATAAATAAATATTTTTTTACTGTATAGTTCAACTCTGTCAATTTTGCCAAGGGTTTTGTTTAGCCATCACCACAGTCAAAGGTCCACCTTCACTGTCGCTGCTCTCAGTGTCACTTTTGACAGAATCAAATGAAATAATCTTTCTCAACTGCATTACACGGTTACTCACAATCTTTTTTCTTTCTTACTCATGAGACAATTCGGATCTAATCTTTTCGATTGAATGTGCAAGAGGTGCAAATAGCTTTACCTGTGTGTCGTTTACCATTGCTAATGATTCTAACATAGATTGATAAATTAATTTCATGACTCTATAATCAAATGGTAATGTATATTTATTATCGAATTTTCGTTGTTGTAATGATTCAAAATCACATATAATTTTCTGAGGATCAAGATTATCAGATATCTTTATTCCATCATGTTTTAATTTTTCAATAGCAGAAATAATATCATTAATATTTTCGTAGTTCATTATATAATAAATAATTCTTTAAATTAAAAATAATTGACATTCAAGTTTTTAACCCTGACCTTCCTCTGCTGCTGTAATTATTATTATATGTTATTATATGTTATTTTTATTATTATTATTATTATATATTATATATTATTACAAATAACAAAAATAATCAGTAGCATCATAAGCGGTTACCCGTCACTAGGGACCCTTCATTGCCTGTGGTTCTTTTGAGGGGTCCTTTGCATGATGATGTCTTTCTTATGACCGTTATTGGCACCCCACAAAGTTTTCTTTTTGGCAACATTCTTTCTGAATGTTTCTTTATGGGGTACTCTTCAATGAGGTAGAGAGCTCACGCATGCTACTGATTATCTTAGGGAGCTTGCATAGACACATCCCCCAGTGAATCACTAAATGAAACGAAACTTTGGAGATTCAGAGGACTGTCTAGGCATTGGGAATTCAATAACCCCCCACCAAATCAAACCCCGGGGTAAGTGCAAAACGCACTCACCACGTTGTTTAACATGATGAGAGGTTATTGAATTCCTTGGAGCTTTGCTCCCCATCCTTTAAAGAAAAATGGCATCGTTCCGAAACTGTCAACACTTGTCAGCCACAGGAATCGAACTCGCGGCCCTCAGTATGATAATCCAATGTTATAACACTGCACCACTTTCCGATTCATACAAATACACATTTTAAAATTATCATATAGGTAACCCAATACTGAATAAGCAGGCAAATTACGTACGAGCAGTATACTGAATAAAATCATAATTATTGTAGAACTGTAACATAGATTTACTTCAATTTTCAAACACACTTCATAAAATATGATAATTCTACACAAGAAGTCCAGAAGTTGAAGAGTACATGCAGATCAATATAACATGCCACACCTGGCATGTACATGCAGATCAATACAACATGCCACACTTGGCGTAATGAATAAAATCAGTTACTGTAGAACTGTAGCATGGATTTACTTCAATTTTCAAACCCACTTCATAAAATATACTGTATAAAATAATCGCACATTACATTTTCTGTATAAGTTTTCGTTTGCTAGGTTAAAATATATATATACAACTGCGTTTGTAATATATTACAGGTAACGATGTAGTAACAAGGGAGATAATCGCTTAATTTACTCTACAGAGTTTTTGCTCGGCAGAGTTATCTTGCTTCATTATATGTGCAATTACCTCAAACATACATTATTATAAGAAATTTGATTATTTATTCAGATTTTAACAATTCTGAGTACTGTTTAACCCATCAAATTGAAGAATTTGTAACCATTTCATTAATCAAAGTACCATTTAACCCATCAGATTATGAAAAATCAGTAAAAAAAAATTAATATATTATTTCAGAATCAGATTATTTTTTTCCCCGATTATATCAGGGAATATTTACTCGGACGTTCTACGATAACGCTCTATGAGCATACATACAGCTTAATATTTAATTCTTCATTTCTTAAATCCAGAACGTGTCCTGTCTGGTCAGTAAGTTTGAAATGTATCCTTGATAATAGCGGATTATGTACAAGTAGATAAACGGGATTAACTGGCTCAGATACAATTAACCACCCAGGGGGCGCTTGAGGGCTGAATGAATATAATATATATCCTTGCTGGGCCTGGCTAGACTTTGAAAGATCTACTTGATAGCTGCCATCAATTACGTCACATACTAGATTGACTGCGATTGTTGATGTTATATTAACAATACCAGGTGAGATATGGCAGCCTCCACCGTGTGGATCATTATTATGTTTAAGAATGGTTGGTGGCGGGATTAATTTTCTCCATGAATCACATATTCTTTTAAAATGTTCATCAATAAGATCATTAACTGATTTCTTCATTTCCTCATGATTAAATCCTGGAATTGTAAACGTTGGCAGCTGTTCTTCTGTTATTTTATAATATTTAAGAAATACTGTTTTAAATAATTTTCTACTATGTATATGCTGAATTGGGTTGTCTTCATTAACTATATAACTTCTAAAATAACTATCGTCAGGTGCATTCATTAATCTTTTCTCTCTATCAACAAAAACCTTATTTACATATTCTATGTCTGATACAACTTGATTCAAATGTTGTATTGTTTCAATTACTTGATTTTTATATCAACCTCGTAATAATTGTTGATGTTCGAAAATAATTTTTGTAGATTATTAAGTACACGTTCATATTCAGATTTAATTGGATTAAAAACATTATTAATTTGCTCAAAATTAATTGTCATCAAAAATTCTCTTTTATTTTTTTTACTTACAGATATATCCAAAAATTCTTGTGTTGTTCCATCTATAAATCTATCAAGTCTTCCTCCTCCAGGAGGTCCTATCCATGGATATTTATTACCTTTACGATATTCTGTAAGTTTTATAAATATTTTTTTATCTGTAACGAAATCAGATCGTTGTGGTTCTGGTGGGCCTTTATAAACTGCTTCAACTTCAGGCCAGCCTAATACTGATCTAATCAAACTTTGATAAATATCTACAGAATAATCAGGAGAATTTATTTCAATAGCTGCTGATAATGTTGGTTCGTAAGCAGTAATTGCTATTTTTTTATTCTTTCCTGTAATAGATTTAATTCTGCGTTGAAACTCATCATTGATCTGTTCTATTTGATAACTACCCGTTGGAATACTAACTACCTGCCAGTCAGGAGATCCATCAGGCTTATTTTTATTTGCAAATACTAATGAATTATTCGGTTGTAGTCCACCGAATGGTTTTGATCTAATATTTGGCCAACTATAATAAACCCGTAAATGTGCTAATGCTATTTCTTTTGCTGGAATTGCGGTTGGAAAGTTAATGCTAAACTCAGGATTGGTCGAACTTAATGATATCATCGTAGTTTTTGATGGTGCTGTATTAGGGACGATCTGTTGTAATAATTCTCTTGACTCGGTCAAGCACGTTGACATTATTATTATTGTTATTATTTTAAATCGGCAATTTTTGATCCTCCGCTTTTTCGCCTTCACTATTATCAAGGAATACTTCATCATAGGTTTTCATTATCGTTGCGAACTCCTCATCAGATATTTTACTATCGGTGAGGTACCACGAAATATATGACAATAGTTTAGAATAAGCTGTTGTTACTGTATGTAATTTCATTATATACTCGTGTAATTTATCATTTGTACATGCAGATATCTTCTTAGCGATAATACTGAGAACGCCTGCGATAGTCGTTGAAGTTGAAACGACAATTGTTACAACTGCAGGTGCTGTCGTTGTTATTGTTGATAATAATAATCCGGTTCCAGCAACAATAGCAGAAACTGAGTAAACAATTATATCAATGACAACCATATGTCTGCAATATTTTTTTACTTTTACTGTATAATTGTCAATATTTTTTAGTTCGGTCAGACATTCACATACTTGATTATATCTGTGACGTTGAACGTCGATTGAGGTTTGATTCATTATACTTAATGACGTTGTCATTTAATTAGGTAATTAATTGAGGAGTTTCAGCTACCAATTCCAGACACCACCAGTAACGTCTCGGGGGCATTTCCGTTGATGTCAATGTAAATGTTTTGTTGGTGTTCTTATTTAGCATCACCAGTAGAGGATTATAATGTACATTCAGTGATGATGAAGTGGCCGCAGTAATTTCCAAACCATACATGGACAGCCTGTATAACCCAGTTACTTCTGCGATACGTTCGAGACTGTTATTGCGCGGTGTCCATGTTGATGATCCTGATGCTACTGTGTACACGATATTGTTAATTTGTTTGTGTGGAATTTTAATCAGATTAGTTTTACTAACAATATTAGGGATTCCACTGACAATATCATTGAGTTTCGTGTTAACGTCGGAGAGTTTTATGTCAACAATTGGTGGACTTCCAAAAAATTCATTAATGGTTCTGTTTATAACGAAGTTGTTACTGGAATTTCCTTATCATCGACGTATTTTTTTGTTGCAGCATCAAAATCAGATTCTGCTGTTCTGAGATTATTAACACCATTATTATTCATGTTGAGAAATGCACGCATTATACCACCGTTGGCTAATACGTACTTCGATTCTTGATCGTCGACGTATTTTTTTGTTACGGCGTCCGTATCTGCGGTTGGGTTTGCAAGGTCTATAATTTTATTTCGATTCATGATAATGTTACCCGTGAATGAATCACCAGCTTTCTTAATATAATCGTTGACTGACTTACCAGAATCTTGTATTTTACCTTGATCAGTAAAAGTAACAATATTATTAACAACCGCAGTAGGAATTCGTATGAGTACATCTGGCAGTTGTATATTACTTGTCTTTAATCATCCTTGTTTATCCTGAAAAACAATGACTTCATTTTGATCCACACTTGTAATGTTTAATAAATCATCGATTTCATTTCTGAGCTGGTCAAGAGTTGCATATTTAGATAAGTCGCCTTGCTGCTGAGCTTTACCGCGAGAAGATCTTCCGTAAATATCTACCATTATATTTACTAATGTCTGTTTAAATGTGACAACGTAGTATATTCATGCACGACTTTATGAGGTGGCGTTGTTGATGACGAAATAGCATCAAGTACAGCGAGTACTTCACGATCACATATTGGCGGATCAGTTAATTTTTGTGTTGTTAATGTTGAATACCAGATTGGAATACTTTGCATGCTGCTAACATATTTTAAAAATTCTTTTGGTGACGTTAAATTTATTCGAGCATTGCAACCCAGTAATTACCAGTTTCAATATTGTTTGGTTGTTTTGGTAATTGATCACGCATAAAAACACCTCTGAAGTTTTTTATTTTTAATTTTTTAGTAGCATCAAGTAAATCAAAATTGGACATGGGCAGAATCAATGAACTGTCCTGGGAAGTCTTAGACCCTTTCTGTACCATGAATATGGGGTCCCTGGCAATCTTAGACCGCGACCGTATACTGGGCCTGATAATCTTAGACGGCCCGGCTGTGGCACGTTTGGTGCTCTTAGACGTCTTCCGTGTTGTTTTGCCCGTGATCTTTTTTTTTAAGTTTTCTGCGTGCATGATTCCCTGTCCAGTTGCTTTCTTTAATGCCATTCCAGCAGCGGTTCCAACAGCACCTAACGCAGCTGCTTTTGCAAAACCTCGGGCTGCAGCGGCTATTAATGCTGGTATATCTGCAAGAAGTGGAAATATACCACCCGTCCTAGCGATGTCTTTAATGGCACTCGCAGAAAGATTAAGTTTTATACCGTTATTTGATTTTTTGGCTTCATTGAAGTTTCTGAATTGACGTTCTGTAAGAGATAATTTATTCTGACCACCTGCGATCTGTTCTTTTTTTAGCGATATTTTTATTCCGCAGTTATCTTTTGATGCTGATTGTAGCCTTTTAATCTGACCAGGAGTCAGGGTAACACTAACGTGATTATATGACATTATAATATCATAAACGATCTAATTACATGTTTTCTACTGGAGCATCAACAACTCTCATTCGTCCACCAATACCTTCAAGTAACATTGATTTATCGCTGAGTATAACAGCGATTGCCCTATAATTAACAATAGCTCCTATTGTCACACGAGCTTGAAAATAAATATCAACTACTGATTGTCTAGTTAAATCTAACTGTTCGAGTGAAAAGTAATAAACTGGATACAACATTGTAAAATCCAGTTGTGATATTTGTAGTCCAGAATCAACATTTTGATCACGTCCCATGAATGTCATCCAACGATGATATGCACGTGCTACATGATTTTGATCAAAATTTAATAATATATCCTCAGCTGGTTCTTGATGTCCATTTATCCTCAGTGAAACCTCAGAAACACCAAGACTGTCAAATATCATTATACTTTGTGTTTGTGAGTTTACTCATGCAGCTTCTTGGAAAGCAATAAATATATGCCTTGGTGCAGCTATTCCTTGCTGAGAAGCTATTTGCCATGTAAATAAACTGTTAATTGTGCTTTGAATACTATCTGCGGTCATTGTCAACCATGATAACATTGATTTACCACCTTGACTCATAAAAGATAGTAAACGTTCTTCTTCAGGTATTGTTGGAGTCATTACCAGCATCCACAATGAAAGTTTCGTAAGAATTACTTTACCAGCATCACCAGTGGGTCACCATATTGCATCACTGTCTGTAGCCTTTCGTACGAGTACAACTGTATGCTTAGCTCGAAAATGACTTTTTCTGACATTTCTATAGAATCCAAAGATATGTGACAGTGGAATTGCACATGAAAATGCTCTTCTATTACCTTTTAATATTGCTCGACATGATCTAAATCCTAAGTTGAAATCTGGATCTACATTAATAATCATACTTTGTACATCTGCGTTGGTGTTTCTGGCAAAATTTCTTGGTTGTCCTATTTCATATTGTTGGTACTCTGGAGAATTAGAAGTATTTCACAAACATCATTGATGGACCAGCTGATCTTGAATAATCATCGCTGTATCTTGCTAAACCCAATATTGTCATGGCAACGTCTACATCTTTTTGAATTGATTCAATATTTTTTCCATCGATCATGTACGTAGCGCTGTCAAACAATGCCATGATGCCATTATTAACAAAATCAACACCAACACCAGCGTCGTATTCAGTATTATCTGTTTTTAAAATTTCACCTTCGACTTCAATAAACGCCTCAGCGAGTAAGAAATACCTACTTGTATCTTGAACTTGAAGTTCAATTCACCCACGCTGATCTGGAATTCGTGCGTCATAAGAGAAATATTGATAATCAAGCACAGACTCATCTTTAAGAACTGGTGCGTCCATGTCAAATGCGGGATCAGATATACGTTTGAACATCTTTATTATATTTATTATCGTCTAACACGAAGACCACTTCCAGCTATTAGACTAGTGGTTATATTTTTTTCTTTTTCTGATAGTGGTACACCAGCTAACTCTGCTAATTTTTGATTCACAGCTTGATTTATTATTTTACTAACATTTAAGGGCATCACTTCAGTGCTGGGTAATTTTACTGGTTGAGGTTTTTGTCGTATTAATCGTGCTAGTCTATCCTTGATTGCTGAGAATGCTTTACTAGCAACATCACCAACAGCACCAATACTTTTTTCATGAACAACATCAATAGCTTTCATTCCCAGTTGCTTTGCAATTGGTATTGCTTTTGGGGCTAACCTTCTAAATAGACCCTGAACAACATCACCTAGTCCATCTCTGTAGGTCGTTTTGTATACTGGTAATCGTGAATTTATTACCCTGACCATAGTTGGTCCACGTTGAGCATTATGTATGATCATCTTATTACAGTCATTATATCTAATTGTATCTAATCACTGCGGTAATCATCGGCGATTTCATTAATAAGAGACCGATACACATTAATATCCATGATACCACCTGTAAATAATCGTTTACAAATATCAGCTGCTTCATTAATTATTTCTGGGGAATTATTACCAGCTCATTTTCCTCCAATGAGGATTTCTAGTCGATTAACATCGGAGAGAACGCTGTTTGGACAAGTAATAAAACCGCTTCCTTGATTAATAAAACTGCTTCCAGTTGCACCGGGAGTATCTTTATATTCTTCCCACGGTCCTAATTCTTCTAATTCTTTTTCTTGTATTTCTTCCATTCTTTTTATTTCTTCCCTTATTCTTTTTCTTTCTTCCTCTTCTCTTCGAGATTGTAGTTTTTGTTTCAGATGGGTATGGTGGTCCTCTTGATTGTTGAAGCGTTTGTCCTGTAATTTGTGTTGATTTTAATGATGGTAGTAAAATCGGTGTAATTTCTTTTTGTTCTTCCGCAGGTTCTCTACATTCTTCTGGTTCTACTGTTTTAGGCAGTGTTGTTTTTCTTGTATATTGTCGTTTTGGTCTTGCTGCTTCTTCCTGTTTTTTACGTTCTCTTTCTTCTTTTCTTTGTTGTTTTTCTAATTCTTTTACTCGTTTTGCCTGTGTTCTTTCTTCTTGTGTTATTTGTCTCTGTTCTAGTTGTTGTCGCCTTGCACTTTCCCTTTGAAAATCTAAGTTGTTAATATATTTATTTATTTTTATTTTATAATCAATATAATCTGGATTATCTACTCTAACTTGATCAACTCCTGTGTTTATGCGATATAACCATTTATACCAGGCTTCACGATCTACAGATTTTTCAAAGTGTTCAGGATTCAAAAAAGATTTTCTATTTTTGAAGGTATCAACAGCAAAAGTATGTAAATCCTTCTTGTCGATTCCACTAATATGTTCTAAAGCTCCTTTAGTGAATCTATCAGTCAGATCAATATTTATTTTTGTCTTTTTTGCTTTAGGAGCTGGTGGTGCTTCAGCACCTTCAGGTATAAGTATTTGTTGAGCAGCAGCTATATCAGCTGGAAGCCCACGTAGAATTCTCTTCGTTTGTTTTGTTCTTTCTGCTATTTTTCCAGTTGATTCAGCAGTTTTTTCTAACGCAGGAAGAAGACCTTCAGTGGTTTCTGTAATAGGTTTAAATAATTGTTCTGCACCTTCTGTAAATTCAACTTGAGACTCCTAACGAGCTTGTAGGTGTTGTTTTACAGAATCACGGATGGGTGGATATTTTTTAATTGCCTCTAGTCGCTCTCAAGCTAATCTAGATGAGTGTGGTTCTCCAACCATTACTGATATAACGACGATTTAATTACAGCAGCAGAGGAGGTGAACGACCAATATTGAGTGACCCCGCGAGTAAACGAAACACACCATAAAATATAAACAAAGAGTCGGAGATAAAGTAACGAGATAAGCTAACCCAATCAGAGAAAATCTCATGGTCAGTTAGAGGTTTTGGTTTAGCGTTATCGACCTCATTTTCAGCCTTCATAGGACCTTTATTTTTTAGACAAATGACAATTCAGACAACTGGTCTGTTCACCTCCTCTGCTCAGCGGATTAAAGATATAATGAATGCTGCACTCGCTATTTCTGAGAAAATAAATCATATTCCTATCGATTTCATACAGGTATATCTCGATGAAAGGTCGTTAAAGTTTGATAGGCCGGTTAGTAAGCGGCTACCCTATGCCGACACCAAATGGTGTCGCCGAATTCCAACTTTTCGATAGGGAATGGACTCTGACCCTACACCCCAACATAAATGTCCAAATATCAAAAATGGGGTGGCAAGGGTCAGAGGAAACTCCAATTAATCTGACAGAACATTTTATTAGTATTATGAGTTTCTATGACATCTCATGAATAAAGAGGGACCATAATACTGAAAAGTAAATACCATACATACTCACTTACAAGTCGAGTCATGCTACAAATAACAAAGATCCTGATCTGACATAGCATAATGCACCTGCAGATCAGGGTCTATGTTGTTTGTTCCACTGATTACTCCTAACAAACTGTAGAGACCCAGATCAGCCAGCTAATTATGCGATGGCAGATCTAGGTTTGTGCAGTTCGCTGTTGGAATCATCTTATAAGCGAGTATAGACAGTAGTAAAATATTGATCAACCTGAAAACAAAAAGAATAATCAAAATAAAAGACAAACAACAAAACATGCACAAATATACTAACACTTTTGTCAACATGCTTCAGGGTAAATTTTAATAATATCAGACAGACATCATGTTTTCAGGCTTGAACTTGTGATAAATACATGTCTCTTCAAAATTAATGTGAAGCAAAGTTCAGGCCCAGAGATCACAACACAGCTAGATTATGAGATTGTGTTTGCACTACCAGCCAATCTGAAATGACCTTTCAAAAGTAGTTCATATGTGATTGGTTTGAAAAAAAAATCCCAAGCTCAAACTCAGGATCAATTGTTTGATGATTTCCAGGCTTGAAACACAATTCTCAATGGCCCTGAATGATGTGTAGAGACAGCTTCATTGATCCAATAACAAGAATATTGGTAACTAATTCTGAAATCAAGTGGAAACCAAAATGGTGGTTGAATGTATTTTGTTGCTACATATGTCAAACATATAATTACTGTAATATAACTCATACATATAGATTATCATAACATCATATAATTCATACATGTGAACCTGCACACATAGCATTAATCACTGAAATGTCCAACACACGCAAAATTATTAGTCATAGATTTAATTTGTTTTATTTATTTCACATTTTAGTTTCAGTGCATTATATTTATGTTACATGTGATTGCATGACTTTAAACCAGCTTAAGCAGTGAAGATAATATAGTTGCCAATTTCACCCTTTGATCCTGTGGGCATGATTGGCTAGCTTCATTGTTGAATTTTGTTGTGATGGATTATACAATGCATGATCAGAGATAATTTGGACAGGATTAAAGATGTTAATTGATTATAGCTGGATTACTCAAGAGCTAAAGTGGCATAACACTGGGTTGGTTTGACTTTGGTGTTTAAAGTTTGATGAGATGTCTAAGGGAGCCAAAACAAAACATCAAAATCCAAGCAATCAAAATGTCACACTAAATTCAGTGATGGCTGGATATGGGATATCAGTGGTTGCAATCAAGTTCAATGGTAAATGAATATGCAGTCTGCTCTTTCCATACAGCTTATTTTATGGTGTGTTACGGTGGTAAGAATTACACCACCCATCAGGCAGAAAACATATCTCATAAAAGCATATTAACTGTGACAACAAATATGCCATCACTGAAATCCATGTTTGTTGATTCTGCATCCATGCTGGCTAAAGTTAATTGCGAAGACACAACATTTGTAAACTAATTCATAGCTGAATATAATCTCCTGTAGCAGATCAAGTGTCAGGGTTAGTCAAGATAATGTTCCCCAACTCATAAATCGCACAAATGTTCTCATGCAAATGGACAAAAACTACTGATATAATGACTATTTTATTGTTCATAAATAATAATAATAATAATAATAATAATAATAATAATAATAATAACAATAATAATAATAATAATTATTATATCCACTCACTCTTGTGAGTGACTATCTGCAGAATGTGACCAGTGACCACGACTTTTAGGCAAAATATGTGCTTTACACTACTCTGAACATCAGCATTGCAAAGTTAATAAAAAAAAACAACTGACCTTACTTTAATCCAATATAAACTTGAATGCAAACCAGACTGAAATACATTACACTAACTGCCATTGTAATCCATAATGCCCGGAATGAATGGGGTCTTTGTCTTCATCTGATAAGTGATAACTGATCACCGGACTTGTTATTATTAGTGCTGATAGTGCTGACAATGATGACAACAAAGATGTCTGCGAACTAAGCTTAAAGTCACAAAGGGTGTGATGGTATAATGAATGCATTTTGGATTCATGCGAAGATTATAAGTTACATTAAAACAACATTAGACCAAGACAAACCAATCTTGAGCAGTTCTGCTCAGCAATCTACCCACAGGCAATGTAAACTTCTTGGTGGATTCACCAGATTTGTACTGATATTGCTATCTTCCATTGCAGACTCTTAAAACAACATTTTCCTTTATGAGAAAAATTCAAGCAGATTCTGGAGGAGACCTGGATCTAGTAATGGTACATCATCTCCGAAGTGTCAAGATTAACAATGATGAGGACTGCCACCAATATAATCCAGCAATGATAGCCTAAGAATTGCTAAAACTGCTTGTTGTACATATAAGAACAGTATGAATGGCAACAAGTTACTGTGAAAGGACTGATTTGATTTTAATATAAAAAAATAGTTAAATTTGTTTAACAGTTGTAATTTTTTTGTCCATTTGCATGCTATAAATCAGGTAGATGAAAATCCTTTTTTTTTTAGATCAATACTCTTGACCAAGTTTTGGAAGTCTCCTGATCTGTTCTGACCCAATCTGTCTTTTCTGTCACAAGAATGTACAAATGACTGCTTGAAATTCTGATACCATGTACTGTATTTTGAGTAACTTTTCATACCCTCTAACTTTATGTACACCATCAATCCAAGATCACATTCATTTTTTTTAGTACTATACTTTTTGGTATAGTAAACTTTTTTCTTAATAAAATCTAGCAAATATTTCTCAGAATAAATATCTGAAAATCAAAAATGATTTCTTTTAACACAGTATTATTCATAACCATGACAAAATAATTTCAAAATGTGTAGGAAAACTACCAGACAACACTATATTCTTTGAACTCAACAGTGGACATGAAAATCATTGTGATAACTAAGACTGTAAATCAGCGTTACAGCTGCAACAATACACCTACACATATTAGGAATACCTAGATTTTTATCCTGCTACCAATGTTTTCCCCAGGATGCAAAATTATATGAATCCTCACTAAATTTAAAGAATCTTCTGCAGAAATAAGAATGTGTGCTGCAACTGAAAAGTTAATTTATCTTGAGCATAATGAAACCTGTGACATTCATTAATATTAACAAAAGCTCAATCTGATCATGTAAGCACATGACTTCAACTGACATTGTGCAAATGAGGCGCTTCTATTGACTATTAAAAGCAATTTATCACTTGGTGAGGTTGTACAGTTGCAGGACATGAAGTTTTCGGTATCCAGTGGTAATGTCTCTACCATAATATGCAGTTTCTGGTATTCAGTGGAAATGTCTCTGCTGTTACATCAAGTTTTCGGTATTCAGTGGTAATGTCTCTACTGTTACATTCAATTTTCAGTATTCAGTGGAAATGTCTCTGCTGTTACATTCAGTTTTCGGTATTCAGTGGTAATGTCTGCTGTCACATTCAGTTTATGATACTGAATTGCAATGTTTCTGCTGTTACATTCAGTTTACAGTATTCAATGGTAATATCTCTGCTGTTATGTGCAGTTCTACTGTGTATGATGTAGTGCCACTGTTATACCATGAAGGTCAACAACTACAAGTTTTATCTTGATTCACACATACTTATTGAAACATACTACAAGAGGTCTGTTCTCATATAAAATCTGGCCCCATCTGAACAAACTGAGTTGCCCTTTACAAAAATGTCACAGGGTGAATTCCCCCTCTGTGTGAAAATCCTGGGGAAATAATTAGTGATACAATATGTTGTATACATAATCCTGGAAATACAAAACAAAACTATAATGAATGTTATAATGTATTTCTCCAAAATTATCAATACTAGCAAGTAGACTGAGTTATCAGGCTTACAGACAGGTTTAATTTTGACACATTGTATCAATACTAGCATGTAGACTGAGTTATCAGGCTTACAGACAGGTTTAATTTTGACACATTGTATCAACAATAGCATGTAGACTGAGTTATCAGATTTACAGACAGGTTTAATTTTGACACATTGTATTAATAATAGCATGTAGACTGAGTTATCAGATTTACAGACAGGTTTAATTTTGACACATTGTATCAATACTAGCATGTAGACTGAGTTATCAGATTTACAGACAGATTTAATTTTGACACATTGTATTAGTAATAGCATGTAGACTGAGTTATCAGATTTACAGACAGGTTTAATTTTGACACATTGTATCAATAATAGCACATAGACTGAGTTATCAGATTTACAGATGGGTTTAATTTTGGCACATTGTATCAATATTAGCATGTAGACCGAGTTATCAGGCTTACAGACAGGTTTAATTTGGCACATTGTATCAATATTAGCATGTAGACCGAGTTATCAGGCTTACAGACAGGTTTAATTTTGGCAGATTACATCCATAATTTGTCAATAACTGTCCTACTATGGGTAGTTTTTCACTATGTACGGTAATATTTTGGTAATCAAATGATTGGTGATCATGGTTGGTTGAGAGTTACAACAGTAATAAATCAGAAGGAAAAAGTCAACCCTCATCAGTTTTACATATGAAGAAAAGAGTACAGTATAAATCATGATTAATATCACATTGGAACTTCCATACTGCAAAATATATTGCATCAGAACATCATTGCTTATAAAAAAAAAGCTATGACAAATGAATAAATAAGCAAGTTAAATAAATGGAAAAGTTTTACAAGAAGTCACAATGGTTTACAAGACATATTATACTGATCAAAAGAGCTGAGATACATCAAAGCTAGCAAATATGAGGTACACTTCTTCAGAAATTATTATGAATTGTGCAAGTGTTTTTTTCTTCATGAAAATATAGTGTGATGTAGTATTGTATTTTTCTAAACCTTTATAATATTAGAGCAAATTATACAATTCTTATTAATGAAATGTAATTGCTTTTGTATGGGACGGTGTTTAATGAAATCATATACTATATTACTACTAAAAATATGCACTGACAAGTTCTTTAAAAATGGAGGATAGAACTTACTGCTGGACAAAATTTTCTTAATTAAATTTAATAAAGTTTTTAAAAGCATTGAAAGATTTATTAAAAAAGAAGGGCCTATTATCGTACAATTATGGTAAAATATCTACTCAGTCCTTGATACCCAAATAACAAAGCTGCCAATCACACTAACTCATTGAAGGAAATTATCTTGTCATTAAATAAAATTTTCCTCTCCATATATTCAAGATATAATTTCCTTCAATGAGTTAGCCTTGGATGGAAGGACTGAAGATACAGGCTTAAGGAAAGGTGGTCAGGCAAATCAAAATGTCAGTGGAAACAATAAAGAAGCATGCCTCATGCCTCACAAATAAAAAACACACCATGTGCCTCAAGTTAATTGGCTTTTTTTTACTAGCATACATGTGAAAAGTTGTTTAGTGGTGTTCAAATCATACAATAATAATTTCTCCATTTCACAAAACTGACTTCCATTAATGTAATATATGCATTATGAAAAAGCTTTCCAAGTGTTGTGAGATGAAAAGAATCTGATGATTTTCAAAATTTTTACTGAAGAGAATATACCAGTACACATACTGTTTCAAGAGCAAAGTATCAGAAAAATAGGTATTTAACTTCTAAATTTATATGACACAACTTGAAGGCAAGCAATGCATTATGGACCAAAGCGTATATGTTACGGGCTTCAGATGAATAAGTGCAGCTCATGCTCTTTAACTTGTATACATTTTAAGCAGTGTGTGAGAAAAGGGAGGCAACTCATATAGCAACTGCCCTTTAGAATTGTGCACATCCACAAATGTGCAAGTACTGCAGCAACTGATTGTAAGAGTACATGTCTGTTGATCTGTGAAAGAATACAATATCTCAGATTTGCATATACCAATATATCTAGATGTTTTAAATCTTTCTAATGTGATGATGAGGAGAATGATTATCTGAGGATCATTATTAAAAATGTGATATGATTGAGGTGAACATGATATGCCTTATCATCTCAAACCAGTTTTGTCTGATCTCTACATTACTGGACCTGCTGCCAGCTTCATCATAAAGCAACTTTATTTATTTCCTTAACTCAAGCTGTGCGTTCTATCAACCCCTGTTGCATGCTTTTAATGGCCCAAATGTTGATGTTATGTCTATTTTGAGATAGAATCAATTAACTGGAGAAACAGGGTACACTGTATGGGTGACTAAACTGCACACCCTTCAACATGACAGGACTGGGATTGAAAGTACATCGTAAGAGAGACACAACACTTTTATCTTCATCCAAGTTATAACAGATGCAACAAAAGGACACATATCAAAAGACACTGGGACACTCATGGCTGGATGTACAATGGCTAGCAAAACCTTTTTGGAATATATTCCATCCCTTTGTAAATTATTTGCAATACACTTTCATAAACCATTCCTGAAAATATCTGCAGCACATTTTCTGAAATCAATCGATTTGGAAGGTATGCTGCAAATATTCTGAAAAAAACTGCAAATATTTTGTGCATAGCTTTTGCTGCAAATATTCTACAAATACATGGTGAAAATGTTTTACAAATAACTGCTGCAAATATTTTGAAAAGACTCAATGGGCACAGTTACATTTACCCTTTGCAATCCTTTAGCTCAAGAACCCAGCTGCAGGTAATCTGAAAACAGTCTGAAATAGTTCTGCAGCACACTTTTTTGCTCACACCAATAAATTAGGTTACATAAAGACCCTCACCTCCATTCCACCCCTATCAGAGTCCAACAGAAATCATGTCCTCAGATGCATGTCATCTGCTTGATAAAGTGTATACATTAAATGTCTGTAAAGAAGTTCCAACTCTGACAAGTCCCAAAGACTTCCATTCAAATGACAACCTGTCATATGATTTCAACACATGCATTATATTTTATTGGAAATAATGAGGAAGCTGCCACTCTGAATCACCACATTAGAAACAGACTGGTCATCATACGGAGTATAAACAAAATCTTTCTTATGAACATTTGTCTACTCTGGAAGAATCTCTTATCTCCACATCTGGTATACTGTGTACTGAAACTGAAAGTAAGCTTTGACTCACCTGATATTGTAGCTATCTTTCTGAATTTGACAGGCATTCCACCTTGGTTTGCAAATGAATTTTGTCTCCCAAATCTACAGTCAGCATGTGAATCTCAGGATATATGCATATATCACATGCTATTGGAAATCACAAAAGTGAATGCGGCATCCAGACACTGCAATTTCAATATCACTGGAAACAGTGAGCATGCATGACTAAGCCTAAGCAAGCCATTTTAGTGAATTTTTCATCCCTCATCTACTCTGGCATTGTCTCCAAAAGAATACCACGGTGAAATTTGGTTGTGACCCTTGTGGCAGACACAAAGTAACCAAGTTTAATGTCTCAGTCTCATCCAAGTACAAGTGCAGAGAAGAGAATAAATCTATCAGTGGCCTTGACCTTGAAGGTAAAAACTTTAACAGTGATATATGAGGTGCCATCAAAAAGAAAAATGTAAGTGTACCATGGTTCATCCTTGAACCACAAACAGCTTTAAAGATATAAAGCAGAAATAAAAATATTGCATTAAATACATACCTGTCTCTTTCACCTTGAAGATAAGGACCCCAAATGTGGAATACAACATGTCTTACAGCGAAGATATACAAGTATACCAAATTCTATTCATTTATCTTAAAATGTTACTGAAACCTAAAAACTATTTACCTGTAAAGCTGACCCTGAAGATAGAAACCTAAAAACTATTTACCTGTAAAGTTGACCCTGAAGACAGAACCTTCATCTTCTAATGATATGCAAAAGCAAAATTTAATCTCTTAACCCTCAAATGGCTCTGAAGTTGAGGAAGAAAAGTGTGATGGAAAAGTTAAAATTGACCCTTGACTTTGGCAATGAAGATATGATCCTCAATGACACACGACATTTTCAAATGATACTGCACAATTGTACCATGTCTTATCCCTAAAGCTTCTGGAAAGGAAAGCATAATGAAAAAATTTAAATACCGACCTGTGACCATGACGACAATAAACCTTGTGATAATAATATTTAAGTACACCAAGTTTCATCCTTTAATCCCACACTGCTTTGAAGTTATAGTCCAGAATGTAAAGTGTCACATAAAAGTATATTAAGCCATGACCTTGAAAATGTGATCCTAATGTGGTATGCTAAATACCTTCATAGTTTCCATGGTGATGTGCAGGTACACCAAGTTTCATCCAATTAATCTCACACAGTTCTAAATGTATAGATGTGATTATATGATACACTGTATAGTCATGATTTATAAAAAAAGTTTCATTAAAATGTCTTCACTGGTTGAAAAGTTATATTCTTAGCAAGGATACAAGTCAAGAGTTATATATTCCATCATGTGACCTTGACTTTGAGGTAGGGGCATGACAGTAGCATGCAACATACCATATGTAACTTATTTATAACTAGCAAAGTTTCATTATAATATCTTCACCAGGGAAACAGTTATGCTCTGGACAAGGTAGAAATCAATGAATTAAATTTTCCCTTGCTCTGATCTTGACCATAACACATTAACCCCTGGAGGTTTTTGTCGTTTTTGCCTGAAATGCGAGTAGGAAACATATTTTGGGGGCTATTTCTGAATACATCCTAATACATCGACCTCCATGAGATTTTCAGTTAACCTAATGCTTAGTTGTGTTAGAAACATCGTTTTTCATTTGCTATTTCGCCTGCGCATGGGCAAAAGTGTAAAAGTTGGTGTTTTTTGTGGTTTTTTTTTGCTTAACTGACCAATCATTTTCGTATCAAGACCACTCTTTATTCCAAATGCCCATCTTATCAACTTTTTGCAACGGTTTGCCTGTTTGTGTGCAGTTCAGACTGGTCTGTCTTAGATCTGAGGCCAAAAAGTCTAAAATCTGGACACAAAATCGGATTCCGACCTCGGGTGAATCCTGGGTGGAAAAAACTCGGATTCAAAAAATTACGTTTTTCCCTCTGTACTTTGTAGTGCAACTAGAACATCCAGATTATTTGGTATCATTGTAAAGCTACATCTGTCTACCTTTCTATAATACCTCCCTCTTTAGCGCATCATACATGACCTTGACGCTACAGAACTCAGAAGTAGGCTACTACCTCCTGCCGCATAAACGCGACGCCAGGGGTTAATGTGTTAAGGCAGGGAGCATGGTTATGGCATGCATCACTTTCTAGTCATATTATCTACTTGGTCAAAGTTTCAATAACTTCAGTGGTAGAAAAGTTTTATTTTAGACAAAGATACAAGTCAAAGAATTACATTTTCCACCTCATGTTACTGTGATCTCCATAAAATACCTGTATTCGCATTACACATCTGGTATATCAAATGCTTTGACTGGCATATAGTGTAACTGGACCTCAGCTGCAGGAATCTCAAACATCATTATATTAACTTGTCTTGGAGTTGTTTATCCATTACACTTTAAAGTAAACACCTTAACATAGCATTGGTCACTAGGTCAAGTTTACAGACTGCTTCGTTCATGGACGGACAATCAGTAAAAATGTTGCTGACTGTGTGTTTGGTCAGTATGTTTACCTAATTGAGTAAACACTCTATAACCTCAAAACACAAGACAAAAAGAGGTTTGAAAGCTTATCTCTTGGACTTGTCAAAATCCTTATAATTGGACAATGCCTCAGGGTCAATACCATCATTACATAAACCCCCCACATCCTGTGTTTTGTGTCATATAGAGTCATCACATGAAAACTTCATAACAAAGTATGTGTAGTTTAGGTTAAGACCTGCCCGCCCCCCTACCCCCCCCCGACACTAGTGACATCAGCTAACTTTATTATCATCATCCAAAACTTATTTGGTGACCTGATCAAATAAAACTTCACCATCCGACTGACAATGGATGTTAATAATGTGTTATCTATTATTGATGTAGTACATCAGCTTGTTGTGAATTATTAATTTTTAAAAACAGTTGAGTGGAATAAAATACTGTTGCTGGGTGAAATTCTAAAGTATAGTTGTCTAAAAGAAAAAAGTTTTTAAAAAAAGAATTAATTTAAAAGGAAACCAGTTAATCATGGATGGATAACACTAATACTCAAGCAACAGCAAATCCAGAACTGAAAATGACACATTTTACGGTACATTTAATAATTAGATATATCAAAGTTTTCTTTTTTGTCATGGAATGTAATATCTCCATTGTATAGTTAGTTCTATATTAAATTTTTGGGGAAAAAATCAGACAAGAGGAATCTGAATTTTAGAATCTCTAACCTTCAGGTAGTTGGTGTGGCTACAGTATGCAACACAATGCTTAATCATGATGTATATTTGGGCCAAACTTCATTAAAATCTCTCCAACTGTTATAAAGTTACAGGCTGAACAAGCAAATATTAATGGGTGGACAGACCATTGCATAACATAATACATGTTTTATAAGAATCACATATAAAATAAATTACACAGACAGTAGGCACAAACAACTTGTACATAGTACTGCATATACTTGATGCAGCTCATCTAATTTTGTACCTTTCAGTGTCAAAATAAAATGATTCTGATACTGATATTTAATTTTTTTAACAATTAATGAGATATTATTCACACAATGATAACATACTTTTGAATTAAACTGCATGATATATTTGTATCCATCTCCACATCACAATAACCATTTAGCTTGCTTTTTCTGTTCATTGGAAACATTTAGAGAAAACGTATGTAAATTAAATAGATGTTACAAAAGACTGCATGGAAGCACAATACTGGTAGGCAAAATAAGACTTAAGATAGGCACATAAAATAGGACTTGCACATACAATCTTTGGGGTGTAAATAATGATATCCATAGTGTTCTTGGATCTTTAATTTGTGCATTGATCCCAGCTATGCCTAATACATGACTCACAATGCTTGCAGATAATCATGTAGGTACATTAGCTAGGTAGGCAGGAAGATAGTTAGGCAGGTAGGGTTCTTTTCTTCTCATCCATGTGTAACTGTACCTCTTCCAATTATTAATAAAGATAAGGTGATATAATGTGAATATTACATAGGTCATTACCACGTATCTCCAATGATAAACCCTTGTGAAAATAAGCACATCCCCCATTTAAAAATCATTCCAAGTAGGTTGGAGGTTCTCCAAAAATAATCCCACCACTTGGGTCAAACTTTTGCACCTATCTCCCATTTGATGTTTGCTTTAGATATAAAATAACATAGTATTCGAGAAGTCTAATATTTATGCATCTTTACCTTTTCTTAGATAATACATTAATCACTTTAAAATCAATTTTCTTACTTGTGAAGCCTACTCATGTACTTAACTTACCTACCATCTATACTCACTTATAAGTCAAGTCCAACTGCAAACTGCACACAGACTCAGATCGGCCAGCACATTATGTTTCAGCAGATATAGGTCTTTGCAGTTTGTTTGGAATAATCAGTAGAACAAACAAGATAGACCCTGATCTCCATGCACATTATGCTACGGCAGATCAGGATCTTTGTTGTTTGCGGGTTGACTTATAAGTGAGTATACATGGTGCTACTTTCACTCTGACTCCGCTTGTCTCTCTCAGTATCCTTCTCTCAAAAACTTTCCATCTGTCTTGCCTGTGATCATAAAACCAACCCGCATTTTAAAATACTGTATGTACTCAATTATAAGTCAAAATGCAAACAACAAAGTTCATGATCTGCTATAGCATAATGTGCACGCAGATCAGGGTCTATCCTGTTTATTCTACTGATTACTCCTAAGAAACTGCACAGACCCAGATCTGCTGGCACATTATGCGACAGCAGATCTGGGTCTGTGCAATTTGTGGTTGGACTTGTCTTATTAGTGAGTATATGTGGTAATCATAAGGTAGTTCCCCATATGCCTATCATAGTCATAACATACCTGCCATAACATGCTATCAAGTGAAAAACACAATTTTAACTCCCAAACCCCCTATCATAGTTGTGTTTAGAAAAACACAATTTTCAATAATCTAAAAAATTTTTAAAAAATTGTCTTGGACAGCTACTATACATGTCCAAGCATGTACATGTAGTCTGTATAAGCAGAAACAGTCTTTCCTAGGGCCCATTTACAACTATCCCATGGGCAGTTTATATGGCTGGTTATCATGTCATCAATTAAAACACAAGGCCGTCAGAAATAAACAATCATGATTTCACAGATTACTTGACTGACTGAGAATATCTAAGATCATGTTGTGTGTCAAGTCCTTTGAACACCGAGGTGGGAGAGCCCAATAGGTTAATTGCATTGGTAAAGTACATCAAGTGGAACAACCCAATTTATTTGAGTTTGGTACAATCATAAAGTTGTAAGCTGAACAACAAAAGTTATCATTGCCGTGAACTTGAATGAGAATGTTTAAGTGATCATTCAAGATTATTGTCAAGTTAGTGATCAAGGCAATGTTTTTTCAGAGTTGGATTTCGCTCTCTATATAAAATGCAAAACAGGATTATTTTGGAAGGTTGGAATAGTTTACAAGTGTGGTTCATTGTTTTAAAAGACAATTTTTAAATGCATGCATAATTTACGAAAAGATGAGCCATCTGCAAAATGAGCCAAGTCCAGTTAAACTAAATTTCAAAACTCCTGGACAGAATTTCACTTTGTGAAGTGCAGCAGCAATGGGGTGCAAATTTTTGTCTTTCTACATATTGCAAACACCATACTGACGTAAGTCATTCTGGAGTGAACAACATCTGTCAACATAGCAACACCACCCAGCATGTTTGTCTCTCCCTCACAGCAATGCAGATGCAGAACGATCATTTTCTATGCTAATAAAAATTCAACAAGGTCTTCTGGGAAGTATGAAGAACAGTACCATCCTGTCTCAAATGAGAGCCAAGATGAACACAAATGATATGTGGTGATTTTATTGGGCAAGGTTAAGTCTACCAACTACTTTTGGTTTCTATGTACATGTACATTAAATGCTTCACTAAAAATAGATATGTTATTTTCTTTTTTTTAAAATCAAATTTGAATTTCCAATAATTATATATAGGCTTATATTAAAAGATACCTTGTTTACAAATGGATGTCGCTTTTTTAGGTCACATGCACTGACCCCTTGGGAAGTGTCTGGGAATATGGCAGGTATGTCATAAGGCAGGTCCCCCCATAAGCTTATCATTCATAAGGTGGGTCCCCCAAAGGTTTATCATATTCACAAGGCAGGTCCCCCTAGGCTTATCATAGTCATAAGGCAGGTCTCCCACAGGCTTATCATAGTCATAAGGCAGGTCCCCCATAGGCTTATCATAGTCATAAGGCAGGTCCCCATAGGCTTATCATAGTCATAAGGCAGGTCCCCCATATGCTTATCATAGTCATAAGGCAGGTCTCCCATACGATTATCATTGGATGGTTGTAGCAACTATGTTATATATTTAAGTTCTGCACAAAACAAAAGCTTAGACGACAATGCTACATGAATCACCAGTGTCAGCATTCAACTTCAAATTGTTTTGATTGGCTAGAACTGGGGCATATAGGGTGAAAAGCACATGACAAGAAACCAATGGTGACAACATTGATCAATGTCAAACTCCTAGCAACAGTATCACCGGCAGCAGCAAAAAAACCAAAAAAAACTACATTACTGACATGCAGTGAACAGGAATAATATTGTTAAAACAAACCTCAGCTCTCTGATGGAAATAAATTGAAAAAGAAGAGCAACTCTTTAATGCATGCATGCCAAAGTCAGAGCTTAAGACTTTTATTTGGATTAATATTCTACCTGTGCCATTGACATTGGTTAATCCTTTGCTTTGGTAAAATTCTGTGAAAATTCTATACTGGCTCCTTTAACATTGATTATTAAAAGCTGTTTAGGGGCAATATAATGGTTTGACTGATTGTTATTTTTGATGAAGAACGTATGTGCACTGTTAAACATACATATCATTAGTGGTTCATATATTAATAGATTAATTCATTTATTTATTTTTCTATTTAATGAATATATATATATATATATATATATATATATATATATATATATATATAT
Source organism: Megalonaias nervosa (assembly GCA_016617855.1). Taxonomy (NCBI): domain Eukaryota; kingdom Metazoa; phylum Mollusca; class Bivalvia; order Unionida; family Unionidae; genus Megalonaias; species Megalonaias nervosa. Next base: position 127,442 of record JAECUM010092835.1, read on the forward strand.
ATATATATATATATTTATATACATATACACACATATACATACATACACACACATACATATATTAATATTCAAACCCTGGTACTGCTTTTTCAGTGTCTAATGCTCCCCAACCTTCCCAGTACTATTCCAGGGTCTAACAATCTCCACAACCCTGTGAGTGTTATTTCATGGTCCAACTCTCCATAACTTTGCTAGCACTACTTCAGGGTCTAACACTATTCCCAATCTTTTTAGTGCCATTTCTGAGTCTAATGCTTTCCAACCTTTGTAGTGCTATTTCAGGGTCTGATACTCCCCAACCTTGGCAGTGCTAATTCAGGGTCTCATGCCCCCCCTCCCCAACTGTGAGTGCTATTTCTTGTAAACTTTGATAGTGTTATTTCAGGATCTAATGTCCCTTAATCTTGGTAGTGCTATTTTGGTATCTGATGGTGCCCAACCCTTGCTAGGACTATTTTAGGGTTTAATACCCTCAACCTAAATGGTACTATTTCTGGGTATATAACATCATTGACCTTGGTAGTGCTATTTCAGAGTTTACCCCCTGTTGCTGGTAGAACTATTTCAGGATCTAATGCTCCCCAAACCTGCATGTACTACTCTCCCACCCTTGGTAATGCCATTGTAAGGTCTACCTCCCCCCTCACAAGTTTGGAAGTGTTATTTCATAACTGTTCCCAACCTTGTTAGTGCCATTTCAAGGTCTAATGTAACCCAGTGCTATTTCAGAGTCTAATGGTCCATAATTTTGATAGCGCTATTGCAGGGACTAACATCTCCCCACCACCACTGAGGTATTTTTGGGTCTATTGCTCATTAATCTCATTAGTATTATTTCAGGATTGAATGCTCCCAGACCTTGGCAGTACTATTTCATGATCTAATTCCCCTCCTCCATTTCATAGTGCCATTTCAGGATCTAACACCATCAACCTTGGTGGTGCTATTCCTGAGTCTAAAGATTGCCAGCCTTGGTAATGCTGTTTCAGAGTCTGGTGCTCTCCTAACTGGTAGTGCTATTTCAGGGTCTAACCCACCCCCAGTGGTGCTATTTCAGGGTTTAACTCTCCCCAACTGTGATCGTGCTATTTCAGGGTCTAATGCTCTTGACAACCTTGTTAGTGTCATTCCAGGGTTTAATGCTTCCCAACCATGGTAGTGCTATTTTGGAGTCTAATGCTCCCAAATCTTGATAGTACTATTTCAGGGTTTAACATTAACAAAGTTGGTAGTGCTTTATCAGAGTGCAAGTGATTTTGATAAACCCTTGTAAAATATTTGGTGCTTGAAAATACAAGGTTGAGATGATATCACTTTTTAGATCATAATAGAAAGTGTGCTGTAGAAGGTATTTCTCCTTGTTCTGAATTAATTATCTTGAAATCTAATCATTAGATTTCACATATACTTCTCAAAGCTTATTTTTAGTCATTAATTTAAAGTTTTGCAAAAGAGAATTGTCAGAATAAATTATGTTTCTTCAATAATGCTTACCTGATCATAATACATTAAAAGTACATCCAATTTCTCACAAATCCCATTCTCCAAAGCTAATTGACAGCAACAAAAGTACAAAGAGTTGTCTGCCCATCTAGGTGAAGTCAGACACAAGTGAGCTCCCCTTAAAGAAAGAGATTGGCACCAAATACCTATCCTTATTTCAGTTACTACTGGAGTGGATATGCATCCTGGCAGGTTTTAAAATGTAACTGTTCGGAACCAGGGATCGTGAGAGGCTGGGTAAATATCATCAAAGAAATACATCTTGCCCACAAATCCAGCAGAATTCATGTGGCTGCTTAATTGTAAAGCTGCTGAATGAGCTGGGAAGGTAACTGCTTCAGATCCCACTACTGTTAAAACGACACTTTTCAAATGAATTGTCTCTGAAGTAAAACTAGAATAAAACTGTCTGTGCCTTCCATCCCACACACACTGAAGCGATGCAGATAGGAGCAGTTATGCATGACTGCTATGCTGGAAGTGACAGCCCTAACTTGGTGAGCCAACACATGCAACAAACTCATCTGGCCTTGTACTGGTTCTTTATATGCAGAGGAAATAACCCATCAAACACAGAATGGCAGAGCTTGAACTAAGATACATCATCCTTCCACTGTTTAAATGGCAGAAAAAGCTCCGTCTTCTCACTGACCCAGCTCACTTCAGATACCACTTCGAAGCCACAGGAGAAAACCTGTTCATAGCAATGACAGCAGGAGTCATCATCGGCAAAACTGAACCATTGTGATCGAACTGCAGAAAGTTTGGATTGACCGATAATCCAAGTATCTCACTAATTCTTTGTGATATTTGTGGAATTGAGGCTTTTAACAGAGTGATGTCTCTCTGCTTGTAAGACTGGAAGAAAAATCTACACTTCCCTCTGCATGCTTTCAAAAATGTGGGCCTTGTTGCCTGACTGTTCTATCCACTACTTGTTCTTAGTATTGTTCTTCCCTGGTGGTCTTGCTTAATATGATCCAGGCATGCAGGTTCAACAATTCTGGATTCATAGTTGTTTGAACTGGAGATGGAAGATCAAGATTTTCCTACCTCAAAAAGAAATATAACTTAAGGATGGATGGGATTTGGTATCAATCCCTCTATCAATGGGGAAACTTCTGTCATTTGAAGTGCATGGGCAGGCAATTCTAAGCACTTTACTGCTAAAAGGAAGTTTGAGAGAGCTTGCTTTGTGAGGTAGGAGGTGAATATCTAATGTACTGTGATCATGCAACGTGTCTTCCATCTTCACTAGCCAAGGTTCCAATAACCCTATCTATACCTTGGCAGATCGAACAGCTATATTGGTGCTTTGTCCTAGCGACATCTATTGGATTTCATGTGTTGCCTCCCTTAGTATGTAAAGCCAACTAACCAATAGCATGGTGCATTGTACATCCACCTAAAACGGTGGTTGCAATTGACCTAAAAAGGATACTTTGTAAGTTTAACATCAAAAGTATGACTACGTACCAGAGGGAAGCCATTACAGGTGTATTTGAGTGATAGGCATTTGTGCAAACATGGATCGACACTGGAATATTGCTTATTTATCAGTCCATTCAAGTTGTGTGCTACCCTTGTCTTGATCATACAGGAACAGTGTTCAAATTTGAACAACTTAATTCTGATTGGATACAGTGGCTTGCTGCCGCATCCAATGAAATTCACAGACCCAAAGCACAGAAATATCTGCTTGATATGCCAAGGTGTAGATAGGGCTATTGGAACCTTGGCTAGCAAAGATGCATGTCTTCTGAAGAACCTACATTTTAATTTTCCTACAATATGGACTGCATTCTTTACAGTACCCTTAAAATTCTAATTCTGTTTTTTTGAAATGCTTGGAATTTCAGTGAGAACAAATTGTTTATTCATCTGGATGGATAAAATCATTACTTAGGTTAACTATAAAGGAAGTACAAAGTATTAAGACCTCTCTAAAAGCACTACATTCAGAAGGAACTGATAATTATATTTTAGTGTGAACTGATGGATATTATGTCAGCAGGGTTACATCTAGGATTTATTAAATTTGAGAATACCCCTCCCCCATTCAAGTTGAAATTGGGTTCACCTTTCTGGCCATAGCTGGTGGTTTCTCAAACCGTCATATGACAATATGTTAATGTGAATCACTCGCTTAAACTGGTGTTCAAATATAAAAATGAATATTCATATTCTTTTTCTTTCACTAAAATATTCTGATACCTTTTTCGTCATTGAAGTAAATCCAGGTATTTTTTCATACTTTGTTGATTGCGATTTCAGTTGTTTGAACAGTGATGTTACTTAAGAATGCTGAAGTTGGCTGAACTAAGGATGCAATTCCATTACAAAATTAAATACATCAGCTGGCTGTGATTCAACATATTTGTTTCATTAAAGAACCTAAACTGGTAGTTCAACCAAATTCATAATTCCTCAGCTACCACTGCTCTTCAACCAAGAACAGCAACACTGTATGGACTAAATAAAGTATGCAGGAGTCATTAAAATTTGCACCCAATCTTTATTTTCTGCATGATTATGCCTGCATAGGTTCATAAATTACCATGCGAAGTTATCAATTTTAGCACTTTTTTTCTCTTCAAATGTACATTCTAGATGCAACCCTGTATGAGTATATACCCCGACTCATTTCATCAAAACATTGGGGGGGGGGCAATATTGTTGCTTTCATTATTAAAACTTATTTCATGGAACAAATTTCTGTGATGTTTTTATTGCCCTTTTCTCAATTATTCTGGAATCAAATTTTATAAGTTTTGTTCACCCTTCAATTAAGAAAAAGAGAGATCTCTAATCAAAAGTATTTATTTTAAAGTATTAAGTTTTTATTTCTAAAATAATCTGTGACTGTGGCTAGTGCAGAGTTTGGCAGTGACTTGAGAACATCCTTATTTTAATGAAGCAAAAATACAAAATTTAGATTGTTACAGATCTTTTAGAGATGTTCCATATAAATGTAGCATCCAGAAGTTCTTTAAGCCACTGCTATGAGCAAAGAAGATATTGTGTCATTATAAAGATATATTATTAGTAAAAGCCATTTTTTGCACTGCAAAAATACTGACACTCAACTTAGGGTAGTGTCAAACCTTCAGAGAATAAAAAAAGCATTTGTTTATAAATACCTGATCACCTACGTTGGACAACGATTGCTGCCAATAACAAAATTTATAAATTTCATTAGCTCTATTTGATTGGCTTTGAGTGACATTAAAGATTGAAATCTGGGGATAAAATGTCTTATAAGCAACAATCTTGGTAAATTTTCAATAGATGTATCAGCTATTATTTACATAATAAATTACATGTCTTCTATATGTAATCCCTCCCCCAAGAAGAACACATTGTAAAATTTTCTTCCTGCACACCCTAATAAATGTAGGAATTTAATTAATTTGTTATTCTGCAGCTAAAAAACTTGTGCCAAGATAAGAGGTTTAAGCCAAATTGACACTGAACTGCCAACAAACACATTTTCATTTGTTACTAGGGACAAAAGAGGCTGTTAGTTTGAGCTATGAAAAAAAATTGCTTTCTTCAAGCTAGTAGTACTTGGGGTTACAATACACTAGTAGTTCCCTTTATAGTCTTGCCATACTTACATTGACTTCAGTGTAGATGATATCAATGAAGCTACCCAACACTATGACAAAGTCAAAAACATTCCAAGCATCACCAATGTAATTCTGAAAGAGAAATGAATGAAAAAATATTTTATGAATTCCACAAAAATAAATTCATACAATAAATACTCCTACTTCAATACTTGTTCAGAACATTCCATGTATCACCAAACTAAATTCGTAAAGAAAACTTAAAGAATAAAATAATGTTTTAATAAATTCATAAGTAAATACTTGTGCACTGGTCAAAAACATTCCATGCATCATTAAAGTAATTCTGGAAGAGAAATTAATAACTACAATAAAGGTTTATCTATTTCACAAAAATAAATTCACAAGATAAATAATCAATACAATTAAATACGACCAATTCATCAATCAAAATCTACATGTGATCTGTTTTTAGAAAAAAAAGTATGTTTAATTAAACTGAACAATCAGCTTTTTCTAACAAAATCATAAATAATTTTTAAGCAATTTTGCTGGTGCAGATATCATTTATAAGAATGTCTGCTCTTGTAAAATCAATATTTACTGAGCAGCTCAAAATGACCTGATTGATTAATATGATGGGACTTGTTACCTCAGTGTTTAATACCACTATGAAGTCTCAAACAAATGGGACATAAAATGTGGTAGTTGGACTTTTATTGTACTATTTAATGATAAAAATCAAACAGAACTGTTTATATAATTTTAATAAACATAATAATATTGCTATGAATGAAAATTATAGAGTAACCAAAAAGTATATGGGACTTTGGGAAATTAGTAGTGATTTGCTATTTGTCATAGATTGGCTGCTTGGGTTTTCTTTTCAGTATTCTGGAATGATCTCAATAAACTGTGGCATAGTGATGAAATTCACATGCCATTCTTGATTATTTAATAAAAGAAAAAAAGCATGATCTTGAACCTGTGTTTTTAAGGTTAAAATTCAGCTGGGTTTAAGAAAGAAAACTACCCATAATTACTGCCCATATATTTAATTCTTTATTCATAGTTCTTGTTAAATTATTATATGTATTCAGAAATAATGAAATTATACAGCACTAAAAATACATAGATCATAAATATTATAATTTTTATTTGAAGTTGTTGTACTACTCGTATCTTGCTACGATGGTCCAGAGAGAGAGAGAGAGAGAGAGAGAGAGAGAGAGAGAGAGAGAGAGGGAGAGAGAGAGAGAGAGAGAGAGAGAGAGAGAGAGAGGCCTTTGTACATTTTCAAATTGAATTAATAACAATAATCGATTTTTAGAACATTATCGTATGTTTACCCATTACCTCCCTTACCATCGCTAGGTAGTGCAAGCTTTTATCGAAAGCATTATGTCAACAAGGATGTTTGTATTTCATTTACAAAAAAATTTGCTTTCTTCTACGGATACATTCCTGATCACATTAGTAGAAATTAGTAAGAGGACAAGGACATGCATGAGCATCCAACCTCTATCATAGTCCTCAGTTAACGAAAGAATGTCTAAATTCCCAATATATGGATAAATTGCTCTCTTAATATGATGGTGGCACAACTGATGGCCATGTGACCCTTGTCCACAACACTGATAATGATAATGGATGACGTGCTCTTATTGAGCAAAACAACTTGGACAATCCAGTGAAAGTCATAAATCCAGCCTGTAAGGAGGTTGTGCTGACCTGAGAAGGATTTGGTGGCTATCTGGGATCCAGCCACTGGACCAACCAGATTAAGTCTCCAATGCTAGACAAAAGGCTGAGAAGGTTGACTGTGCATGACATCCAACAATGGATCTTCTTATATCTTGGATCAAAATGTTGTATTTCAATGTGAGATTGCTCTAATCTTTTGAGCAGAAATTTTCATGAGGCAGTAAATTCAGACATAAAAGACAAAATTTTCATCTTTCTGAAATTGCTGATATGAGAGATAGTACAGCTTATATTCCTAATAACATTAATGTGTTTGGGGAACATATCTGAAGGAGAAAAGAGAGACCCCATTCACTGGTCATTATGCATTGTAATCCCACAGCCAATGATTTAAGGCAGTACCTACAAAGTTGGAGTGAAAACAGGGTGAAAAAATCTCTCCTAATGACAGTATAAACATTGTGTGTTTTCAAAATATATAAATAAACAATATTAATCTTTGGACTATATTTATTCATGACTGCTAATCAATCAACATCAGAATGCATAATCATAATAGGGATTTTGATGACTGGTATATAATGGGGTTTGTTATAAGTACAAAAGTCTGATTCTTTGGCATACAACATTACCATACAGAATCTAACAAAACCAGTAACCAGACGCAACATTTTGCCCTAATTTTTTCTGCCTCTCTGATCAGAACTATCTGTACTGCTCCTGTGAACTCTCAAATGTAGTTATAAAGGATTAAATAAAAGTCTGTTGTGTTCATATCTGGATCTAGAATACATTTGTTCATAGCAGTTTTGATACACAGATTTTCCAAAAAAGTCATGGTGACTGATCATGTCTGTTGCTCATGGCAGTGCATATTTTTAAAGCAAAAATGACCCATAATGATGATTTTCACTGGTGGTCACTCATAGCCAAGTCGCTTGAATCTGGTTTTACAGTATTATTCAAAATAAACTGCAACTTTCTTCTCAGTTTCTCACTCGATAAAAAGATGATACTTTAGTCATTGATTGCTAAACATTGGCAATTACACTACTTGAACTGTTAGCTATTAAAATGTTTCTGTTGCATCGTTGATTTGAGATCATGAATTGGTCACATATGACGTGCTTTGTTTCAATTGTTTTGATTTTCTCATTAAAGTTTTCATGAACAATTTAACTCAATATGACATAATAATGGACTTTATACAAACAAATGACATCCAGATTAAGTGATCAAAGTAAAGAAATGCTATCAAAACAGGATACTGAAGAAGATCTGACTTCAGTAACATTGTTAACAAGTAATGATGGCTCTGTTGTTGATAGATATAGTGACAAAGGAAAGACCATGCGACATGTTTGGTGCTACTTGCAGTCAAAACTATAAAATTTAGTGTTGTTTAATTACTCTGCCAACCCAGAAAACATGTATCAGAGGATGGAAGAAAACATAACTTGGGACCGTTTGAATGGATGTACTTTTGTGCATTTCCATCACAAGCATCATTTTCCAGATGACAGAGTGGAAATTAAAATTTGTTTTGTGCAAGTTTTTAAAACTTTGTATACATTTCTGCCAATATCAATTTAACTTCTTCATTTTATGCTTTAAAAATTGCCACATCATTTTCATCATTCTTAATTCCCTTTGCCACACTTTCCTCTGCACTTTTCCGTATGCAATATCAAAACTGTCTGCTACCTCACAGAAAGTAACACATCAGACTTACTTCACTTATATTCCACAGAATGGACTATTTCTTTTCAAAGAGATGTTTTTGCCTACCTTTTTTTTTTTTTTACATCATCTTCAACAGTCTCCCTACAGTAACTAATATATTTCATTCATCTACTTATTCCAGACTTACCAAGTGCTTTAGATCCATAAACAGCCTCCAATCATCACTGATCTGTGAACAAGTTTTTCCTATTTTTGCATACAAGTTATAATCACTCTTTGAAAATGGACTTACTTACCATTTTGCAATTGTGTCTATACATGACCTAGAAAAAATATGTCACATGGCCTGTGATGTCAATAATTTAACCAGACTGTAAGCAACAATTACATAGCTCACCTCTACTTTCAATAGTTTCCAGTAGCCATGGTAAAATATACCAGGCAAAAAAGTAATTCAGACTAAAGTGATCTTGGCAACATTTCCTATTTTAAATTTCCTTGCAATCTTTATATTTGAACTTATCATCATTTTAAAATACAAAATCTGAACTTTGAATTGGCACCAAATAGCCAGTACTGAGCTGACATGAATCCACTGACCTATTTACCTACCCACCCACCCACCTATCTACTTTGACAGAGCATACAAGACACAGATGAATAAAACAGAACATCCTTTTTGATCATAACAAAGTAGAAGCAGTACATTGATAATACAATGAGTAATGTTATTTTTGTATTACCATTGTTCTTAAAGTTAGCATTCTTGTCCACCTCTTGAAGCCACTATTAATGAGTCACTGGCTTTGAGTAACCTTGGAGTGACAGACAACAGTACATGGTTCATGCATCAAAATAACTACCTTGATTATTTTATGAATATCTATATATTATGTGTGTAAATTTTCGTGATCTAGATTGAAAGGGTCATCTACTAAATAACATTTACTAATATTCTTTATAGCTGAAGGTTTGTACTGTAAGATGAGGTAATTCTTGTAAACACATTCATAGTTTCCAACATAGTGAGATGTACTTTTACTGAAGCAAAAATTTGATGAGTTCAGAACAGGTCATAGGATTCCACCCATGGGAAATCCAGCTGAACTAATTTTTGACTGGCAAAGACAGCTTAAGTACTTGGCCTTGTTTACAGTTATAGTGATTTCAAAATGCCAAGATGAGCATCATTCTGCTTTCTGTACTGCATCTTAGTTTTCCATGTAAGGGATAACTGACTGTAAATTAATTATTCCTAGCATTATCACCAGTCTTACGTGTGTGTGTAATTTGGATTTTTACATAGCTTTTAGCAATTTTTCAGTCATATTGCTACGATGTCTGCAGTGTGGCAGTTTATAGTGATGTCAAGCACTGGGGCATCATGCCGCAGATATGTAGCATGATGTCCCACTCAGTCACATTATCCTGATACCAGGCCGACCAGTCCTAACACTATCCTCTTAATGCTAAGCGCCAAGTGAGGCAGCTGTTAGTACCATTTTTATAAGTCTCTGGTATGACTCGGCCGAGGATTGAACCCACAACCTTCCACATCCGAGGCGGACGCTCTAACCACTAGGTCACCAGAGCGGTTATCACCAGTCTTAGAGTAGATAATTAGTTGTAATCATGTGAGTTTAACAGTATTTACACAATGTGCAAAAAGCTGAGCAAATGCAAAAAACCTCAACAATAAATAACTATTGAATATGTCTGTACCAATTTTGCCCCTCTGTTGGTGATAGATGCTATGAAATCCACTCCAAACTGTCACCCAGAACATTGGAAGAAAGAATGGTGGGTATTCAGTGATGGAGACAATGTGTAGATGCTTTTATCTGCGCAGATGTTGACAATGATGCCAATAGCCCCCACTTCCATTAATTTAATTATTGTTTTGATAAAAAGCCATGAATTTCAATAATTTCTTTCAAGTTATCTAAACTTAAATAACTTCTGCAGATATTATTATTTCTTCAAGGCTTCAACAGGCAACTGAGTGGCCACTTAGTCCTACAAAAGAATGATCAGGAAGATAAAAGAAAGTCAGCAGCAGTGATGCTGCTGCTGTGTTAGCAAAGCTAAAGAGGACACAGTGGAGCAAATACCCTGGTGAAAACATATTCCCAGATGCAACTACTGCAGGCTTAGTACATGGCTGGATATATGATATGATTCTAACAACCAACCAAAGTCTGGAGAAGCACCTATAAATCGTGTTGATGCTGCATGTTCCTGATGTGATCATGTGCACCAAGCATTAAAGGACATCCATTTGCACCAACATGCTGATACATATCTCACCCATGACTTAAACAACAACTGGTTTTACACTTCAAGAAAAAAATCTCTAGATGGATCATCAATGGAGGTATGAAAGCTACAATTGCACTCAGAGGTGGACAAAAATCATGGCAAGAAACAATATGAACATGACTAATGAAATTCAATCCAGGTAAAGAATTTCTTGGATCTGTTGCTGCGTTGTTAACATAAGGTACTTGTTTGTGTTGGACATGTTAACATACATTGTGTCCAGGCTATTGTGGATTGATTTAAGTGTATACTTGCAGAATGATTATTCAGACATCACTACACACAAGAACTGTGTGATAGCACTCTGAGCAATTGCTCAAGTGGGTAACATGACTTCTATCAGTCACAGATGCAATACATAATCAAATCACATGCGCAATTGGGTTAAAATCACTGAGGTAGTTTGACAGAAAGCTGTCACCATTTCATACAAAATGATTTCACAACCACTGCCTTTAGACCCAATTGGAAACAATTTCTTTCTGAATCTGTATGCACTAAGGGAGCCAGAAGGCAGGCAATGTGTCGCTACTGACTGGATCAGATTTGCAGTGTGTGCAAATTTGTGTTGCTCGTGCAAACATTCCACATAGAGTCATGCTTTAGATCTTTTGTAACAACAATCCGAGGAAATCCTGTAGCTTTTTTTATGTTCTTGCTGTGGCCACTGTTGGAAATGGAACTGCCACTTTAAGAAGGCTAAATGCAGTATTTATAAAGTAAATTGCACTTAGTCCACTGTTAGTGATATTAATTTCTGGATTTGTAACTTCTGTCCTTAATGAAAAGAGTATCAAGGTGAGGTAACAAGATTGGTGTTTGTATAAGCCCAGGTCAAATAAAAAAGATCACAAATGTGCTCAAAAACTGAAAAATTGCAACAATGAGTTGCACATTTAATGAGGTCATATATATATCAAGACCAGTAAGCCTTCCAAATTTATTTTGTTTTGAACGTTTTTTTCACTCAACTATTCTAACAGAATTTTTGTTAAAAAATGGTAACAGACAATAAGGTTTAAAAAAGTAAAGAAAGTTAAAAAAGGTTTAAAAATGTAAAAATATTGCCATAATGGCTTTAAAGTCTAAACAAGGTTTTGTCAACGAAGGGAAAATTACACAAATTTGTATTTCTGTAAAGGCCTCAAAATCTGATCATGTCATCTACATATGATATAAGATAGCAAATTTTCATTGTCCATGGTGAGTGGGTATTTTGCAATCTTTCTAACAAACTTCTCAGGACAATGAGATGGAGAGACATCACATGACCAAATCAAAATGCCCCTGCTGCAAACATGGGGTGGGTGGTGGGCGTAAAAAAAAATTGATGTGCAGTGAAATGCAACTCACCCTGAACCTAAATGCTGCTAGCTTTAAGAGGAATTCAACTGTGAACACCCCTGTGAAGAACATGTTCATGTAGTCCAGGGCTTCTGAGTATGCATCTGGTTGACCATGATACTGAAATGGAGATCAATATTTGGGGAACGTAATTAGTTTGTAACTGATAGGTGGATAAAATAAGTAAGGCATACATTTTTGTGTGTAGCATACTGACAAATGTCACTGTTGTCTCAGTTAGCTGGACAGCCTGACAGAAATCTATGAACTAACATTGACAAAATTTTAAAAAATAACATTAGACAATATTTGAAGAAAAAAAACCCCAACAGTCCCTTGATGGATTTGACACTCTTCTGGCCAAGACTTTTATTTTTTAAGTTATAAATAAAACATCATTTTTTAAATGTATGATACTGAAAATATTCTGAAGTAGTTTTGAGGTACTTCAGTAATTTGTTTGGTCAAATTTGATTATCATATATGGTTGCTTATATGTCCGGTCCAGCCACATCAATGCAGACCCGTATCTGCCATGAAATCAAGCTAATCATGCAATTATCAAATTTGTAGTATAAGTACTGTTAGCAAGTACTATAACTTTTTATTTTCTCCAGCTATTAAAATTTTAACACATCAGTAAATATAACAATTGCTTCCACAATATGTACCTTCTGAACCGAAAAAATCTCAGAAAAAAAGAATGTGCAGTCTAGGACAAACTGGCCCTAAATTTCTCAATCTCAGTAAACATCCTATAATACATGTACATCTAGGGTTGCCTCAGAATATGTGCTTCAGAAATAAAGCTCGACTTACCCTCATAGCTAGGGCTACTGTATTGACCATGATCATGACAAAAATGCCATACTCAAAGGCCTGAGATGTAACAAACCACCAGATTTTGTACTGCCATCGAGCCTTTGGAATATAGCGCCTTATAGGTTTGGCTTTCAATGCAAATTCTATACACTTCCTCTGAAAGAAGATAAACATACAAGCAATATTAATTAATATCATGGACTACAATAATCCATTTGATTCAAATGTGGACCTGTTGTTTTCTTTTTACTGTATTCAGTCTTCTGACTCATCCAAGAGCTGAATAGTCACATCAAAATTCGAACTGCTGTACATAATCACACATTGGGGTGGATATTTCAGGATACAGATAATCAAGAAGTAAACATTTTAATAAAAGAATCCCAAATTTAGAAAACTGGTTGTAAAGTTATGTATAGCAAATATGATAATGATGACAGTAGTCATCTCTGGTTTGAGTCAGTAGATTTTGAAAAACGTTGAAAAGAAGACACTGACCAGGGCCTGCATTTTGAGCCAATCCCTAAGCTTTGATAATGCAAGCAGGTAAAAAAACTTTAAAACAGAGGTTAATATAAAGTGTGTACAGATATTACTCCAAGCTTCGATAATTAGAGCAAGTAACAAACTTCATGACATTACTATTATTATTATTGTCATGCTTCTAAACAAGATTTGTTTTATAATATCAAGAGAGAGTAATCAAGAAAAGCTGTTCATGATAGTGCTTGTTATTAAACAATGGAAATTTCTGCAGTATCTTAACCATTTGTTCAACATACATGATATTTATGTTGATGAGACATGATATTTATGTTAATGAAGCAAGCTATTTATGTTGATGAGAGAGAAAACATGATATTAATGTTGATGAGACAAAATATTTATGTTGATGACATGTTATTTATTCTGAGAAGACATGATATTTATGTTGATGAGAAACAATATTTATGTTGATGAGATGAAGTTTATGATGATGAGGAATATTTAAGTTAAATGCACACAATATTTATGTTAATGAGACACGATATTTACCATATTTACTGTATATACTGGGACACGATAAAGTAATTTTTTTTTCCTGTCCCAGAACTTATGTGAAACTTTTTTTAACCTCTGTCACATGTCCCAAGCCTTAAGAAAAGAAATAAATTTGTGTTGAATTTGCGTCCCCCCCAATGCATGTTGCAGTAAAACAGATAAACAAAACGCTTATTTGATAATAAAATGAAAGAAACTAACCAAGTACTGTGATCATTTATTCCTCTTTTTTTCATCATGAGCATTAAAGAATAAAATATATCCATGAACTCAATATATGTAGCGTAGGTATCCATAATGTAGTGTGTATCACTTATGTTCAATAACACACAACACACTGTTCACTGACATGAACAATGAGAAACAAATTGTGTTTTGGCTGTACTCAAAGACTTGAATATGTTATCCAGCTCAAACCTGGATCCAACAAAATCACAAACGAGAGGGAAATAATCAACCAATTGCTTGAAGACAATTGCTATTCACGAATGACACAGTGTTAGGTGCAAAATAACCAAGACTGAATTATATCCAGGTCGACTATATGACAGTAAAAATCACTATTTGAAAATACATTCACTTGAGTGCAAGTGACAATCTTTAGCTAACATGGGTTACAAAAAGTATTATTAAAGCAAGTTATTGCTGCGTATACTATTTATCTGCAGACATCTATGCTCGTTTGTATTAATTATAAGTACAGAAACCCAGGTGGTGAATAAACACAACTAGCAGCGAGCAGTAAACTCGCTGTTTGAACTTACTGCCAGGACGTCAAAAACAAAGGTTATTTCTATTACAAAGCAAGCAGACCTTGGAAACCGACTTTGGATACTTTTAAGCAGATTTGTTTTAAAAGAATATCAAATACAAAGGTTATTTTATTAAAAAGCAAGCTGACCTCTGAAGCTGACTTTGGATTCTTTTAAGTGTGCTGATTTTTTTTTTTTTTTTTGAATATATGTCGGCTAAGATATGGATGCTAACTTTGGTTCCTTTTCACCGGTATTTATGGGAATTTTAAAAATAAACTGAAATAATGGAACAATTTTTTATGTGACACAATATTGTGCTCCGTGCATGAACATCGATGACCCAGTGTTGTCCAGGAGATCTGGAGAAAATAAAATCTTTTGATGAATTCATGAAGGCCAAAAGAGAAGGTCATTTTGCAGAATATATGATAATTAACAAGAATGAAATTCTAGTGTACTTTGATCTAATTCCTGTACAGACTGATGATAAAATGGTGGGGTTAAAAGTGTGAGAATTAGCACGACTGGTGCAGATTTTAAAAACATTTGACTTTAGTTCCTGCAGTTTCCATTTCAGGAGAAGTGTTGCCTCTAACAATAATTTTTCACTGCATGAGAAAGCTAAAAAAAATATTCTTGCACCAAAAGAATGGACTGTACATGTGCAGAAGGGTTGTGTTGACAGGATGCTGCTGCCGTGATTAAAGAGTTTTATCTAAGTACACAGTTTTATATTTTATATTTTTTAAAATAAAATTTCAGTTGGAGTGCATTTTCCAACATGTAATTTTCGAATGATTTAAAAGGTGTCCCATAATTTATGACTAAAAAACAAGGTGTCCCAAAACATACAGTACACAAAAAAATTACTTTACAAATTAATTTATGGTGTTCCAACATATGAGGTAAATATGGCATGAAATCTACTGCTAGTGGCATTATTCAACTATTTCATAACTTTCATATCTAATGAACAATAAGATTTGTGTATGATTATGTCCTTTGCCCTACTTACATTATATACCATTCTACAGGTGTAGATATAATTTGAATAAATACAGCCCAACCAGTGCATACATGTGTAAGACCAACCCATGGAAATGCTAAAGCATGTCTGGTTCGGAACCACTTGAAAGAATCAGTATAACAATGTGGAGAGAACCAAATAATTTTAACCAAATGTTATTGTTGCTGATAATTAAAGTACAGGATGCTAAGATTTTAACTTGATTTGAAGCAAAAATGCATGACATATGGATAATATATGCATTTGATGTCAATTAAACTATAAGAAGTTTGTCCAATTCATATGTATTTGTGGTTAATTGAGCTACCTGATTTTGGTCCAATTCACACGTATTTGTTAATCAAGCTATCTGATTTTGTTCAATTTACATTTGTGGTTAATTAACCTACCTGATTTTTGTCCAATTCACAATTCTTGTACTCCTGCTCTCCTTCATTCTGAAAGGTGACAATGACAAAACCTACAAAGATGTTGACCATGAAAAATGCAATGACAATGATGAAAACAAAGTAGAAGACGGCAACAGCAGGTCTCCAGTTGTGGATTGGGCCTTTCCCTTCTTCATTTGAATCGATGGAAATGTACAGAAGTCTGCAATAGACAATAACAATTTTTAAAAAAATTTTCTGTAACATTCCATTAACAACGAATATCAAGGCACTAAACGTAAGGACAAAAAAGTGATATATATTGTATCTATTTTTAATAACGATCTGGGGAAATGGAATATGACTATTCTATGTAAATTGGTGAATAGCCAAATATGTAAAAGATCTTAAAATTATATTTTGTTTTGATATTGGTAAAATTTAGAGTGAATAAGAGTAGTTCTAGAAGTTGCATCATAAACATGGCTCAGTCAATCTCTTTCATATACATAGATATAGCTCATTCATACATGCCAAGTTTTCTGGGAGCAAATCAGTGAGATCAGTGTTCACAATCTGTGAGACTGGGTCCAAATCAGTGAGATCAGTGTTCACAATCTGTGAGATTGGGTCCAAATCAGTGCTCACAATCCGTGAGACTGGGTCCAAATCAGGGAGATTAGTGTAACAACATATTTTTATATTTTACATTATAAATTAAAACATGAAAGTGCACATTGTACTAAACCTAAGTAAAATAACTACAATGAATAATAGTGACTCAACTTTATTAATTTTCTTATATGTTATTTTCACTATGCTTCACACATTTAAATTCATCTATCCAAGCACTGTAACTTGCAAACATATTTCTTTTTTTAATAGCATATTTCCTTTCAATCTGTTAGTGTATGTTTCAACATCATACTAAAATTATTCTATTTTCAAAGAGTTCAAGAATTGTTTTATACTTGTCAGTTGCATGCAAACTGTTATACATGATACATTACTCTATTATTGAAATATGGATGAGTAAAACAACTTATGCATGTACAATAAATGCATCAGTGCATGTCACAATTTGTGACATGGTTGGCTGTTAGGTCAATGGATTATGATAGTCGTAAACAGTCTAATAAAGGTATTCTATGCTTAGCGGATGTTGTTTTATCTTGAAATACCTATGCTCGGCAGATATGTGATTTCCAGGAGTTTATGTCAGCAAATCAGTAAACGAGACTGGAGCCAAAAATCAAAAGATTATCAGACAATCTGTGAGACCTGGCATGTATACTCATCACTAAATTCATCCAAGATCTTTATAATATATGCATACACTGAAAGTTTGATTGAATTTGAACCAAAAATATGGCCTCAAGAGTGGTATTAGAATCTGGGCCATGCCAAAAGCTGACTTCGCCTAATGACATGGTGAGCTAAAATGGTACACATATAACCATTGGTGATATATCGCATCAATGGCATCTGTTATGTCTGCTTAAACAGGAACAATGTCATGTTTTGCAAGGAGTGACAAATTACGTCAGTGTAAAGAATCCAGATTATCATGCGAAAGGGCTTTATCCAGGGAAATTTTGTGGCTGCCTGAAAATAAATTTCAAATCCATTCATGAAATGCAATCACATTTTGTTGTTTTCATTAATTATTCTGCATTTTTGTATACATACTTTCAGTTTTCATCAAAATGTAATCATCATTTCATCTGAATTCATTCTGCATTGTCTGTATTCATTCTGCATTCCTGTTTTGATTTACTGGTAAAATTACCTATTTCAAGGTCTGTATCTATTTTCAATCAAAGACTTTCAAATATTTAATGGGAAAATTAATCTCTCTCTTTGTAAACAATGATAATAAATTAAGTAATTCTTCCTGTTTTCTTAAAGTGTATGTTAATAAAAATAATAATAGTGAAAAGCCCTTTCCTTGAGAGCCATTGCAGTTTTTCACTATTTTATTTCAAAAGAAAATTATTCAAAGACTTGTTTAACATACTAAAATACAAGAGTTTCCCCTTTGATAGACGGTACTTTTAAGGATATTGCAGATTTGGTTAAATTCTGTCCAGTAGTCTTTTTGTTAAGTCTTTCAAAGGTTTTTCAATTTTTCAGTCATGGTGGTTATATCTGACAATCGATCATCATGATTTGTACTACCTTTCAAAGACATTTTCTGTCAAAATTGGCCAAATTGTGCTCAGTGTTATTTTAGATTATGTCTTTTTTTAGAAATGGCAGCCATATATGCTGGCATTTATATAAGATTTAAAGCCAATTATACCAAGATGCTTCACATTAACTCGGGTCAAATTCAGTTCAGGTTTTTTTTATTTAAAGAAGTTTTCTAATCTTTTCCTCTTTCTTTAGTTAACAGTGGCCATATCTGACAGCAGATCAGCACAGTTTGTACAAAAAAAGGTCTTAATTCCATGATGCTTTTGTCAAATTTGCTGATTTCTTGTAAGCAGTTTCTTTGATGTCTCAAAGTGTTTTCATTATAGTAATGGCAGTCATATCTGATGGCAGACTGGCATAATTCATATGATGGCCTTTATGCCAAATACTTTCTGACAACAGACTGGCATCATTTCATACAAACTTCAGTTGCCTTCATAGTGAAATGTTTTCTTTAAAATCAAGACAAATTCTGTTCAGCAGTTTTTGCAAGTTGTTTAGAAAGTTTTCATAAATGCTAACCATAACTAATGACCAATCAGAATCATTAGTACAAATCTGAAGGGTTTCGATGCCACAATGCTTCTGTTGAATTGGATTGACTTCTGCAGTTTTTAAAAGTGAACATATTGGATAGACTTGCATCATTTGTCTAATCCTGAAAGGCCTCCGACTTGCAGTCAAATTTTGAAATATTCTGTACAGCGAGTTTTGAAAAGTCATTTTAATTTTTTTTTTCTATTTTAAGTAATGGTGGCCATGTCTGATGGTGACTGGCATCATTTGTCTATGTTGAATTTGGTAAAGAGACCAATTTTCTTTATCTCTTACATCTTCCAAATAATAAGGTTACAAAATCTGTGAAGAGCACATATTCAAAGCTATGACATTTGTCCAAGTGGGTCCTGTTTTTCATATAAATGTGATATCAAAATTTCATTTTCCAAATGAGATTTTGTAATATCTTTTTCATTTCTGGATGCATCAGAATAAAACTGTATTTAACATTTCTAGCTCTTTGGATTTACACTGAAATCCTTATATGGTGTCTGTGGGGGTTTGCTATGGTTGGGGTGGGGTGGTCCCAATATTTTATTTAAACTATTAAGTCCCACCCAGGCTCGATTTTGTTGGAAGTTAAATTTAGTGAAAGATAGATGTAAAGCTCCAAGCCCCCAGTCTGCAATGCTGACAGTTAGATTTTTACATATACAAAAACAGTTGAAATTCAATGAATAACAATTTAATAACAGTTCAATAATCAAATGCTTCAAATTTCCATTTACACTCCTTTTGCTCGACCCTTTAATAACCTACTGCATCACTTGATTAGCAGTGTGAGATCTATTTCCACCTGTCCTTGTATTCTACTCATCTGTGGAATTCTTCTCTCTCCTGTTTCTCCCAATTCCTTCTCCTCTTCCTCCCCAACTTTGTCCAAATTCCTTCTCCTCCTCTTCTCTATACTCCTTCTCCTTTTCCACTTTCTCCTCCAGACTCCTTTTACTCCTCCTCCACCTTCTCTCCACCAACTAGACTTCTGTCGACTTCAACTGTTCGGCTAGTCTCAATTCTGTCTCCACCTCTTGGAGACTCAGGACTCAACTGAACTGGAAATTCTGTCCCCTAAAAAGCTTCCTTTTCAAAGCTTTGTCTTTCCTTAGAACCTTGCTCTAAGTTTTACTGCCAAATTATGAGTGGCTTCCTTAGAGTAACCTTACTGCTCAGCAATCTGTCTAGGCGTAACTAAATTTTTTCTTAGAGTTCTGAAAGTTATAATTCGGATCTAAATTGTAATCACACCCTCTATCTCAATTCCGATTGGATATCGCTGTGGACCAATCCAATCAAACTTAGTGGACAATGTCCCTCTCCCTGTCTGTCAATGTGGAATGGATGAGAACATGCCCTGCTCACCCCACGGGCTTTAATATGATCTTAGGACTAATCTGTAACATATAGGTGTGAAGTGGTGCGATCTATCACCTGTGCCGATTCAAGATTCCGGGTCTCCAGCCAGTCATGTAACCTTGCATAAGAGATTAACACTAGCCTGTGGCAACCTTTAGACATCAAACACAAGGCTGTAGTACTATTCAAGACAAGTAGATTATAGCTAGCTTATACATGACTTTATATCTGGGGCTTAGCTAACGTGACAGCGTCTCAAATTTTGAAATGAATGGTTAAGTTTTATTCTTGGAGGAAAGGTAAAAAAAAAATGTGAAGATTTTTTTGTAAAATGTGAATATGTACTTGCCTTCTCTTTTGCACAATATTAAATGCCTTATGTAAAATTCACAATGACTAGGGTGTATTTAAATTCTTTTTAATATCTCTATTGCTGACAAAAATCCCAAAACAATCAATAATTTCATATGCAAGGTACTTTACAAGATTTGTGCTTGTGAAAATTGTATGGATTGCTGTAACAAAGATGGGCAGTTTGAGTAGTTATATTAAGAAATTCAGTTTTAAAAAAACATGCACCCACATGGCATGCATGGTGCCATTTTTGTTTTTGGCTGGGTACCGATTCAGTTGGAAAGAAAGGCCTAGTTCCTTCATATATCAACCGTAATGCTTCAGTTCATCTCGGATGAATAGCAAATGAATGTTTAATCTAGAACAATGAATTAAACATCATATTTTTAAAGCTATTATATATTTACCTACAATTTGTAAGAATGTCATGCATATAAATGGTATATTTACATTATAAGGATTTTCTTCTCAATGAAAATCATCACACTTAAAATGAGCATTATTTTGTATACTGCATGGGGCATGCTGATACAAATAAAGCCCATTTTGATTTATATTTGAGTTAAATTATTTTCAATGAAAAGGAAATTCTTACAATGCATAAACCTCAGTTGTCAAGTGTATTCAAATGCAAGAACATATAATTAAAGAGTTTACACTTTAACCAAAAGTCTATGAATTATGACACACTACTGTATATACTCGTTTTTAAGATATGTCCAACTGCAAACAGCACAGACCCAGATCTGCCATGGCATAATGCACTCACAGAGTTGGGTCTGTGCAGTTTGTTAGAAGTAATCAGTAGAACAAACAGACCAGGACCACTGAGGAGGAAAGGGTTAGTTATGCCAAGAATATTTTTGTCTTACAAGTCTAGTTTCAAAACTGCCAAAAACTACAAGACATGTTGTAATGGCCTGCAGATCAGTGAAGTCATCTACATATCAACAGAAATAAGCTGATGAAAACATTGTGGTTTTGCTTAATCTTGCCAAGAGGATACACTATGTAAAATGTCATGGCTTTAAGTCTAACGGCTTCTGTACTATGATGCTAAAATGGATTTGGAATCAATGTGCAGACAAGTAGATGTACCGATGCAAAACACCATGCCCCCTTTTGCAAACACATTGGGGGCATTAAAAAACCTCAAAAGAACACCTCCCCAAAATATAAGAAGTTTTGAAAATGTAAGTGGTGTCAGATAATTTAGTACATGAAACAAGAAATCTACATCACTAACCCTGGCCAGCCCTCGAAGGTTGACACAGTGAACAGGGTTAACATGGCCTTTGTGACATCATCAAAGTTAAGCTGATTATTTTCCCATCTCCGTGCTATGATTTTAGGTTGAAGGCCCCCATCATCTCTGTACTGTATGAATTCTCCCCTGAAAAAGGCATACACAAAATTCAGTACTACTAGAAAATCTAATGAAGACAATTTCAACAAGAGTTCCTCAAAGGGACTGATGCACTACTGGCTGAAAAGAATTTCCAGGAATTCAAGATAAAACAATTTCTTCCTTTAAATGTTGAGTGCTGAAACCATCTCTTATTTTCTTCGGCAATAAAAAGAATTTCAAATAAGCTGTTGTGGTATACATACTGGATGACAGCTTGGAACCATTTTCATTTAGTGCAAAGTGGACATCATTAGAAGCCTTTAAGTGAAAACCAGATGTCATAATGAGCATCCATTCAGAGGGAGTAGTGACAACAAGATTTTCAAGATGGTCACAGATGGAGGTTGGGAGCAACCCTAACAAGACCTTCTCAGTACGGCACTGTAAGTCAGACCAATTTTCAATAACGTGCAATAAAATACCATGTGCTGATATTGTCAAGTTGGAAAACATGCATTTAAAAGGATTAGAATTGCAATTCGAGACTGATACAGTGAGGTAAACATTACCTTCAAGCAAAAAGTTTGTCAAGTACACTTACACTTTAATTACCTCCATTACAGTTTCACAAACTCCAGTTCAACATCATATGGATCTCAATGGTTTCTGTAATTCATGGGCTTTTATATTTCAATTTCATGGGGCAACAGCAACAATCTCTCCCACCATGAGACACACTCAAATCAACACATGATGCCCAATGAACATAACTGTTGCCCTCAGGCTTTTATCCCCAAGAATTCCTAACATTCCTTTTTAATCTTTTTATTTTTTGTATAATATTATATATATATATATATATATATATATATATATATATATATATATATATATATATGATACATAATTTGCACAAAAATATGTTCCAATATGCTGAATTCACTAAACTAAAAAAAAATGACCCTGAAATATCAACATTTACAGTATTCATGTGCATTCTATAGAAAAGAAACAACAACATACCTGCACTGGTCCTCAGTGAGTTTGGACCCATCTAAACAACTCCAGAATGTTCCTTTAAACAACTGAACACCAATGACAGCAAACATAAATTGTAGCAGGAATGTAACCAGCATGATGTTGTAGATTGTCCTAATGGCTACAATGACACACTGAACTACATGCTGTAAACAGAATGCATAAAACATTACATGGGAACTGTCAGGAAATATTGTTCAAATGTTTGACAATGAAGTTTTAACATGGATGGTATCAATCTGGTTAAAATCATACTCTGATGCTACCTTGAACAATTCTTAAATGACGTAACATAGCTGTAATAGGCATCAAGTCCAAATTTACCAAGCACTAATTAGTATTAACAATTTTTCCAACCAATCTAGACAGTTATGGATTTCTTCCATGGGATCAAAAGAGACTGATATTTCAACAACTTTGACTGCAATGTTTTGGTTGACTAAACAAATGGTCATTAGGAAATGACCTCAAATGAAACTTTCCAAATCATTTTGGTGTAGATCAAGTTAGTGCTAGGTTGTTGACTGTCCTACACAAACTGGACTACATGCTAAAATTACCATAACATAATATTAATGAAAATGTTAGTCAACATTTTTATTTGTATCAAATTGGAGACTGCAGAATTGTTTCAGAAGATAAAATTTCATATAAAAATATCATGTGCCTCATAAAACTACAAGGAATAAAATACATGTTTCCAGCATCAGAAAATTAAAGTTTACCCCATCCAATGGTTTGCCAATTAAAGTGAGCTACTTCTCTTCATCCAATACTGGTTAGTTGATTAATTCAAAGTCATCATTTGTTTGCTTATAAATTTAAGATATACTGTGGAACACCTATTTTTCAAACTGTAAAACATTTCTCTAACTTACTGAATGGAAGGATGTGTGGTTTATATCCCAATTTAATGCAGAAATTATTTTTATTTTTTTAATATATTAACATTAAATTTTATAGGAAATGAATTAGTGGTCTGATCTATTTACATTGTTGTACTTAACTAGATGTTTCATTTTGTAAATGTGTTAGTTGACCAATTTTACTTTAATTTTATAATTTGATTCTTTGTTGTATTCCAAGATCATGCATTATCCTGAATTTGATAAACCTGATATAATCCCTGTTTAGCAGTAAATAAAGTCAGTCAGACAGATGTAAACACATACAATACAAATGTCATGGATTATAGATATCATACTCACTACAGTGGATGTGGGCACAGAGGGCAAGGGATTACGTGTCCTTTATAGATTCCGTCATGGATTTTATTGCAGCCATAATATTTTTTTAATAGCATCCTTTGATAATTTATTGAATTGCCCTATTAATCAACGCACTAAACAATGCAAAAGTGCAAGGAGTAAATGAAGACAAAGCCAGCAAAGATCAAATGCAACAAATACTATATCTGTACTTCATGGGAAAAGGTGTTGTCTTTTCTGATATTGTACATGTATTATGAAGATGGCCAGCATCTTAAAGTTGGAGCAAAAGGTCTTCTGTGCCAATGGCAGCTGCAGTTGCTGCTGCTTCTCTATGAAAATAATAATCTGAATAATTACGTTCCTCATCATAACCAAGCTGTGTCAATAACAGCTCGAGTAATTCAGAAATTGTTCCCATTGAAAAGTATGTCACATCCATGACTAAAGGACCACTTCTGTTATAACTGCCTGCTAAAGCTCTTGAACAATGCAATGTCAAATATTGTTCCACACAAAACACTGGATAAAGTCAAGAGTTCCTATGAAATAAAATGTTGACACCTGCATGCAATGGGAGTGTCTCTGAAAACAGCCAAGTAAGTATTGATATGGATCTGTCTGTTTAAAATGCCATATTTAGAACTTGAATATCCTTTGTTGGTGATATCCACTGTATCAAAGTTGTCACAATGCATAACGATTAATTTCTTGATCCACTCATACTCCCCCATAATACAAATCAGACTAAACTTGGATAAAGTTAAAGTAGTCATAGATGTTGAATTACAGGCAAAATGAGCTGTGTGTGTGTGTGTGTGCAGGGGTGGGTGGGGAGACTTCTCACTACAATAACCTCCAAGATCTGTTGGTGTAGTATTGATATAGATTCTAAATCTTTAGCAAAGGTCATATTACCATATTTAAAAAGAATGAAATACCATTTCATTCAAAAAGAAATGGGGACTACAATTTTAAGCCTCATCTACATTCAGCTGTCAGCTTAATATGATGGAGCAAGCCCCGAGAGATGGTAACAGAGAAATCAGTCTTATATTCAGTAGTGGGGCAGTCCACACAAATTTTCATCCAGTGCTGAACATCGTCAAATGCGTTAAAATGTCCCCATAGTGCATCTTTAGTCTCTTCAACATCCTCTACCATGAATCCCTCAAAATCAAAATCCTATTCACAGAATATTAGCTTTCTTTTTCCTGGACATCTCCCTTGCAAGATTAAATGTCTTAACTCAATCATAAATACTGATAATAGTTAACTCACTTTTGAATCTGATTTCACTTGAAAGAGACACTTAATTGTTTGACTGGACCTTATTATGCAAATGAGCAACTATCTCTTCTGAGCTGCACCACAACAGATTACAGAAAGTACTGGCAAGTTCAAAAGACATGCTGTCACTAATTCATTCTGTGATCCATTGACATCCAGGTGTCAATAAACAATGATCAACCATAAACTGGTCTTCTGTATAATCGGTGAGCTGTGTTTACAGAAATTAAGTCCATGATCTGCTGGGGTGGATTTAGTACTAAAGGATAAATTCGATGCTCCTGTGCACTTTAGCCAAATACAATAGCTAACATGGATCAATGACAATTATGGTTCACTAGATACATGAGGAATTTCAGGTGTGCAATGGCCTGTTAGGAATACAATAGTGTAGGTAGCTTGAATACAACAGTGGCTAATTGGAATTAAACTGCAACTGTAAAAACACATTATGGTAAGGTACAGATCAAGCACAGTAGTTTTGAAGTCAAGTTTTTCAGCTGATTGTTAAAAATTGTGTGATCTTTTTAAAAATTATAGTTTTAATAATTTTGATTGTGGTGTCCTGAGTGTTACAGTGTTATATCTTGACTCACGTTATAGAGAAGCATGTTATAACAGGGGAGAGCTGTAATTGTTAAATGTAGGCCTGACAGCCTGTTTGGAAATATAGGTACACTTAGATCATTAAACATCCGGGAAACTTGATATAAGGTTTACACATCCAGCTTCCTCTACCAAGGTAGACGAAGGTTTAATACTGAGCAAATCTGTCCTTGTCTATGATCTCATTAAGACCAGAGTAAGCCAAATTGTCAAGAAGTGCAGACAGGTCAACAAAAGTCTTTTCCTATGAGAGTAATTGAAGATCTGTTATGTGAAGCACTTTTTGTCAGTGTTTTCAGGGGCATTCTGGAAAAACTAAAGCAAACGATTGTTTCTCCTCTAACTCCCCAATCTGATGATTCTTCCTTTAGCTTTGACATCATCAAATGTCAAGTCAAAGATGGGTAGCCATGTTGAAAAAGCTTAGTCAGATATCTTCTGGGTGGCCTGTATGATTTATGTCTGTCATGTTTATTAACATTCACTTAGAATGTACCATGAGTGACAACAACCACATCGGAAATTAGAAAACATTTATATGAGACAAATGTTAATCACTTCTGCAGGTACTGAACAAGCATGGAAATATAATTGGACGACGAGACTCAACACCAGTTGTTTGCAAACTCTGAAATTACAAAGTGACCGATCATGTGATACTGCCTTCATACCCTTGACTTTGATTGGGCCTTTGAATACTGATGCCAGTGATGACCCATTCGAGGGGTTCTGGTCATGTGATCCTCCAACTACACCCTATAGATGGTAAGGGGTTAAAAACAGCTTTTGCGTGAGTCACTCACTGTCTACTTTGCCATTTTAAATGAACATGTAAAAAAACATTATACAATGGTTTTGTTTGTGATTATACACTTCTAACTTAACATCTTCAAAACAGCCTGCAATACTTTTATAAATTTCCTCATGTTAAAAAACAAGAGTGATAGAAAAATAAAAACAAATGCTTGTTATGCATACTCCTTTACTGACAGACAACAAAATATCAACACAGTTATCTGGAAACTATTTCTTATTCTAAACCTTGTTATGTGCAAGTAAAATTACGAAAGATTTTTTTTTGTATAAACTACAATGAAATAATTTTTTTTTATTGAAAGTACTGTACAAACCTTTAAACCTTTAGCTCGGTTGATGGCTCTAAGTGGTCTAAGAACACGAAGCACCCTAAGAATTTTCACCACTGATATGGCTTGATTGCTGAAATACAGAATAAACTGTTAAAACATCCGGCAGCATTATACAGGATGGTTTAAAAACCAAAGGAACATAACATTATAAAAATCAATACAATCTCATTACAGGGTATTATAATAACATATGTAGAATTCCATTTTGGCAAGTCAATCAAAACCACATTAGGAATTCTAATTTGAAGACTTCTAACCCGTAACTATGAAACACATATACTCTGTAAAGCAGCCAAAATGAAAAGTCTAAATTTAAAAAGCTTATAAAGCATGCAAACATTTAACTGCACAAACATCTAATCAGATTATCTGCTCTATACATGTCAACTAGCCTTCCAAATGTATTTACTTTGATCAAATGTCTGCCTTATTGTGAAAATAAGATTCTTTTAATACACTGAACTTGAAATGCTTCTTGATGATAAAGATGCCCTTGCCAATACAGAACATATGTACAAACTTGATAAACTATGGTTAATGACACAAGGTAAACTTCAATGACCAACAAGGGGCATAACTCAGCCATATTTCAATTAAGCTTGTAATAAAATCAAACCTGACATAGATCTAATCTATATTATTCATTCCTCTGAGTGGAAACTAAATTCCTAAGCTTCTGCATTTTGCAGAAGAAGAACAACTTGAAAGAAGCTTCTATGTAATCTAAGAATAAAATTTTACATGGATGAAATGACGTCTTGCTTCACTGAAAGTTGCAGCATAAAAATACCAATGTCCAAATATGTTTTTTGCACATGTTTTTGGGCAGGAACTTTGTTATTTGTAATACAACTGAGAGGTGTTAGTGGTAAAGTTTGTTCAGAATGGCAAGTGCCATCTTTTCAAAAAGGTCCCATCCTAACAAAATGCAAACTAACACTGCTGATCAGAAAAACAATTTTATACAATTTGACATTTTTTCTCAGCAAAAATAAATCTGTAACCATACCTAACACCTATGTAATTATTGAATAAATTAAGATAAATTACCTGTAATCTGCCTTCTAGAACTATATTATTTGGTGATTATTTATGCATTGGGATAATCTAGGTTCATGGTATTTAAATTCATTCAGTGTGTGACACACTTTTTAATTTTTTTTTTGTAATATTAATTTAAATACACAATTCACAATTTGTAA
Source organism: Megalonaias nervosa (assembly GCA_016617855.1). Lineage (NCBI taxonomy): Eukaryota > Metazoa > Mollusca > Bivalvia > Unionida > Unionidae > Megalonaias > Megalonaias nervosa. The sequence continues at coordinate 155,878 of JAECUM010092835.1, forward strand.
ACACTGCTATGAGAAGAAATGATGTTGGGTTTTTCCCCCCCGAAATTTCTTGAATAAATTGTATTTCTCTACCACCACATTCAGTGGAGATCATGAAGAAACACAAGAGCAAGTGATATTCGAATGTAAAGTCTCACCTCAAGCTTTTTTGTTATGATAATCTCATTCAAATTTGTTTGGACCAATGTCATTCAATAGGAGAGAACAGTTTATATAAATTTATTACACATGAAGCAAGCATTGGGCATGGTTTACAGATTTAGTCCGTTTGTACAAAACATTTATCTGATCGATGACACCTATTTACATTGTATTAGGATGGAATCTTTATGAGAATTTGACAGCAGTCATCCTGACAAGAGTCCACAAAATCAGAAAAGAGTACGGGTGTATAATTCATCATGAAAGTTACAGGATTCTAACTTCACTCTAATTAAAGCTAGAGACTAACAAATGGTCACTCTTTCAGCTTCAGTCTGAGTTTCATGACTGAGGCTTTTATTAGTCAAGTTTATTCTAATTAAAACTGCAGACTGTCAAAATGATTCTGAGCTCAGGAGTTTCTAGTGTTCAAATTAATTAATTGACTTTATTCTAATTAAGACTACAGGCTCACAAAATGTTCACACTGAACGTCAGTCTGATTATCATGATTGGCACTCAAATTAATTAACTTTAATTACAACTACAAACTGACAGATTATTAAGACTTTGAGCTTGAGTCTGAGTTTCAAGACTGGGGCTCTAATTAATTAATTAACTTTATTCTAATTGAAACTATAGACTGACAAGATATTCAGACTTTGAGCTTGTGTCCTAGTTTCATGACTGGGGCTATAATCAACCAAATTTACTCAAATTAAAACCTCAGACTGACAGAATGTTCAGACTTTGAGCTTGAGCCTATGTTCCATGCTGAAATAGTTTCAAGAATATGGAATCTCAAATTACCTAACTAAATTTAACGTTTTTTAACTTAAGTAAAATCTGAATAAAATGGAAACTGAAGTACTTACTCTGTTCTTTATAGGTGGGTGTCTGCTTGTACACACTTAATAATAAACTATACTTGAAAATTCTATCCATTATGGGTCTCTGCCTTAAAAAATCAATTATAATTCAGGACAAGTTTAATTGTGGTTCCATATAATCTATATTCAGTTGTGATTTGAAATAAAAATAATGGTTAACTACTAATGCTCACTGGGGTTATACCCTGCTATGCTTCTGTGAGGACTAAGAAAAAATCTTTGGTTGTTTCCTTTAAGTACTTTATTTAGGATCTATTGCATAAATTTTATCAACTTACAGGGCATATTCTCGACTGCTTGAATGTTTATAGGATGTGGTCTTTAAGGTAAAGCAAACAAAAGAATCCAGTGAGAATACATCAGATATCAAACCAGAGACTTCAAGTTTCAGAGTAAGATTGTTACTGTTCCATTACCCAGGCACATAAATGCCATGGGGTCACTGTTTACAAAAATGTCTTTGTATGTATTACTATCTGGGTCCAACTGTAGGGATTCCCACCTACCACTAGTATGTACATAAATGCCGTGCGGTCATTGTTTACAAAAACATCTTTGTATGAGTCACTATCTAGACCCAACTGTAGGGATTCCCCACCACCACCACTAGTATATACATAAATGCCATTGGGTCATTGTTTACAAAAACTTCTTTGTATGTGTCACTATCTGGGCCCAACTGTAGGGATTCCCCATACCACTAGTATGTTCATAAATGCCATTGGGTCATTGTTTACCAAAAACATCTTTGTATGTGTCACTTTCTGGGCCCAACTGTAGGGATTCCCCATACCACTAGTATTTACATAAATGCCATTGGGACATTGTTTACAAAAACTTCTTTGTATGTGTCACTATCTGGGCCCAGCTGTAGGGATTCCCCCTACCACTAGTATGTACATAAATGTCATGGGGATATTGTTTACAAAGCTGTCTATGTATGCTTCACTGCCCAGGCCCAACTGTATCGATTCGCCTACCACTATAGTATTCACACACTCTCCTGTTTGTTTGTACCCTTCTACCAATTTTAAAAACTCAAAAAGCATCAAGGATATAAAAAATAGACAAAATTTAGTCACTTCATTCATCAGTTAACAATTTTTAAGCTGACAGTTAGCAGGGGGTCCTTAACACTGTCAACTTATTCACGTCTCAAACTGAATGGAAGCTCTGAGTATGTAAATAAGCAGACAGACTGCTCACTGTCTTCTTCTGGTTTCTAAAATAGTCTTTCAGTAAAATTGTATCATCTGCATCCAATATTTGCAATGTCTAGCATTAATATTTCCAAAACAAATGGAACAAATAAAAAGGTGTAACTCTTGTATACATGTGTTCAAAGAGATAAAATTTTTTGAATTATTGAGATTATTGAAGACAGTGAACTACATCACATCTGATGCTTGAGAACATACACTGCCTATGTAAATATGGCAGCAGTGTTTGGAACCACTGGCAACAATCAGGTTTGAAATTATAAATTGATGAATGAAATTATTGAAGTTATCTGCATTTTTTATATCCCTGATGCCATTTATATTTTATATCAGTAGCTGGGAACAAAAGAAATGTGAAGTTGTGCAAATACGAAAGATGTACGTAATGCCATTGGGACATTCTTTATGAAAATGTCCATTTATGCTTGTTATGGTGAAATTCAACCTCATGATATTACACTAATAAGGACTTGAAAAGTGTACAGTGTGGGTATTATGAATATGGTATGAATAGTGGTTGTTTACAAATAGCTATATTGATTACGGTTTTATCAGATGCAGTACATGAATGAGTTACATATCTTCTGATGAAAGGTTTGTTGCATGGTGGATTGACTGATTATGAGGTAAGCTTCAAGTGCATGAATATAAAACTATATATGGTGCAGAAATTGTGATTAAGTTACTCCATATACATGTGGAGAATGCACACACAACTCACAGCAGCCCTCCATCATAAACTTTTACTCAGCTTCATATTTTACTACAAAATATTCTGACTAATCAGAATGCTGCATTTGGAATAAGATTTCCAAGTCTGTAGGAACATTTCCTATTCAAAATGCTGAGCAATCTGATGAAAAGGCAACATCTAATGTTGTAAAATGTGCCAGCTGATTAGGGTTGTTGTTGCTCAATCTACTTATGACCTGACACAAAAAAGTACACCTAAAAACCCTGATCTGCTGCCACATTATGCACCAGCTTTTCTTGGTTTATGCTGGTTGTGGGTTGTAGATGTGTAAATAAATATCAGTACTGTGCTGTGACTGAAGAAGATATAATACAACTTATCACATACTCTCCTAGACTCGTAAAGTTCCTGTAGAAAACAAGTAAAACTTAAATTAGCTATTTACTATAGGCATTAAATGCATCATATCTTGAAAAGTATGAACATCTTGTCTGCTCCATTTCTGCATGACCTAAGTCAAATGTTGTCACTGGAACAAAAATAGTATGCACTGTGACCTACTTTGGGCCTCAGTGACTGTAATTCCCCAAAAATGAATGTATAAAGTTTCATTACAGTACCTGCAACAATACTGAAAATATGTAGAATAATGCAAAATCTTTCACACAAACTACAAACATGGCTGATGCCACTGGTTTGACCATTATAAGGTGATACACATCCACAATGTTTTGCCAGTGTGACGATAAAGTTTTACGTTCTGTACTAATTAATCATCAATTGCTAGGTGTGCACACTGCTATCCTTTATCTAATGCAGTGTTTATTTCAGAAATGGAAAAAGTAAGACCCAAGGGTCCCCTACCTGGTCAAAAAGTGGGATCATTGTGAAAAACAAAAGAATAGGGGTTGCAAATATCCTTTACTATCTCTTATTTCTTCAAGAAATTCAAACACATATCATTATCAGTATCCTGCACCACAAATCTTCCTTACTGGGATTTGAATTTTTCATGCCTGAATAATGATTTCCATCTAGAAGTTATTCTGAACATTTCAGTCTACAACTTTTCAACCCTATGTGCTACTTTGTAAATAAATGCAGCAGTGTTTTTTTCTGGAGATTTCATCCTCTCTTCATTATATTTTCTAACCATGGTCATTGACCATATTTTCTTGATTAGTTTCAAGTTAATCAAACTCATTAAGGCATTTATATCAGCCAATCGAATTGGGCATCTTATACTTCTTTGGCAATAAGTACAATTGGTTCAGTATGCCAGCTTGGCATGTGCTAAATTGTGTCAGTCTAAAATCAACTGTAGCAATCTTTTATCTTTACTTTCTGGGGTCTTTTCTATGTACCCTATGAAGACCACTGAGGCAATTTTCTCACATCAAAGGTAAAAAATCAAAGTGAATGCTGCATCTTAAAACAAACTTTTAGTTTTCATGATTTTAGTAATTTTTATGACAGAACTTTGTAGTTATCCAAAATTCAAAGTTTATCTATGATTTTGAGAAATCTTCCATCATTACTGTACATAAATGTTGATTTATTAGTGATTACTGTGTGGTGGCTGGAGACAGTTTGCCATAAGTCTGGAAAAATGTACCCCATTACAGAAATGGTACTACTGAATGAAATATTGCAAAACTGAGCCAAGCTGCATTTAGCTGACAAGACCAACGGTTTCCCCATGACTGTTGTGACAGAATGCAATGGCTCCCTATGCAGAACAATGTCGCAAAATGATGACCATGTAGTGGCATTTCGATGTAGGGTGGAATAAAGACTGCATTTTTTGTAAGTTTTATCATAAACCCTGTTACTGTTAGGTCTGACTTCAGCATTATTGTGTCAGTGAGATTCCAATGTTAAGATTTTCAGATAAAATATATCAGATGAGTGTGATGTGATTATGAACATTATAGTCTTGTACTTGCTGATAAACAGTTTTCCTTTCTTCTTGCTTTTTGCTGTGTTTGCTTGGATACATCAACTCTTATGTGATTCCAAGGCACTTCCTGGAGAAATATAATTTCACAATTAAACAAGGCTTACCAAAGTCACAGTTCGATTGGGATTTTATGAACCTTAAGTACGATATGCATATCCATCCCTGTGGTGTGTCTCTGACGCATCAAAGCTGATGATGCTTTCAAGAATGATTCACCATGTGGCCAATTTAATCTTATGTGATCCCAAAGGCACTTACAGGTTTATGAAATCCCAATCAAATTGCAATTTTGATAAGTCTTCTTTAATTGTTACATATCTGACCCTGCCAACCATGGTGAGGTAAAAAAGACTCAATGAAATCTGATCGTGACCTTTAAGATACAGCTCTCAAGTTACTGGGCAGACATGGAAATCAACTAAGTTTCATGGTCCTCAAAGAGCATTCGAGTTAAAGTGCAAAAATGGGATTTAAAAAAAACAGCAACTGATCAGTGACCTTGACACTGAAGATAAAACCTTGACTGTAATATGTAAGATGCCATCAAAACATGAGGACCTGGTATACCATAGTTTGTGCCTGTATCTCTAACAGCTCTCAAGATACATAAACCTTAAACAACTGTAGCCTTCAAACACTGATTTCGTGTTGACCTTGAGTAAATGACCCCTCAAATGAAATGCAATAACCTTCTGGTAACAGCAGAAGGGAAAATGTAACTGAAACCTAAAATACTGACCATGACCTTGACACTGAAGACTGGACCCCAAATATGGTATGTGACACACCTTCTTGAAAAGATAGTTATATTAAGCTTTGACACTTCATCTCAGATGACCATAATATTATAGTGTGGAAAGGAAAGCACACTGAAATATTCAACATTTTACACAAACAATGATAATGACCCTGAAGACAGGTCCCTTAATACATTACATGGACACTTGCTAATGATAAAAACTAGGCATACCAAGTTGCATTCATTGACCTCAAAATGCTAAGTTATATATTGCAAAGGAAAGCTTAAAATATTGAGCTGTGACCTAGAACCTGAAGATAGAACCCCCAACACATCTTCTAATGATTATATATAGGTATACTACATTTTATTCTTTAATCTCATAGGGCTTGAAAATTTACTCAGTGGAAGCAAAATTAAGATGGAAACATGAAAATAAAACTCCCATGTGGAACTTAACATACCTTCCATAAAACTATACCCAGTTTCATCCCTTAATCACCAACAGCTCTAAATTTACAGAGTGGATGGAAAGTGTGATACAAAATTTAAAATACTGATTCATGACCTTGAACCTGATGATAGAAGTCCCAATGTGGGATGTGACACACCTAGTGATGAAGTAAAATATACCAACTTTTGTCATTTAATCTTAAAATGGCTTTGAAGGGAATGTGTGACAGTCAACTTAAAATACCGAGCCATGACCTTGACCTGCAAGTTAAGATATGCAATTGGTATGTGACACAACTTTTAATTATGGTATATGCATACCATATTTTATCCCCTAACCTTCAACAGCTTCAAAGTTATAAAGGGAAAGGGAAAGTGTGATGAAAAAAAACCCAGAACCATTACACTTTAAGAAGTATACTGAGTTCTTAAAATGTGATGAGTTCTATTTCTAGTTTTTTGTTTTATTTTTTTATATTAATTTTTAAAAAAATTAAATATAGCCTCCTATCCTGGACATCACATAGTCATTTTTAACAAACACAATTTTGTCTAGATATCATATTTGTAACGTGTCTAAAAATAAGAGTCTCTTGAAGGGATTGATACACTACTGACTGAAAAGAATTTCAAGGAATTCAAGATATGACCAACCCATCTCTGATATATTTTAACAAGACTGTTAAATTAGCCACAAGTAGTGTCCATGTCTAATAAGATTTTCATCTAGAATGAACTAGACATCATTAGAAGTCTTTTGGTGAAACCCAATGTGAATATGACCATCTATTCAGGACATTAACAACAACTAAATTTTCAAGATGGTTGCACTGTTGATCATAGTGGGAATCCAAGTGGCAACAGTTTCATTGAGGACCAATTAGATGTTATAAAAAGTCTTCCAGTGAAAACCCCAATGTCATTATGACTTTCTGTCAGAAGTAGCTGTAGCAAGATTTTCAAGATGGCTGCCATGGTGGCCACATTGGATGTCAGATTATTATCATTTTTATTTAGACCAATTGGACATCGTTAACTTTTTCTTTAGACAACTAGAAATCATAAGAAGTCTTTCAGTGAAATCCCATGTTGATATAATCATCCAACAGAAGTATCAATAACAAGATTTTCATTGAATGGTGGCCATATTGGATATCTGAGCAGCACCAATTTCATTTAGGGCCAATTAGACAATGGGATGAAAATGTGTCAGGTTTCATGGCAATCCTCCAAGTAATTCTGAAGTAGTAGAGATAAAACTTGAGCTAATGGATGGATGGATAATGGATGATGCACAAGAGGTCATCCTGAAAGCTCTTCTGGTCTAATAGTTAACTAGTGGAGTTAAAACCACAATCTCCTCATCCTGGCATAAAATGAGCTGAAATACAAAATCTCTAAGCAGACTATCCATATTTATCCTTTCATAGAACTTGACTATTAAAGCCCAAATGCCATATTTTTGTTCTGTAGGGGATTCCATATAGATTTATTTCATATAGATTTATCTCCCCTGAAAACAGTTCTTTACTAAAGATGCAGTGGTGAAAAATATGCTGAGAAATTCTCATTTTATTTTTATGATAAAAATTTATAACTGTAATATATAAGCTTGCAAATAATGATTTTGTTATTTCTGGCAAATACAAATTTTACATTTTTCTACTGTTGATATCCTCTGACCATGGCCAGGCTTTCCCTTAGCTTAACTTATGAACTGGCCAATAGAAACACTTCTTTTTATATCCAATCAGAGCAAGAAATGCACTAACACAAGACAAAGTACTGGCTCATGCCAATTATCTTGATACAGGTTAATTGCTTATGTTCAGATTTACAATGGATCTTTACCGCAGAATACTGGAAGCAGTCCAAAATTTATTCCAGACTGAAAGTGTTTCTAGAAGTTTCAATGAAAAATAAAAAATTTTGTCAAATGCTCCTCTGCTCTGACAGAGCAGAGCAGAGGTGGCATTGCATCTGACAAAATGATGAAATGATGACTGAAGGACTTCTTATCATGTTTATCATTTGACAATTCACGCAAAACCCATGACTCTAACTCTAATCTTAATGTCAAAATTAGACCACTGTGACCAATCTTTGCTTGCAGTGGATTTTACTCAATATGAATGCAAGAATCATGTTTAAATATTGAACAATCAACATTTTCAGAAACACTGAAGTAAATCTACAAACCTTATGTTGATGCCCATATTAACAAACACAAACAGTGGAAACATGATACTCACATCTCACCTATGTTCCACATGTCAGATAAGAAAGAGAGAGAGAGAAAAGAAAGAGGAAGACAAAGACTGCAATAGAAGCACAAAAAAATCTGCAGCTATAGTTACCAATGAAGACATCAACATTATCATTCTGACAAGGTGTTTATTCAGTCATTGAAAAAAGCTTACGAAACCATTCAGTTCTAAGAGAAAGCTCAGCACGAGATTGGCACAATAGTAACCACAATGGACGAACTTTGACAAAGAATCACATAATAGCAATAAGCTGGGGCTTGGAGAGAGGCCAATAATGTTCACAACAGTGTGTCAATATGTACCACAACTTCTATTAACAATAACATATTGTCATACTTATTAGGATGCTATTTTGTACAAGAAGTAGTGGTAGCTTACCCACACTGGCGATGGCTGAAATAACAGAATTACAGTCAATACTGTTATGATCACACTCAATTTTCGAGGATACACAAATAATTCTATTGCTACTGAAATGATTTCTCTCCAAGTTTCTGTTCATAACTGGTACAAATTTGGCAAAAGTAAGTATTCTGTAAACAGGAAGGCCAACATCATAAATTCAATAAAAAAATTATCTGGTTTACTTTATAAATTTTTGAAAGTCAAAATGTTTACTAATATTCACTAGGTGATATTTACCCTAATATGACATTTGGGATTCTGCTCAATGTAAGTACTGGCTTTGTCATTTATTAGTTTTTAGATTGGAATAATGGAAGTCTGTTGATTGTGGTTATGCAAATAAAACACAAGAAATCTGCCTCAATTAAACAAAATTAGGTATTAAAATCTTTGTGATCTTTATATTTTCATCTTAATGTGTTCAATGCATTTTATACGGAGTCCTGTTTTACCTCATATCTTAAGTTATTTTCTCTTATTTACATGCTTCTATAGTTTTGAAGGAGACCAAATAACAAATTCATGAAAAGCAAATGTCAGAGTTTGCCAGATACAATTTTTCATGAAACTGACAGAAAAAAGGGTTCTAATTGTTATGTCATTGCTCTCTTTGAATTTACAGTTTATTAGAGTATAAGTTGTTCTATTCTTTCAGAAATATACTCCCCTAAAAAAAAAAAAAAAAAAAAAAAAAGGTTAATTTGAAATGATTATGGGTCAGACAGCGCAGTCTGCAATAATATGCTATACTCATTTTAACAAAAAGATCTTTCTAAAAATAAAGAACTCTCTGCCTTGTAGCTAATAGAGAGCTGATGGAATGTCTCTCCAAGCCCCTACATAACTTGATACTATTTAGAAGGCAGCTGCAGCCAGACAAAGATATGTTGTAATGGAACGAAGCACGAAATATTGGTGTCAGAATTGGGATACATAGATACTTTAGTGGACTCAGTTCCTCTTGAGGTTCATTACTTCAGAAGAATACATTAATAAATGCCCTACAAATGCATGGTACTGAGCAGTCAATTCTTCTGATTTTAGAGTTTAACTGAGCTCATAACCCTATGAAAAGAGTGACCTAAAATTAAAAACTTGCTTCAATATTAATCTTATTGTTCAAGTCATTAAAAAGAAATAAAACATATGATGTCTTCTTATAAAGATATCCAAGTTAAAACAAGAAGACCACAAACTAAATCAAATTTGAGCTATTAGCAATGGGTGCATTGAAAAGGACCCTGCTCACTATAATTTGCTTAGCAGACTTTAAACCAAACATATGTTGTGAAATAAAAGTTAGACAAATTGACAATCAGACGACACCTTCCATAATGATGACATGGAATGCTATAATTCCAACCATTCAAGATCTGGTGACCAAGTGGTTAGAGTGTCCACCTCGGATGTGGGGGTCACGGGTTCAACCTCCGGCCAAGTCATACCAAAGACTTATAAAAATGGTACCAACAGCTGCCTTGCTAGGCACTCAGTATTAAGAGGTTAGTGTTAGGACTGGTCAGCCTGGTGTCAGGATAATGTGACTGGGTGGGACATCATGCTACATGTGTGTGGCATGATGCCCCAGTGTTTGACATCACTATACACTGCCACACTGCAGACACTGTAGCGATATGACTGAAAAATTGTGATTATGTGATGTGATTATGATTTTTAACGTAGCTTTAACAATTTTTCAGTCATATCGCTACGATGTCTGCAGTGTGGCAGTTTATAGTGATGTCTAGCACTGGGGTATCATGCCGCAGACATGTAGCATGATGTCCCACCCAGTCATTATCCTGACACCAGGCCGACCAGTCCTAACACTAACCTCTTAATGCTGAGCGCCAAGCGAGGCAGCTGTTAGTACCATTTTTGTAAGTCTTTGGTATGACTCGACCGGGGATCGAACCCACGACCTCCCGCATCCGAGGCCTGAAAAATTGTTAAAGCTACATTAAAATTTCAAATCACACACACCATTCAAGATTTCTACTGAAAGGTTCATGATAAATTTGGCTGAAATTCAGCATTCTTTGGAAAAGTAATGCAGCAGAAACCATAGGAGAATGGGAACTCATGGGCAATAATTCTAAATTATCAAGTGGAGCACTGGAAATCAAATTAATTTAAGGGCTTTTCAGTATAAAGATGCCTGTCAAACTTGGTTGAAATCCAACAATCCTTGGTAAAGAAATGCCACAGAAACCAATGTCCGGAGGACAGGCAGTTTGGGTCCATAATTCCGACAAATGATATTATGGAATGCTTTAAGTCTAATTCATTCAAGTCTCATAAATATAAAATCCCATACCAAATCTGACTGAAAATCAACAAACCTTGGTAAAGTTATGGTGAAGAAACTGAAGACAGGAAGACATGCAGTTTGGGGCCACAATTCCTGTCAACAATGTTGAGGAAAGTTTGAAACTAAACTCATTCAAGACCTGATCAGCATAAAATAAAGCCTAATAAAAGATTTGGTTCTGATACATTAATCCATGGTAAAGTTGTGCTGCAAAGTCAGGAAGTTGGTCAATCAGGTGGAATAACTCCTGTAAATATACTGTCGAAACACTGGAAATCAAACTCATCAAAGTGTTGTAAATAAAAAGCTGTATACCAAATTTGACTGAAATCTAACAAACCTTGGTAACATGTTATGCTATAGGAACCAAAATCAGAAGGAGAAGAGGCAATCAGGTCATAATTTCTGTAAATGATGTCATTGAATGCTGGAAATCCAATTCTTTTAAGGTTTCATCAACACACAGCTTCTTACCAAATCTGATCAAAATCCAACAAACTTTGGTAAAGTTATGCTGTGGAAACCAGGAGGCAGGACTTGTCAAAGACAAGCAAGGTATCATCAACATTGAGCTGCATGCCAAATTTGGTTCGAGTCCAATAATCCTTGGCAAAATTAAAATGTGGAAATGAAAATCTGGGTGACAAGTTGTCTGGAGGTCATAACTCCTCTAAAGGATGACAAGGACATTAGATAAGGATATGTTCACTAGCAGGGCTGACTGGACTGCATTTATAAATAGGTCTTAGTCATCCTCTGATTCACATTTAAACCTTAGAAGAAAAAGATTCCTTTCTTGACCCAAAGGCAACTAGCTTACAAATGTTTGCTGATAGCTAATGTGGAGCACAAGTTATTATGTATAAAGCAATTTTTATTTAATAAGGCTGTTATGACTTTAAGTTTGAAGCGATCTGGAACAACTTCCATAGCCTATTTCTCTTCAATAATGCCATCATTCATAAGGATTAGTGCAATTATATGGTATGTAATTAAAGTTATTTTTGGACAGAAATTCTATTTATCTGGTCACATGAGTGAGCCATTAACAAAATCTGATCAAGGTGTGTAGTCTAGAACTAAATTTACTGTGCAGAGACCGTTTTTCTTATTTATGTCACCCTCATATCGATGAGTTTCTTTTTTTTTTTATATTCCAAGTACATGCCAGTAACAAAGTTTGGCTGGTAAAGGTGTGTGATCCAGATTTAAAGCTACAAAATGTAAACCTCTTCTCCGCAGCACAATTACCAATACCATAACCTTTTGACCCCAAAACCTAAATTTCCTGCTCACTCCACGTGCAAGCTATCCACAAAGTCTGGTTATGGAATGTTGTCAGGAACTAGTGTTACTGCATGGAAACCAAGACTGAATAGACTGACATGTAGACTGAATGAAACAAATGTTTTATTCTTTACCTTATGGTGGGCACAAAAATGTGAATAGAAATAACCAATCATTCTCTGTTCAATGTCATAATTCCTGGAAACATGATTTTCATGTGCTAAAGAAACACACTAAAGAAAAGTCCACAAGTTTTGGTGTTTATTGGTTGCTATGTCACAAAACATGGAGATGCGGCTGATACAATATGAAATGATACTACCATGATAATGTGTATGATCTGTGATTTAAAACATAAAAATCGTGCAGGTACTGAAGTAAACCTTGAAACTTTAAAGGATTTATATCCCAAATGTCTCTGAGAAACAATTTTGTGACTTCATTTTGCCAAAACATTTTTTTTGAGGACCTTTACAAGTTTAGACAGTTTTGCTACATTTTTACCTTGAAATTTGGCAATCACAAAAATTATTATCATGTCAAAAGTTTCTGGGCTTACACTACAAATGGGACTCTTCTAGCCAAGATTTAAATTTTTAAATCTCTTACTAAATAAAACCATAAGAAAAACAGTAGACCTTTTGCTTGCCATGGCAATGCTGATATAAAAAAAGAAAAGAAAAGATAATGGAATACTAAATGTGTGAAAGATAAGAAAAATTTAACTAACCTATCAGCCAACAAATTTGGAAGATAATAAAATAAATAATAGCATGGCCAACATACTCAAAATGCTTACTGTATAGAAATATGGTGAAAAGCCATTCTATCTTGATAACAAAAATCTCTTGAGTAGATAACAAGATTTTCACAATTTTCTTTAAGGACCAATCAGACATCATAAGAAGTCTTTTGATGTACACCCATGTTGTTGTATGATTGTCCATTCAGGAGGAGAAGCAATAACAAGATTTGTAACATGGCTATATTGGTGGCCATATTGCATGTAATCAGCACCATATACATTTAGGACCAGGTACATGTCATATCAGGTCTTTTGGTGAAAATACCATGTCAATATCAGCATACATTCAGGAAGAGTTGTGACACGAAGATGTTCAAGACAGCCACCATGGCAGCAATGCTGGATGTCAGATAGGCCTTATTTTCATCTAGGACCAACCAGATGCCATAAGAGGTCGTCTGGTAAAAACCTCACGTCAAAAAGACTTGAATTAGGTGCAGTAATAACAAGATTTTCAAGATGGCTGCCATGGTGGACACATTGGATGATAGATCTGCATCATTTCCATTTAGGACCAACTAAACATCATAAGAAATCTTTCAGTGACAATTCCTGGTTGATATGGTAAGAAGTGATAACAAGAACTTTAAGCTGGATGCTGTGGTGGCCATACTGACTGTCTAAGAGGCACCATTTCAATCTAGGACCAAACAGACCTTGGGATTAAAGTATGTGTAATGTTTGATGGCAAATCTCCAAGTAGCTTAGAAGGAGCAATAACAAACTTAAGCTAATGGAAGGTTGATGGATTCCTTGACAATAGGCCGTCCCATAAGCTCTTCTGGTCTATGACCAGTAGAATTAAAAACAAGTTTTAAACCAGCATAATTTTATTCAGAAAAGCTCCAGAAATAAATATTACATGTTTTGAACTTTAAAAACATGAATAAATACAGATACTATATAGCTTGTTACATTTTGATTATTTCTACAACTTGATTTTGATTTTAGTGCATAACTTTGTTCTTAGCTTAAATGAAAAGTACAATTAACTTCTCCATTTTCATGGGTATCAATTTTTGTGCTTTATCAAAGACATTTTTGTTGGTACTTAAATTTGTGTTTGGGTTGGGAGCTTATTTTTCTCTGTAGTGGGCTCATCTTTCGTTGGCTCTTTAAAGTCATGGTTAGTGGCAACCATAAAATCCAAAACAAATCCAAAACCCATGAAAAATAATGGATTCAAAGTATTGTATATTTATGTATAATTTAGATTTAAATAAAGTGAAAACCAAGCAAGAAAAGACAAGATACAACCAGCTACATTTATAAAGCAAGTAGCAAATGGATACTGGCAAGAAAGCAAAATACACATCACACACTAACACTCTAAATGCGTATGCATAATTGACACTTTTATGTAACATTCTACAATACACTACAAACTGAAGACACTAAATTAGGGTGGCCCCCGGTGGCTGGCTGGTCTAAAGTGTTCCCCTTTACCGATCACTGCCATTTGACCTCTGTACACATTGGTTTGAGCCTTGGGCTTGGCCAATGTGGGTATGTGAGAAAGCTTGCCAGCAGCATCCTGTGGGTTGGTTGTTCTAACTGGGTTCTTCCACCATCATGTATAGCCTATCTTGTGCTGAGAAATGGTGTTAAACTCAAAACAACTCAAAACAACAACAACATTAACCGACAGGAAGCTATTAAAATCAATAACATCTACATTTTTGGTTTATACATTTTTTGGGGTAATCTTTTAAAAAAATGTTTTGCTATTGAAAAAGTGACATGGAAAAAGCAGTCATTCGAAATATAGCTTGGGTCAAGAAATTTTTAAAATTAAAGTTCAGTAAAATTATTGCAGTATTATACAAATCTTTCATTACATATATTTAAGACTTTATGTCAGTGCTCTGGCAACTGAAGACCTTTTCGATATTAACCAAAAA
Source organism: Megalonaias nervosa (assembly GCA_016617855.1). Classification (NCBI taxonomy): domain Eukaryota; kingdom Metazoa; phylum Mollusca; class Bivalvia; order Unionida; family Unionidae; genus Megalonaias; species Megalonaias nervosa. Next base: position 170,951 of record JAECUM010092835.1, read on the forward strand.
AAGAAGGATGAAAAAGTAAAACAAGCTTCCTCCTCTTGCACTTATCTTGAACATCTTGTCGTGAATTTGTTGTTGTTGTTCTTGTTGTTGTAGGGTTTAATGCCATTTTTCAGCACAAGATAGGCTACACATGGCGGCCAGTATAACTGGTAGAGGAAGAACCCTGGGAAACCCCGGGAAGAACTAACTGAGCCTGAGACTCGAACCCACACAGACAGATCAGATGGCAGTGATCCGGAACAGTGGCGCTTTAGACCACTCAGCCACTCTGGGCCCCTGTGATGAATTTGTAAATGCTAACTAATGACATTCCATAGGAAACTTGGCAGAGAATGGTTTAATCTCAACTTGAATGTATTGTCTTACAAACATTTATGCATACCAGAATCGATTGAGATGGTTGCACAGTACACAAGTACACAATGTAATATCTAGCATTCTTGAAGCTAAACATGAAATTCAAAACTCCAACTCAAAAGTTCAGACACACACATATCAACTAGATTCCCAATTTGCAGATATACAATTGTATGCAGAAATTTCTCTGCATCAAGAATCGTTTTTCAAACCTGAGATCTGGCCTGGAGATCATACAGTTTTCGAGGTGGTGTTGAAGATTTAGCATTCCATCAGAATGTCATATTTAAAACATCAATTATGACTGGCTGAGAATGGATTAAATCTTGCACTTAGGCATGTAACTTTACAAAATCTCAGAAAACATTTAAATCAACCTTATTATGTAAAATTATTCCACCTTCCCTTCAGTTTAACTAAAGAAGATTCTTACAAATTTGACCTGCGTCAAGTTTTTCTTACCCAAAGGCATCAAGGAAGCACACATCTTATGAAGAGATATACAGCTGGTCTGTCACGTAAGCTTGGACAGGTTACACTTTTTCATTGTCTTCTTTTTTTCAGCAAAAGTATATACATGCAAATAACAAGAGAAGCACACGCTCTACTAATTTTTTTTTTACACTCTTGTAGCAAGAATGCTGAAATAAGATTAAGTTAGGAAAGCTGACTCTACTTTTCCACAAATGTCTGGGTCATCTGAAGCTACAATCATGCAGGGGATATAATATATATACTTACTCAAGAAAAAAGGAGACAAGGGAAACCCCAACTACTATCAGATCTAGGATGTTGAAAGCACTGCGACAGAACGAGTCCTTGTGTAGCACCAGTCCATAAGTTATGATCTAAAATGCAGAGAAGCTGCTATAATAATAATTATGAAATAAGCATACAAGAAAGCTTGAATCACATCTGTAATGAGTAAAACAGTGCATGTATTGAGGGGGCACTTCCCAGTAAAAGTGAAAGAATAATCAAGAACAATAACATTATTGCATGACATCAGGGACAAGTGTTGCAATTTGTGGACAGGAAGTGTTTTTACATTGGTTATAATAATAAATTTTTGGATGAATGTTGAAAACACATTTTGGCGTCATGATTTTTTAAATGGAAAATTTAGTCTTTTTGGCCTTTGTTTTTATTATTCTGAACTTTGCATTTTCTGCTGCTTACTCTTATGAAGCAATGCATGAGAGAAACTCAAAACAGACAACCAGAAATAAAAGTTATTTAGCTGAATGGATATAGAGCTGACATGTGTTCCCATAAGATCTTGCTCCCTATAAGCATTCCCTTTATATTCTGATAGACAGATGTTTTGACATTAATGAAAATATTCCCTGGAAGAAATTTAGTTTTGCATGTCTTTCAAATGACAAACAAATGTTTCTTGGAGACTCAAACACAAACTTGATATAGCATGTCCTGGAGGAAAATTCGTATAAAATTTGAATGGGAAATAAGTGATAAGCTTCTCTTTGGTTGCTATAGGAACCCATTAGTTCCTGAGGAGGATATCTACAGCAAAATTTTAATGAACTGTGATTAAGAACATCTTTGCAAAGTTAGTGTGTCTAAAAAGAATCAAATTTTACAATACACATCGAAATTAGAAGAAATTTAAATACCTGGAGCTTAATAACTATACTGTTCAGTAAATCTGAATCTTTTTTCTTGTTTCAACATGAAAATGAAATCAGAAACAGAAAAAAATACTTACCTTGATGATAATCTCTATTGTAAATACACTAGTGAATATGTAGTCAAAATAATTCAACACCTGGAAAGACAAAAAGTCTCAATACAGAAGTGCACTTAAGCTGATGTTTATGATAGATGGTATAATATTTAAGCTTTTGGGTGGAAACCAAAAAAAAAAAGACAGATGTACAGACACTATATCATCATAAGCTCTGCCTTTTCGCTTAAGTTGCTGCTAGTGACAATATGTTATCTTACCACTGTGATGTTAGTGAAGTCATTATATAATAATAACAAAGGGCTCAAGGGCAGTTCAAAATGGCCATTATTTACATTTGAGGTTATTTATAACATACAGTGAAAAAAGCTGAGGATATTTGGATTTACTTACAGAGTGAAGTCAATAATAGTTTATGTATAAGTTTATTTCTTGGGTGAAGAATTGGCAGAGAAGTAATGGATATGACAAATTTGTGTTTCATAAAGTAGAGGCCTGAATAGCGGAATTAATGGAGTATCGATGTACAGGAAATAAATACTGGCAATGGTCCTTCAGAAATGCTATAAATGAGCGAGTCAACATACCTTATTTCTATAGGAGTTACTGTCTAAAGGGTCTTCAGCTGCTAACATAGCACTGCTGATGAGAATGCATGCAAGTACGGTGTTACTGAAGTATGAGTGATTACAAAACTTGTGGCAGAACACTCGGAATCTGAAATGATATCATTTTGCATGATTCAGATTAGCAATACTAATTGCTCTATACTGTTGATAATAAGAAACATTTTTTTCAATTCTCTCGCCTTATCAACAAAGCCAAGTCTTAAACCAAACAAGGTAATCTTACAAAGAGTCCTTAACAGTAGAAAAATCTGGTGACATGTCAATACAGATCCTCCAAGTTTTAAAGAAGAGGCCCAAGTGGACCTTATATTGCTCATCTGGCTGATATCTATCTACAAGCCCAATGCAAAACCAATGGGTTAAGAAACAAGGATTTGTGGGATACTTTTTGTTGGCGCTTCTTCAAATTCTATTGCCTGATTAAGAAACCAGAATCGACTGGAGATGACATATCCCCATGGCCTCTAGCTTTGTAAAAAAAAATCCAACTAAAAGTGCCCTATGATCTGGCCTTCTCTGTATATACTAATGCTAATACAGTGTGGTCCAGCTATTTACTTTGTATAATACAATGTGACCCCTCTATAGCACACTGTGTTCTAACATGAATTCTGATATAACACGATTGTGGCTTGGCTCCCAAAATTTCGTATACTTGTATTTTTCTCGTACACAAAATTTTTTATTTCTTTCTTAAAAGTAAGAAAAGTAACGTATAAAAAGTTTATCATTTTGGGGAAGAGATTGTGCATGAATTTAATATAAGATGATCATGGTGTGGCTCCTGCAATTTCATATACATGTATTTTTCTCGTACATAAAAAAATGTTTTTTCTTCTTAAAAGTATGAAAAATAATGTGTAAAACGTTTAATCAGGAATCACACTGGACTTTGCCAATGTTGTAAATTGTGATTTATTTTCCTTACTGGCAACAAAATATACCATCTGGTGATTTTTGTCCCCCGACATTAATGACTGTTTTACTTGTATACACCACTCCCTCGATAACTCATGCCCTGATAACTCGCAAACCCGCTTATAATGTGGGGTCAGGTGTGGATCCCATTTTTTAAACCAGAAAATAAAAATAATTTATTTCTATTTGTTGAACTTGAAGAAAATCACGATCAAAATTGGTAACAGAAACTGATATATCGCTTGTTTCATTGTCGAAAACGGTAGATAGGACCTGGAAATTTTAATCAACGTTATGAAATATCAACTTTAAAAAGAAGTCATAACATTTGTTACATTTTCTTTCCAAACGATATTCTTAGTACACCGTAATTAATGATACTCAAGGAAATTTTTGATGAATGAAAATGTCACTTAGCCTAGTGGATGCAGTACTCTGATAAATAAATACCAATTAAATAATTTTTTGTATCAATTGAAATTGTGTTCTAGTTCTATCTTTTAGTTCCTTTTAAGTGTAATCATCATAAATGCAATGTGTCCTGTTGTAATTAAACGTAAAATGTGTCAATGTACTGTAACAGATCTGTCCGCAAGCATTTCTCTGAGAACCTAATTAAGTGCCGACCGTGTTTTGATATCAGACTAGTGGAAACATTTGTTGTATTGTTGCACTAAGTAAACAGCGGGCCTCCTTATCTATTATCACATTAATTACGTCTTTTGAATCAAATAACGGAGGTGGAATAAACAAAAAATTTAAAAGGCATACAAATCCTTCATGCTTAAGAACCAGTGGCTCTGGTTGTATGTCGGGTAACTCATTTCAGTTGATCAATTGAACACCGTTATAAATGCTATTGTGTAAGTAATCTAATTAATCAACCTTAAATTAACCTACTCAATCATAACTGTGATTAAAGATAGCAAGGCAACCAAGTGAAATGAGTACTTCGTAAAACAAAGAGCTTTGTTTCACAGATACCGACCATTGTGGGGAAAAAGAGTTTCAGAGAATAACTAAATCCACATGTAGAGATATTCTCAAGTATGATAAGAAGTTTCACTGTTACTTGCAATGAAATCACGGCATCAATATTTTACTAATTGAACAATTCAAAAATTCAGTTTCGGAGTAGACGATTGTCTCACAAAATGTTGAGTTTTTTTTATAAAAAAAGAATCTTGTTTGGTAGTGTATCAACAGTTAGTCTGGTTCATGGCTTTGTAGACAACTTGTTTTGAGAAAACTATTAAACACCACTCCGGGAACCAGACTAATCAACAAAAAAAAAGACGTGATGCAATACATGAATGTTTTCGCGTACTGTGTTGGTTGTTGAAACCAGTTGGAAACATGTTGTCAATCATTCAGATGTTGGACATTTTGAAAATAAATGTCACTTATACAGAATAACGAACAACTTCATTCAGAAAAAGCGCTTTATTGAAACTATTCTCGACGCGATTATAAAATGAGGATTCAGTCAGTAAACAGCCCAGTACCCCCCCCCAACCAAGCGGTTCTCTGGATGTCTTTTGTCTTGTGGATTTTTGGAAGGTCCCTCGGTAACTCGGGCCCTCGTGTATAGTGCAGTCTATGTTTTTGGACCCTAATGTGCGCGAGTTATCGAGGGAGAGGTGTATACAACCTTGGGTTTGGAGTGAAGAAATTCAGAGGCATCATGAAGGGAAGCCGCTAACCTGACATAAAATGTACTGGAATTTATCTCTTGTTAGATAAACAAATTCTTTGCTCATATTGACAACCATCCTAACAGTGCATTGTTATATCATAATCCACTTATTTCAACAATCTGGCCTGAGTACTGCATGCTGTGAGATCTACACTTTTTTTTGTTGTTGTACATTTCTGGTAGTGGAGATCAACTGGACAAGGTGCAATCTTATAATGGATCTTTCGGATGAAATAGTGTTGGACTATTGGCCACTCGCTAGTAATTAATATATTTATTTTTACTGACCTTTCTATATGGATTGTAAGTAAAATTCTTCTTTTTACTCATAAAATTATATTCTTCTGAACACTCACATTTTGTATAGTAATCACTGTCAGAAAAGAACACCTGTGTATTCATTGTCTGCTGGCCTTTTTTTAAAAATTTCTGATGCATGGTTGGAAGGCAGCATCACTATGCTACCAGAAATGTCAAAAAAACAACCCCCACCCCCACCCCTGGAGATCTACTTGTTGGTGTATACATTAGTCATGCTACCTTGACTACCCACAATCGACCAGCTTTTGAAAGCAGGAACAGTAACTGCTACAATTGACCAAACAATGGCTGATTCCTTTTGGTTTCTAAAAGTACCCTGAAAAAAGTTTTGCTGAAACTTCAAAGAAAACTGATTACCTTTGAAGCACCGATCATTCTGTATAAATACGAAGAAAATGACAAAAAAACCCAGTCTCAATCAATGTTCTACAATTATTTGATATTGCCACCGCAATAAGAAATGAACATCTGTTTGATCCTACAAATGCTGTCCTATTGCGTAACTTTGCACCCTTCATCAAAGAAAGCCAACTACAATCTTCAATAGAACTAAATAACCTTTCATCAAAGGAAGTCAGCACCAGAATCTGATGGATTGTTGCATTTTCCAAAGTTACTGGAACAAGTTTACTGTGATGTGGAAGTTTCATTTTTGCAAGAAAAAAATTTATGCTTAAGGTTGCTACCAAAGGCAGCATAAAACATAAATGAAATTTCCAATCTTTTGAAACCATAGATATCTGGCTGTCAAGTTAACTGAAGACTTGACTTGCAAAGACGTTTGTTAAACTTTTTAATTTGTTCATGTTTTCATTTCCTCATTAACAGCCTCATCCCCTGGGTAGCCTCGGCAAAATGATAGCTGTCTCCAGCTGAACAAAATCTAGGCCAATTTAAGAACATGTACATGTAGCATGTAAAAAACTTAGCCACCATGTGCTACTTGTGACAACTGTAATGAATTGTTTTGTGACAATTGGATAAATATCAAAATAAGGACTACCATTTATTACATATGTGTTATTTGTGTTTCCTAACGGGATGTGAGTCATACATGTACAGTACTTAACAGATTATTTATTGTACTACACAAATGTAAGTTGTCAATATACATGTAATTTTCTGACTAATTTGTCTTCATTTAATCAGAAACACATATTTTTGCATCTGCTTTTCTTACCCACTGCCCTGCCATATTTTAGGTAAATGCATCATTTTCTTCAGCTAACCAACTTGGTTGGATATAACACGGTTCGGTCTCTAACACGGTCAGGGTTTATGGACCCCAACTATTGTGTTATAACAGGGTCACACTGTAGTATGCTTTCCATAGTAACATAAAAATACTGAATGCAGAAAATCCTAAATATGAAAAGGCAACTCTATGCAACTTGAATGATATATACACCAAGTTTCATTGTGCTATCTTCAGCCATTTCTGGTGGCAGGTCAGCATCATTTGTATAAAATTACAAAGACCTTCATAACAGGAAACTTATATAAAATTTGGTAATACGACTGTTAGTGGTTTTTCAAGAAGTTACATAAAAAGCTTTCTATTTTAAGTAAGCACAGCTATACTATACTGCATAGTATCTGTGTGATAATTTTAAAGGCCATCAGACAAAAAGTTAGTCAAATTTTGTCCAAGTTTGTTGAGCAGATTTTGGCAAAAGTTTATTTAAATGTTTATTTTTTCATATTAGTAACTGCAGCAATTTAAAAGCAGATGAGCATCATTTGTAGCAGCTTGAAAGGCCTTCATACTTGGATGTATTCTGACTAATCTGGTAAAATTCTCTTAGCAGTTTTTGCATTTTCAGTACAAGGTTTATCAATCTTAGGTAACAGTGGCCAAATTTAACAGCTGGCTGGCACTGTTTGTATAAATCTTAAATTATTTTTCCCAGGACGCTTTCTGTTGAGTTTAAGCAAATTATGTTAAGCAGCTTTTGAGAAAATGTCTTGTAGAGGTTTATCAAATTTCAGTAATGGTTGCCCTATTTGATAGAAGAGTGGCATAATTTATACAACCCTGGGAGGCATTTATACGAGAATGCTTTCTGTCAAATTTGATAAAACTGTGTTAAGTGGTTTTTAAAAGGAAACAGTTTAAATGTTTTTCTATTTCAGCAACAGTGGTCATATTGCATGGCCGATTGGTATCATTTGTACAAACTTAAAATATGTGTATGCCAAATTGTTTTTCTGTCAAATCTGGATAAATTCTATCTAGCACATTTTGAGAAAACATTTAAAGTTTATATTTAGTAAAAGCACTTATATCTGTTATCAGATAAGCACAATCTGTTTTTAAAATACTTCATCAAATATGGTGAATGATTATTAAGAAATCAGAATTAAATGCTTGAATAGCTTTAGTAATGGCAGCCATTAGCATTAATTGTACATAACTGAAAGGCTTTTATGTCAGGATGCTGTCAAATTTGATTGAATCTGGTCCAGTTGTTTGGAAGAAGTTACAGCAAATGTCAACGTAACAACAGTCATTGCCTATTGGGTGCAGGGCTCTCACATAAGCTCACCTGGCTTTGTGGCAAGATGAGCTGAATCATTAATAAGTTCTGAAAATGCGTACCATTCAGTCTGTGAACAAATAAGAAAATGGCACGGTATTAATTCTGCATGCACTAGGAAAAACATCGTCAATTCCTCACATCTAAGAGAGGTTACAGTCATAACATCATTCTTCCAAAAATGTTGTTTACTTTCACTGTAAATAGACTTATTTTCAAAGAAATCTATGCATGTATGCATCGAAACAGGACTGCCAATCCAAGTGAATGTTGTGAAAATAAATAAATTTTTTCACGTGGATTGCATGCCTAAATGGGAGAAATATGTAAACTGAACTGCAGGACATTATGCAGTGCAAGATTGGCAGTTATGCTGTATTTGCAGTAAAAGATCCGTATTTGTAATGTCTGAAGTTAGATGGACATTATATATAAAAGGATACAATACTGTTACTTGCTTCCAAAAACAGAGGTTATCACAGTGGAGTCTTTGAGAAACTATATATGCAATGGATGAGGATGAGCAGCCCTTGCAGTATCACTTCACTTGGGATCAAATCATTGATCTCAGCTGATAAAATCAAGTGCTCAATCATCCTGACAACTATTTTTGTCTCAGCAGGCAGAAATATCCTTAATTAACCAATCACAACATATATCTACAGTACTCAAGGGGAGGTAACTATAACCATGACCTACAACATTTTTTATATGACTGCTTGGACATGTGGATAGTAACATGCAAACTGTGGTGAAATTTCATTCTATACAAAATTATGAACCAAAAAATAATGTGTGAGGAGGTCACAAAAAATAATCTCTCCAATCTGTACACTGGACAGGGGAATCTTAATCTTTAGAAGTAAGATTTTTATCAAGAAACTTTAATTTCCCTTCAAAACAATGAGGTTGATTCCCTTAGTCTTCATTATTGTTGTACAATGTTGTCTGAGATTTGATAAACTGTCTTCGACTACTCAATCCCTTCCAAACAAAAGAGGTAGATTATATGAGTCTTGACAGTTGTTACACAAAGCTGTCTGTGATTTAATCAACTTTACTTTAGTAAATGGAGAAAATGACAATCATCTTCACAGGTGATTGTTATCACTACAGCTTACTTGTTTCTGTGCGAGAAGATGAAGAGTGAGCTGGCTTTGGGAATGGGTTTGATTTTGTCGGAAATATGAAGTTCTGACATTCGGCGGGGGCGTGCTGTTGAGACAGTCTGAGCATCATCATCTTCCCCCTCTGTTTCCTCCTCAGTTGCCACCTCTGCCTCTTCTGTTCCATCCTCTGTAACATGCATAGACACAGATTACTTCTGTCAAAAAAGGTACTTGCTGAAACATGATGTCTAAGTGGGCTTGAGGCCGGTCAACTGGTAGACATCTGGAAAATACCCTAATGCAAGAGCATCTGACCATGAAATCTGGGACAGTAGGAAGCTTTCGGCAGAAATTTCTTCTGACAAATCTTGACATTTGCTTCACAACGTTGTCTGTGATTTAAAATTTTCAAAGCTTTTGATGTCACATTATAAAAAAAAACTCTTTTAATGTTTTCTATGTTATATCTCTATCCATATTTAATGGCACATCAGCATGATTTGTCATACTGAGAACCCTATGTACCACGATGCTTTCTGTAACACTTGCACAAATTCTACTGAGCAGAATTTGAAGAAATTTTTTTATTTGTTACTTGTCATGGAAGCTATATCTGAAGGTGGATCAGCACCACTTGCACCAACATGAAATCCCTTCCCTCAATCAAATTTTGTAAAATTCTGCTGAGTACATTTCAAAAAAAGTAATTTCAAGGGCTTTATTAATGGTGGATATACCTGACAGCTTATCAGCATCATTTGGGGCAAATTTTGAAAGACTTCATGCCAGGATGCTTTCTCAGATTTGGTCACAGCAGTTTGAGATGTTTAAAGTTTTTTTCCATTTTTTGTAGTGGTAGCTATATTGGATGACAAATTGGCATCATTTGAAACAAAAACGAAAGGTCCTGATGTCTGAATGCTCCTTGTCAGGTTATCTGCAAATCTGTCAAATGGTTTTTGAACTAAAAATTGTGAATGGATGATGGACTATGCATGATGGATGATGCATGAAAGATGAAGGATCGTACCATAAACTCACCTGGCCTGACAAATATGTAAACTAAAAACAAATTGTTATCTTCAATGTGGACAATTTTCTTCTATACAGAGGTAAAATGTGTAAGTAAGTTAAGGAAATGGATCAACAAATGTTGTCCATACTGAACAGCTAACCTTTCTTATGAAGGTGTTGCTTAGACTGGTTATATCTTCATCATTACATAAATTGCAGAAATATTGTTACATTAGAAAAGATACAAATTTTGTTAAATTTTCGTTTCAAACAAAAGAGTTGCAAAGAAACATTTGCACACAATTCTTATTTGTAATTTTCTTTTAATGATGGGAAGGAAATCTTTTTGGGCATTAGCTGATAATTTTAATTGTATTTTAGAGAGCAGTAAAAAGCTCATACAGACGCGTTCAATATTTGCCGAAGCACAAGCAGACGTGTCAAGCCATAAGCATGCTTATTAGGAATCATGGGATCAATTTGTGGGAATACAGCAGCCTGTCTGGAATGGAAAACATATTCATTACAAGTAACAAACTTCCATACAAACATATTGTCTTCCTATAAGCCTTTATGTACCTGGTTGGTAAGAATTAAGGTCCAGTTAGAATAAACTCATTCATCCAGTTCCAGACTCCTGAATTCCATCATTATTTTTGGCCAAAAAATTAACCAAAAACAGGAATCATTTGCATTTGTATTTTCTCTTGATTTCTGTCATTGTTTTCACCTTGTAACAGTTTAATTGACTGGTTTCCTGTTTTGCACATTGTTTTTAAATTGTGAAACTACATTCTATGTATCTATCACATTGGTGCTAAAGTAGTTTTGTCCCTGTATAAATTTAGAAAACTCCTGTTCAACATTTTATTACATAATTTCATGACTACAATTCATAATGTGGAATTAAAAAAAAATAAACTGTAATATTTCCACAAAATCTGGATTGGATGACATCACAGCAAAAAAAGTTTTTGAGCCCACTGGTTCAGTCTTTTCCAAACATTCTCATTTAAGGCAATGATATGTAATAATGTTTGTTTGCCTACATGAATCTAGCATCTATTTGATTTACCTATATTGGGTTATTCCACTTCATGATCTTTATTACCTATGCAAATTAGCACAATGGGCTCACTCACTGCAGTCTTCAAACAATCACACTAGCTATTGTGAGAACATTAAGTAATACATGAAATGGCGGTTTATACCTGACCTCTTTGTCTTTTAAATGTCCCTGTTTAAACTGCCCAAAGGATAGTTTTTCATCAGCTCCAGTCATGACTGTCAACCTTTTACACAGGCAATGTGTGATGGACATATACTGAAGTGGGTTTTTCTGTTCTATTTTCAAAGATTACTGAAAATCGTATTTTCAAAACATGACCTTGTCATGGAGTTTGTAAGTAAAAATCGTGTTTGTACCAGGAAATGCCATGTTATGGCAGGTCAACATCTTGAAAATAAATTTCCACATTTCTTCAGCACGATCAAAATTTTCTCATGTAAATTAGATTTTTTTGGACAAGTCAAACAGGCACCTCACTTAGAATACAGGAGAGGCCTGATCTGATATTAGAAGACCCCTGGGCATCAAGATATCAGATTTTTTTAGCACTGTATATATGACCGTATTCCTTATTCTTCAGGAAGAAAATTGTTCTCCTGATTTTAATTTCTGCTTTATTGGTGAAGACAAAAAAAAACTAACAGAGGTTCTACTCACAGGATCATTTCAGATGTGAACTGTATTTTGATGTATGTAATAGGACATCAAGAAACTTTCTTACTGATCAACCATCCATACTTACTTGGTCTCATCAAGTTGGCTAAGTCTCTATGTGAACAGCAGGTACTAAAAATGTTTAGTAATAATCTATAAAATATATGAGATGATGTTTCTCTGAAAGATGATGTCAACTTTGTGTTATTATGAACACTAATTTGGATTTTAAAATTTTTCCAATATTTAAATAATTCCTTTCCAAAGATCAAAGATGCAAGAAAATAATTAATACAATGGTTATCACTGAGGTTGTTGTTATTGTTGTGGGGTTTAATGCCGTTTCTCAGCACAAGATAGGCTACACATGGTGGCCAGTATAACTGGTGGAGGAAAGAACCCTGGAAAACCCTGGGAAGAACCACTGACCCAAGAGAAGCTACTGGCAAGCTTTCTCACGTACCCACGTTAGCTGAGCCTGATCAATGAGGTCAGATATCCACACAAAAATGGAGTCTTTTAAACACAATAAAAACCCTGAGCACAGCTAATGTAAAAAAAACCCACCTGCACCAAACCTCATAAAAATGGCAGATCATGTACCATATGTACTCGCTTATAAGTCGAGTCAAACTACAAACAAAGATCCTGATCTACCATTATCATAATAAGCCTGCAGATTAGAGTCTATCTTGTTTGTTCTACTGATTACTCCTAACAAACTGTACAGACCCAGATCTGCCAGCATATTATGCGATGGCAGATCTAGGTCTGTGCAGTTTGCAGTTTGACTTGTGTTATAAGCTAGTATAAATGGTAACAATTACACATTGAGATGCATCTACTGCTGACATTAGCAATGAGGAAATTTTACAGCATTTTTATCTATTATATCACATAATCCAACTGATCTCCAGTGATTTCCTTCTACTTTTGAAAGAGCTTGAAAATAGTAAGTATATGGTCTAGGCAAAACAGGAATTTAAACTGAACAATAATGAACAGCAAGACAAGGATCAAACAATAACTGATAAAAATATCTAAAAGAATTTAAATTCCTTATGAAACAAAAGATAAAAGGCATCTGAGACTGCTAGTAAATAATGTAGGTCAATTAGCTGATATCCATCTATCTTTATCAGGAAGAAAATTTTTCTCCTGATTTTAATTTCTGCTTTATTGGTGAAGACAAAAACAATAACAGAGGTTTTGCTCATAGGATAATTTCAGATGCGAACTGCATTTTGATGTATGTAACAGGACATCAAGACAGTTTCTTACTGACCATAAGTCAACCATCCATACTTTTAATTGTCTCATCAAGTTGGCTAAGTTTCTATGTGAGTGGCAGGTGCTAAACATTTTTAGTAATAAGCTATAAACTAACAATCATTAAGTTGTGAGGAGATGACATTTCTCATGAAATATGATGTAAATTTTGTGTTATTATGAACACTAATTTGGATTTAAAAACTGTTCAAACATTTTAGTATTTCCTTTCCAAAGATCAAAAGTGTAAGAAAATAATTAACAAAATGGTTGTCAATGAGGTCAGAAATCCCAGACTATGTAACTACAAAGGTATTTAGTGTCTGGATCAGCTCACACAGGCAATATTCTCTACAGTTTAAGAATTTGGGGCTTGAAGATCTTATTTACCCTCAATTGGGATATGTTGGTCATTTCTGTACTCCCCAGCCTCCTCCTCTTTGTCCATTATCCGCACTCGGTGCTGATCTGTTGGACTCTCCTCACGGTGACTACAATTATACATGTTTCTTTCAAATCAACATTAATTCACTTCAAAATATAATTTATTCTTTCTCAATGGACTGCATACACATGCAACTAATCTTTATCTTACAAACATGGCTTCAGTGTAATGAGCATACACTGAATTGATCTGTATCTTATGGTCACTTTCCAATGATCTGTACCATATGTACTTGTTTATGAGTCCAACTGCAAACTACACAGACCCAAATCTGCCATCACATAATATGCTGGCAGATCTGTGAAGTTTGCTAGGAGTAATCAGTAGAACAAACAACACAGACCCTGATCTGCAGGTGTATTATGCTACAGCAGATCAGGATCTTTGTATTTTGCAGTTTGTCTTGACTTATAAGTGAGTACATATGGTATCTTATGAACACTATTCTATGATATGTATCTTATGGACACTCTTTAATGAATTGAGCACAAATACAACTGATATGTGTCTTACAGACACTTTTCAATGAATTGAGCACAAATACAACTGATCTGTGTCTTACAGACACTTTTCAATGAATTGAGCACAAATACAACTGATCTGTATCTTATGGACACTTTTCAACGAATTGAGCACAAATACAACTGATCTGTGTCTTACAGACACTTTTCAATGAATTGAGTACGAATACAACTGATCTGTATCTTATGGACACTTTTCAGTGAATTGAGCACAAATACAACTGATCTGTGTCTTACAGACACTTTTCAATGAATTGAGTACAAATACAACTGATCTGTATCTTATGGAAACTTTTCAGTGAATTTAGCACAAATACAACTGATCTGTATCTTATAGACACTTTTCAACGAATAGGGCACTTATAACTGAATCAGATCTGAATCTTATGGACACTTTCCAATTAACTGAGAACAAATACAACTAATCCATCTTAAGGACATTTTTTCAATTACCTGTATTTTATGGATGCTTTTCAATAAAGTGAGTACACAAACAATTGATCTGTATCTTATGGACACTTTTCAATGAACTGACCACACATACAACTAATCCATCTAAAGGTCATTTTTTCAATTATCTGCATCTTATGGAAGCTTTTCAACAAATTGAGTGCACAAACAATGATCTATATCTAGTGGACAATACAGTCTGAATTGGCACATGCTAATGTTCATCAATATTGTGAAAGCACTTGTTAGAAAAATCCAGGAATTACTGAAAACATCGAGTAATTTTCATGATGATGTCAACATCAGTAATTATGACCATTATCAATGTCTTGATAAAGATTTTGGAAGTTCTTTTGATCAGGAAACTTTAAACATTGTGCCAATGGGGGTTGTTTCTTTAAAATCTCTTGGCAGCAATAATTTTAAAACTGATTTTTCACTGGGTAGCAAAACCATGAAACCGGCTGTGAATCTGCTACTTGCTAGTGGGATTCTGAACCCCAGTTAAAGGCCAAGACTGTACCTACCTGCGATGGCTACGATGACTTCGGTTGCTGGGTTGTCTGCTCAGATTTTCATCTGGATCCTCTTTCACCTCCTCATCTCCATTCATCCCAACTCCTTCATCCTCCTCATTTGGCTGCTGCAAAATTTCAAAGACAGTGTCAAAATGGGAAAAAAAGATCAACAAGAGTCCCTCGATGGATTGAAACTCTTCTGGCCAAATTAATTTCAGGGAATCCCAGGTAAGTAAATTTCTTCTTTTTAACAGCAGAGCACTGAAACCATCTCTGACAATGTGGATAAACTTAAGCATGCCAAATTTGGTGACAAAACTATTTTCCTATGCTTGAGTTAACATGGTCACACGTTACCTGTCTAGTTTGGTACCAGTTTCATTTAGCAACAACTAGATATCATAATAAGTCTTTCTGTGAAATCGCTATGTCACTATGACTACCAATTTTGGAGAAGTAGCTATAACAAGATTTTCAATGTTGCCACACTAGTAGCTATGTTGGATGTCAGATCAGCATCTTTTTCATTTAGGATCATCTGATCTTAGGAAGTCTTTTCATGCCCAAAGCCACTACTGTCATCCAAATAGGAAAAACAGCCATAACAAGATTTCAAGATGGCCACTGCACCAGCTATATTGTGGAGTCACTTTGTTACCTTTTCATTTTAGATGAATGGAACATGATAAGAAACCTTTTGATGAACCCTCCATGTAGCTATTGCCATTCATTTTGGAGAAATAGTGATAACAAGATTTGGCAGCCATATTAGAAGTCAAATTGGCACCATTATTGTTCAGAAACAATCAATATCTTAAGTCTATTAGTGAAAACCCCATGAAGGTATGTTCACCCATGCAGAATGAGTAATGATAACAAGATTTTCAAGATGGTCACCGTTGTGACCATACTGATATCCAACAAGCTCCATTTTTATTTTGGGTTCACTGGGACATCACAAAGTTTTTCAGACAGAAACTGATGTCAATATGTCAGGAAAAGTAGCAGTTTTTTTTTCAGGCTGGCTGCCAAGGTGGCCACGGATGTCAGATAAGTACCATGTTTATTTAAGAATAACTAGACTTCATATCAAGTTTTTTATTGATAAAAACCATGTCAATACAACAAATTCATTTAGGATGATAAGCTTTTGCAGACAGAAGTCATATTGGAAGCTCAAGGGCATGTCTGATAGATATAATTTACATTTGGGGGCCAACAAGACATCATATAAAGTCTTTCAGTGAAAATCCCACGTTGATGTGACCTTCAGTATAAGACTAGAGACTAAGATTTTCAAGATAGATACCATGGTGGCCATACTGGACACCAGATTGGCACCATTTTCATTTAGGACAAACTATATATTACTGGAAGTCTTTCTGTGAAAACCCCAATGTCAATATGACCATCAATTCAGAAGGGATATCAACAACAAGCTTTTTAAGATGGCCCCCATTGTGATGATATTGGATGTCACATCAGCACTTCTTTATTTAGGCCCAAGTATACGTTTTATTTTACTGAAAATACAATGTCAATATGAACAATAAGAAGATTTTCTAGACTGCCACTAACGGCAGCCATAATGTATACTTGACTGACATTCTGAACCACCTAGACTTCATATGAAATCTTTACATGAAAGCCCACATGTCAATATAAGGATCTGTTTGGGACAAGTCGGAATAACGTGATTTTCAAGATGGGTACCATGGATGTCAGACTGGCACCATTTTCATTTTGGACCAATTAAACATCACAAGTTTTTCAGTGAAAACTCCATGTTGATATGACTATTGATTCTGGACTACTATCACTAACAAGATGTTCAATATGGCTGCATTTAAGACAACTAGACCTTACAACGAATGTGTCTGCAAAGTTTTGTGTCAATCCTTGTGGTACTTTAGGAAAAGTTGCTATAACAAGTTTGTGCTAATGTATGCCAGACAGGTACTGTAGAGAAGAAGCAAAAACAAACTGGTGCTAATGAAGGTTACTGCATATCATATGCTTTTCTGGCCAATACAACTAAAAGACACTACTCTTGAAAGAAACACAAGGTTACTGCAGAGTACTTTATCTCTTGCCTGCAAAATAATGCTTAAACATACGCTATACAATTATCAAGATTTCCTGAAAAGATATTTCCAACATTATCCTTGTCAACAGATGAACAAGAAAAATATCTACAGGTAAAACCCATTATAACGTGATGCTGGGGATCCAAAGAATAACATTGTGATATAAGCGGGATCGCGTTAACCAATTTTTATAAAATGTCAGTCAAGCTACAGTATTCATATATCTTTCAACTTGTCTGAACTTGCTAGCTTTTCTTTATTTCATTAACAAATACAACACTGCAATATGTTTTCGAAAATTATGGAAGTTCTGGCAACATTAAATGCAGTACTGGGAATAAAATCTTTTCCCAGAGCATGTATTTAGGATGTTAAAAAGGGAGGTCACCTTAAATTAAAAAATGGGAGCCATGCTGCCATCACGTTATAAGCAGAATCGCATTATAACGGGTTTTACCTGTACATGTAGTTCATACATGCCTCCCTGTACTTTTGTTTAACTT
Organism: Megalonaias nervosa; assembly: GCA_016617855.1. Taxonomy (NCBI): domain Eukaryota; kingdom Metazoa; phylum Mollusca; class Bivalvia; order Unionida; family Unionidae; genus Megalonaias; species Megalonaias nervosa. The sequence continues at coordinate 188,753 of JAECUM010092835.1, forward strand.
GGGTTCAGTCCCAAAGTGTCTAACATCTGTCAATAAAATACAATAAAAAGGACTCATCTATATTCCTGACCCCATCAAATATGTCTGTTGGGAGACTGAAGGATTCAATAAAGATTTCATGTATATAGGAAAATCATATTTATTTCAATGGATGGTGTATAACAAAGGGATACATCTTCTTAATCAGGCAATCAGAAGTTGAGAAAGACCAACTACTGTCATTCACAGTGATAAAACATAAACAGCTGAAACAAATGCTCATGTTTAATTAATTTGATACCAAGGGAATAAATGTCTAGAACTGAAGTATTTGTAGGATTTTAATAAAGGAATCAGTCACACCTAGTTGACTTTCATGGAAATGCTTAAAGAGAACAAACAATAAAATCCTGAAGTCTCCAGGCAAAACACTGTTACCTCCATTTAATATATCTCAGAAAAGTTTGTGGAGATATGGTCAAGAATTTAATTTTCTGTGACATTATGTGAAATGGGTCATCATGACGTGAAACTGGTGTCAATATTTCAGAACTTTATTACAGATTTTACTGCAACAAATACTGGTGTCTGACTGACAAGAAACTCTAATATATTCGTTGATGTGTGAGACTACTGTTGGCCTGCTAGTTACTGGGGAAAGTCGAACCCTGCAAATGTGTATGTTAACCCCAAAATTTTTGGGGAATATAATAACCAAACTCTATCAAAGGAACTGATGCTTTATTGGCTGAAAAGGATTTCCAGGAAATAAAAGATAAGACTATTTTTTCATTTTAACCACTGAGTGTTGAAACCATCTCTGATGTTCTTGAGTAATAACATGATTTTCAAGATTGTTATCATGGCAGATGTACTGCATATATGAATGGTACTATTTTCATTCAAGCCTAGAGAAACATTAAACAGAAGTCGTTTTTTTTTTAAACCCATGCTGATATAACTATCAGTTCTGGAGGCATAGCAAAAATAACATATTTTTCAAGAAGGCCATTGTGTCAGCATATCCATTTAGAACCAACTAGACATCACAGAAGTCTAATGGTGATAACCCCATGTCAATATAACTTTCCATTTAGGAGTAGCGAGTTTTAAGATGGAGGCCATACTGGATATCAGACGGACACCATTCAGGGCCAACTAAACCCCATTAGAAGCTGAAAGAACTATCTGTACAGGTGGAGTTGAGATAACAAGATTTCCAAGATGCTGCCAAGGCACCATATTAGTTGTCAAATCAGAAACAGTTTAGTTCAGAACCATCCAGACATCATAAGAGGTGTTTTGGTAAAACCCCACATCAATATGACCATCCAATAAGGAGAAGTAATGATCACAAGATTTTCAAGATAACTGCTATGGTGGCCTTATCTGATGCAAGGCCAGAAAGCTTTTAAGTGAACACCCGATGCTGATGTACTCACATATACAGTAGGAGTAACAATAACAAGATTTTTAAGCCTGCTGCTGTGGTGGTTATATTGATTGTCTCAGTGGCATCATTTTCATTGAGTAGCAACTAGTCCTTGCAATGTGTGTGTGCATAGTTTCATGGCAATCTTCCAGGCAGTTAAGGTGGAGTAGTGATAAACAAACTTGTTCTAACTGATAAATGGATGTCAGATGGATGATGGACAAAGGAACAGGCCATTCCATAAGCTCTTCTGGACTGTGACCTTTAGAACTAAAAATGTTCATTTACATGGAAACTGACTTAACAAGATTGGAGCAAACTGAATTTGTACATAGGAGAACACAGATATCAGTTTGATAAACCGATGAGGTCCTATTACATTTATACAGAATTGTATTCTAAAAGACAGAGCTGGGGTATAATAGGAGACTTAACTCTGTTCATTTTCTCCATGACTTCATTTCTCATATACACCTGACTGGTCCATTATGTGCTTGATTGCTGACAGCTAGTAAGTCTGGCCTCTTACCCGAACAGGTGAAACCACATGGTTTCAAAATCCTGTTGTTAAAAACACTATCCATGGGAAATCCCATAAGTGGTCTACCATCTATCTATGTAAAACCCACAAAGTGGTCTACTACCTATGGGAAACTCCAGAAGTTGTCTACCATCTACTGAAAACTTAAAAGGTGGTCTACCATCTCTGAAAAACTAATCTATTAACCTAAAACCATTCTATCATCTATTGGGAACCCCAAAAGTCATTTTTGAAGACAGGTGGTCCTTCAATGTAAGTTTCAGATCTAAAATATTCACTACAGAATGAAATTTTGTCATCTCTTGGAAAATATGACATCTTACAACAGGTGGTCTTTAGCAAAAATCTGACTGTACAAATCTGTTATTTCTCCTTTTCTAGCATTAACAAAAATATGATGTACAAACCTGTTCTTTCTCCTTTTCTGGCGTTCTACTTTTTGAGCGCCGAATGGAGCGTATTCGTTCCTTTTCCTCCTCTTTCTCCTGTTCTACTTCTGTCAAGCTTTGAGCATCAGCTAAGTTGTCCACAGCGATGGCCAAGAACACATTCAGTAGAATGTCTGGGTGACAGTTAAGGAACTCAATTTTTTAAAGAATTGTCAATAATGAAATTTTCAGAAGCAAGAAAGATTTTTGTGACTATTAGAAATTAACATTTCGGAAAAATATTTTTCATCATATGTGAATGATCCAAATCACTCAAGGGACTGCAAAAATCTATTCTTCATGGGGAGGTGTCCTTTACTTAAGCATGTCTTCTTAGGCAGGTTACACTGTACTGGACCGCTCTAGTGACCTAGTGGTTAAACTAACGAGAATTGGAAAAACAAGTTTTTCTAACACTTCTGTAACTCACATAATGAGCCCTTAAACAAAGACTAACTTCTGAGCTGCAATATATTTAGTGGAAAGGATACAGTTACCACAGATGAAGAGTATAACAAAGTACAAGCAAACAACCACACCCAACTGATTCACTCCACCATAGGCTCTTATTCCATTGTACATCACTTCATTCCAGTCTTCACCTGTCAGGATCTGTGCAAAGGAAAAATTAAATTCTAAGCTGGAAGGATGAATACCACAGTTACACCAGTTCAATCCCAAATCCTGTTGTTAATGAACTCTAGTTAAATCTGAACAAAAACACAAAGTCCCTAAATTTTTACCCAATACAATGCCCCCACTTTATAGCACTGTTAATGTCAGTCATAAAAGTGACCTGCTTTGTAAGTGAGGGAACCTTATACTGAGTGATGTTCTAACAAGACTGTGTCCTAATAATGGATCAAAAGAGAAAAAAATTAAGTGTATTCAATGATGTGAAATCACATTATAATTGACTTTTGATTTGCAATGACCAAGAATTAAAATTTATATAAGTGGGAATGACATGACAATTTGAATGGGATCCACAAACATACCAACATTATGACCAGCAGTTGTATATTGAGGGGCTTAATAGTGAGAGACTATTCCTCTACTCTGAGTCACAACTCAGATGGTATTCAAAGAAGACATGTTTTGCCTTATACAGGTTAGTTTGCAGAAAGGATCCTAACAAAAACAATAGCTACAAATACATGCAATGTAAACATTATGTCTTATATTTGATGTCAGAATCCTCTGAACAGTATAATTTAATGAAGCAAATTCCTTGAAATAAACTTGTGGCTCTTCGCACATAAAGAAAATTTAAAAAATTTCTCCAGAAGTTCCAGGTAATATGGAAAACAGAAACAGAAACTTCTCCATACGACTAAGAATAAGACGGAACAGCTTTGAGCAACAGTCTGTGCAGGAAATATTGGTCTAAAAAAGTTTATTTCAGAAAACTGGCTGTAGTTCACTATCAGACATACTTCAGTCATGTTGCAATGATGTTCAAATATGAGGTTTTCTTAAATAAAATGGTGCTAGCAACATGTTCTTTCTGATAGCCAACTTTAAGTGCAAGACATTTGTAATGTGTATTTAATTTGTATTATTCATTCTTGCAGTAACATCAGAAGCAGAATCAATTGTATAATTGTGTTCAGTTTTTGATCTGGGTAGAATTATTTCCTCAAATTATTATTCTCTGGAATTAAGAAGTGCTCAATAATATTCTTAGACTGAAACATTAATTTGGAATTATAGTGAATTCAGACAAGGACATCTTAAATTATATTATTGTGATTCATTGGAAGGTTGTAAGCACATCATCACATTTCAGGCCACTGGTACATTAGTACATTCAAGACTACAGGCACATCAACAACTTCAGCACTGGATCTTATTTTGAACACCACCAGAACTTTATTTGTTAGGACTGGTGATAGAACTTCTTGGACTATTTGGGATTTAATTTGCAATACTGTAAGTTCTTTTTAAATTTTCACTCTGTATTCTAAGGAAAAAAATTATCTGTTTAATTTAGACCAAAGAGATGTAATACATTAAAGTCTTTATATTCCTCCTTTTCTTTCCTAGTATGGTCATAAAGGATTGCAACTAATCTTGTGTTATAAAATGTAATTTCTTTATCACTTCTCATCTACACTCACTTATAAGTCTAAATCAAACTGTAAACTGCATGGACCCAGATCTGCTGTCACCTAATGTGAAAGCGGAGCTGGGTCTAAGCAGTCTGTTTGGAGTAATCAGGAGAACAAAAAAAGAAAAACTTTGATCTGCCTGCATGTAATACTACATATCAGGATCTTTGTTGTTAGCATCTGGACTAGACTTGTAAGCTAGTACAAATGGTAATCTCAATTTTTAGTATCTCTAATTCAATCAGCCCTTTTGTTTTATGTAAAAAATATTTCCCCAATCCAATGAAATGAGAAATTGAGTTGCATCTCTTTTCATGCATACAAAACAGTAACCATGTTGCATAAGTCAGATGAAAGTGAACTGCAAATGGCATGGACAGGTATGACTTGTCCCTTCTTGGATGTGCTTGTAACTATTCCTGTTTCATTCCACGACTGACTGGACAATCTTTTTCAGTTGCTCGTAAATAATGAATGTTAAGGATCAAAATGCCAGTGTCTGGTGATCTTATGATATATTACGGTTCCCTTCATACCAAGCAATCCAATTTTAATTTGCAGAATAAAGCATAAAGAAGTGTTTCGGACTCCTAAGTACTGTTTAAGTCTATAGCTTGTTCAACACAATTATTAATAACAGACTTTGTAACCTACCATCTGAAAATGCAATTGCAAACAGAACTGTACATATTGGCTGTACCCCTAGACTTCATTGTGCACTTCAAGAAATGTAATGACAGAAAAAGTTTGAGTGATATTTTCTTGCCTACTATGATGAGGCATTTCCTTCAATGAGGCACTGAAGTCCAGAAATCACCTTGAACCTCTAGTGGTTTTCTGCATGCCAATGTCTTTCAACAGTTTTCATCAAGTCAGTATTGTCATATCTGTCAGATACTTTATCAGCTTTTTCAAACACTTTGTGGATTAGTACTGGGTAAGCTTAAGCCAAATTGTAAGGAATTTACGTCCAGTCTGCATTATAGTCACAGCATCACTAATATTCAATTTGCTGCTTTGGTTCCTACTGGGAGTGTTTAACTACACTTGACTGCTTTAGTTCCTACTGGGAATGTTTGACTACACTTGACTGCTTTGGTTGCTACTGTGAGTGTTTGACTGCTTTGGTTGCTACTGTGAATGTTTGACTGCTTTGGTTGCTGCTGTGTTTGACTGCTTTGGTTGCTACTAGCAGTGTTTGCTTTGGTTGCTACTGGGAGTGTTTGACTAAACTTTATTGCTTTGGTTGCTACTGGGACTGCCTGACTATATTTGACTGCTTTGGTTGCTACTGGGAGTGTTTGGTTTGGTTGCTACTGGAGTGTTTGCTTTGGTTGCTACTGGGTGTGTTTGACTGCTTTGGTTGCTACTGGGAGTGTTTGACTACATTAGACTCCTTTATTTGGTTGCTACTGTGAGTGTTTGACTACACCTGACTGCTTTGGTCGCTACTCTGAGTGTTTGACTAAACTTGACTGCTTCAGTTGCTACTGGGAGTGTTTGCTTTGGTTGCTACTGGGACTGTCTGATTACATTTCAGCCAGAGCTTCAGCTGAATGACCACCTCAGATCTGTTCTTTTTTCCCTCAATTTACCACTAGGCTGAAAAAAGGGACATCTGAGAAATGACCAATTCAATGACTAAGAATGATGGACAGAGAGATGTTGTTGAGCTACTGATAAACACAAGCTACAAAGGTTTTCTGCTGAGTTATGTTTTCTCCTGGCTGAATTGTACACTTTACTGTCTGTGCAACCCAAAGAATAAAGTCTTATAACAATTCAGCCACAAGAGTAGCTGAATTCTCTATGTTAGTATCATTTGGTTTTGGATAATCAATTGAGTTCATTTTTACTATTATAGCCTTAAGTGTTAAAGCTGCATGGTACAAAACCCCTGGTTTGTTTGAAAAACATTCCTCATCTTACAAACCAAAAGATCCTCAGTTAAAGCTTTTTATGTCTTTTGCTTCTTTTTTAACTTACTGGCCATTCTGATGATATAGGCTAGTTATGTTTTATCTGAGAAACATTATACCCAAATTCATCAATTATCTTTCAAAATGTCTATATACTTCTCCATAATAATGACTTAGGTACATACGTAGTAAACAATTTCTACTGGTATGATTACTGGTAATCAAATTTTCAAACAACATACATTTGTGTAAATACATATTATCTTGAAGAATTTTTTCTAATAACCAGTAATCATAACCATCCAATGAAAATGAAAAACAAACATGTACTTGAACCAGCAGGTGAATCACAAAAATCACTTTTATTTGAAGACATCTTTTGTACAATAACTTGGATACTTCCAGGCAATGACAAAATTCAGAAACAATATTCTGATGGTACAACAAATTTACATTTCACTTGCTGGTATCAAAGATTTGACAGTGATATTATGAGAATGAACATAATCCAGGAAATCAACATCTTTGCTGCCAGACCCAGGTAGGCATCACATACCACAGGAATGGGAATATAACCAGCAGCAGCATTGCTATCACTGGTAATGACATCCGTTTACTGACTAAACTCAACCTGAATGAAATATCACGCCATGCATCATAAATCACACTGATTGTGGACAATATATTTCATACTCATTTTTGTTTGTCAGGGCTTGCAAGACATCTTTGGATTAAGGCTGCAGAGTGCAGTTTACTGCTTAAGAAGTTGCTTTTGCTTTCAAAATCTGTTATTTAAATAGGATGACAGACATCTTTAGCAATCAAATCTTCTACTTTTTCTGTGCAACATATCCTAATCTCCACTTCTGAAGACTAGCCTCTCTGAGATTATCTGCTCTCTCAAATGTTTATTTTGTGCAGTTTATGTCTGTCTTTTGTGTTGTGTGGGTGTGTATGTTTTGAAGTAGACCATACAGGAAGACCAGTCAACAGAGGACTTTCCCCTCTGGTCATTACTGGTAAACTTAAACATGAAGCTGTCTGATCTAAGTCAAGTTCCTATTCAGAATGGACAATGCCTTAAAATAGGTCACTTGCACTTGCTTTGTAATTTTCAAAAGCAGCAGCACTGGAAACACATCCAAGCTGGAAAACCTGTACAGAAGGCATCTGTGCACTCTATTTCTGTTTCTGTAGCATGCATCGTAGAAGGCTGATTACTGCTTTTCGTTTCAGTTTGTTTGACAAATAGTTTGTATTCCTGACAAAATACATTTTACATGAAAAAGTTAAAAAGCATCTTTCCCCACAAACACCCTAAAGTATTTAAAATACTTGCATTCTCTGTTTCTTTACCAAAATGTACATTTATACCTTAATGCAAAGACTTTTATATATGCAAACAAGGAACCAGATCCACAAATGCTGGAGCAGAAAAGTTTTTTTTTTTTTAGGGACTGATCTCTGTCCATAACTTTATATCCAACCTTAACTCTAATATCACAAGGACACAAAATATTTTAGTAATGACAAACAAGAAAGTAATAGTGGGAAAGGACAAGAAAGAAAGATGAATGGAAGAAAGAAGAAATAAATCTATTATATTAGACTATATACAGGGAACTTTAGCTTACTAAAGAAAGAGCTTTTTATGCTAGAATATCTGTAGAAAATGTAAAAATACTTCCTGGTATGTTTATACTTACCATCAATAATTCACACTCAATAATGGGCCTTTTTAGACATTTCAGAGATGTGTGCATTATTCTCCAGAAAGACATACATTAAGGAAACATTCTACATAGATCAAGTTTAAAATAGAACATATCACAAGTTTATAGTTAACAGCACAAAATACTCATTTCTGTGCAATATGGTGCTCTAAATTTAGAAAACTCTTTAAACATTTGCAAAATTAAATGCTAAGTTAAACTATAATCTACTAAGATACCAATCTCCTTAAAGGGTCAAACTTTGGTACAAAGTTTTCTTCACCAATATTTAATTATAATTTTCAGCTAAACAACTTTACATAAAGTTTACTGCTCAATCACAACATGATACTTGTCCTCAAATCTTAAAACCATGAAGATATGAAATTAGGTTACCTATTTTCAACTTCAGTTGCACTGCAATGGCACCATTTGCATGACTACATCATATCTCATCTTAGAAGCTTTAAAAGAAATGCTGTGTGAATGTGTGTGTAAAGTATATTAAACTCCTTAAATTAGGCACTTTTAAGCAGCTGGTTGCTCATCTAAGGGCTTTATGTGAAATTCTGTACAGAAAGGAATGGTTAAGAGTGTAAATACAATGGTCTCTCATTATTAAGTCCCTCAGTATACCACCTCCCGTCTTATTATGTCACTCTGGTCATGGATTAAATAAAACTGGTCAAATTTTATTACATTATTGCTACTTAATTGTTTCCCACCATTTTAAAGTTCTTAGCTAAAGAAAACCGATCATAATATGATTTCACATCAAAAATACTAAATCTGTGTGCAATAATGAACACTCTTAGTACACATCAATATAAGGCTCCATGTATTGCAGAATCACTTTCAGTCTTCAATATCCAGCAAAAAACAAATCTCCCAAGTCACTGTTTAAATCTACCCAAAGAGTCTTCACTTTGTTCTCCATTCTCCTAAAAATTAGGAACCACCCAATGCCATCTATGCTTTATGACCATGACCTTGAACTCTGCCCCACATTATTATAACTGTCCTTTGTCTTCTGCTGAATCTTCTTTTAAGGTCCAGTGGTGAACACATGGAACACCTCATTGGTAATTACAGTACAGTGGGACCCCGATATAGCACGCTCGGTTATAACATGAATTTGGATATAACATGGTTGTGGCATGGCTCCTCAAATTTCATTTACCTTATTATCTTGTAAAAAAAAAAAAAAATTCTTATAAGTACGAAAAATAAAATATGTAAAAAGTTTTAATATTATTTTGGAGAAGAGATTGCATATAAATTCGAATATAAGATGATTGTGGTGTGGTTCCTGAAATATTATATACATGTATTATTCTCGTACACAGAAAACATTTCTTCTTTGGGGAGGTAATCACGTATGGATTTGAATATAAAACAATCGTGGCATGGTTCCTAAAATTTTTTAATTTAACCAATTTCTTAGTTTTGTGCCAAAATAAATATCGGAAATATGAGTTTCTGAACCAATGGCTGGGCCTTTTGAGAACTTTGATCTTTGTTTATTGCTGAAAAATGACAGCTCATTAAGTGTTAATCTTATTATTTCTGATCCATGAGCAATGAAGCCATCAAGTCTACTTTGTGTTTGTCTTCAATGCATTCCATATACAATTGTTGCTCAAACAATATCCGACATATGTTCTCTAAACTGACTACACAAATAAGCAACAAACAATGCGGTGGTTGATAAAAGATTCTCACCTGAATTTATAGATCAATTAATTTAAGTACATTGCTCATCATCAAAGTCAACTGCCTAGCTAAACTTGTTCAAATTATGGGGCAACGATTTATAAAACATCAAAGAAATGAAAGCTGCCAACATGTGTGTGTGGCTTGGCGGTGTTGTTTTATGCAATCAGTTGACCAGTGAATAATGTTGTCCACTTCCTAATATCAGTTTTTAAAGTGAATTATAAAAAAGAACTTGTGAAAAAGATTGTTTGCGATGAAACCTCCATTTAGTTTAAATCTGAAAGAAGTAATGTACCTCGGCAGCAAATCTTGGGATGCCATTACGCCCTGATGCATTGAGAAATGATGGGAAAAAGGACTTGACTGCCCAGTTGCAGATCATGTTTTGGAGGCAGAAATTGTTCAAAATATTATGTTCAACAACACCAATGGTGATGATGACAATGGTGATGCTTCTGATGACACCACACCTGAGGATAATCCACCGTCAGCAACAGAAGCAGTCAAAAATTTAGAGTGTGCTTTGAGATGGATGGAGACGCAAGATACTGACTATGTTCGAATTCTTCAGTTAACAAATATGATTGACTTTGCGAAGAGCAAACGTGACAGTAGCAGAAACAAAAATAATGTATTACAATTCACGGATGAGAAAATTTAGCAGTATGAAATTTATACAGACACCGTTTTTTAACCTTCGGACGTACTGTTCCATCATTCGGTACGTAATATTTCCTATTTATTTTTCCATTGAATTCAGTCACATAATGATCTGTGACAAAATTATTGAATATTTTAAATCTGTGTGCAGATATTTTCGATGGAAATACTTGCATTGTGGATTCAATGTATGTGATTCGATTCACGGGTGAGTACACGGTGTTGATACTCTATTCATGCTATAGATTAGATATGTATATATAAACTATACACGTGTATGTACCAATGCGTGGTTCTCTGAATAAAGAAATATATTATATATGCAATATCTGTTATCACTGCAGGTGTTTCTCATTTAATATACATTGATTTAAAATGTTAACTATGCCAATGAAGCACATGTTTCTGCATCCATTTTCACTACCACCCCCACCCACCCCGCTAACCCTGCAAATTTGTTGGTACTGTATATGGTTGCTTATAACACAGTTCGGTTCATAACATGGTCGGGTTCTATGGCTCCCAACTACCGTGTTATAGCGGGGTCCCACTGAACCTTGATTTTTCTATGCCAATACAAAAGAAGTATATATTTAAAAACAGTTGTGGTGGAAAATGCTGCTGGATATATGATAGCTGATAAGGTGTGATATTTTACATCTTCTACATTAACTGCTGGTGAGACAATCTGGAAATAAACCAAATGGCAGCCAGTATTAAGTCATACCTGAAACACGGTGAGAAGGGACTGCCAGAAAGTATCAAAGTTACTGCGTGGTCTCTCTTCTTTAAAATTGAAGCGCCCCCCAAACAGCTGCATCCCCAGCAAAGCAAATATCACAATGAAAAGGAAGAGCAGGAGCAACAAGCTGGCGATAGATCGCATACTGTTTAGTAGTGAGGCAACGAGGTTCCGCAGGGAAGACCAATACCTGAAAGAGTCATATTGTACCTTACAGTGACACAGCAAAACAAGATATTTTAGAAAATTTTTGCTGCTCTAAATAAAACATCATAATTTCTTTGTGAGAGGGAAACATTAATATAATTACATTCATAGCAAGAGTCCCTTGAAGGGCAGTCACAATCTACTGGCTAAATATAATTTCCAGAAATCCATGACAAATTGTTTCCCGAGCTTTTTTTCATTCTTAACTGTGGAGTATTGAAACCATGTTAGATATTCTTTAGGAATTCCAACATAACAAATTAGTAACATTTTCTTATGGGTTTGTTTTAATATACTCCCTTATGTGCAGTACAAAATCCTTTGACCTTGAACCTAAAATAGAGGATACAGATGGCTGAACTCGTATCATATATTGTCATATGGTAAGTTTGGTTCAATCCATAATTAAACATTTAAGTCCCCACTCCACAAAAACTTTAATAGCCACAGACACCCTAAAATGGTATTGCATATTAAAATTAAAACACCTATTATATTTCCTGCATTTATGTTATCATTATTTTATGACATTCCCATCTGCTCAGGAAATGTGGCTGTGAAAGAATTTTAACAATTAAGGTCATTCAGTACCTTTTTCTTATTCATATATCAATAACTGTTGCAGTAAATCTAGACATCAATAAAACTGTTCCGGAAAAGAAGAAATTGACAGATTTTCAAGGTGGCCACAGTGGTACCCATTTTGTAAGGTCAGACAGCATTATTTTCATTGGGGGCAAACTATATATCATAAGAAATATTAAAGTGGAATACATCTATCTGTTCAAGCTATTACAAGATATTCAGGATGCTTTGGCCACCATTTTGTGAGGTCAAAACTGCATTATTTTCAAATAAGATCAACTTTATATACTAAGAAGTGTTTTGGGGGAAAACCCCATGTCATTATGACCGTTTGTTCAAGAGTAGTGACAAGATTTTCAAGATGGCTACCAATCTGGAGGTCTGATTGGCACCATTTTCCTTTAAGGTCACTACATATACACAAAGTCTTTTATTCAAAACCCCAATGTTGATAACAACCATCTGTTCAGAAGGAGCAGTGATAACATGGTGGCTATGTGATAACATTTATTAGCAATTAGTTATACAAGGTTTTTCAGTGAAAATTTCATGCCATACAACCAACTGCTTAGATGAAGTTGTGATAACATGAATTTAAAGATGGTCACATGGGCCAATACTGGATGTCCAAAAGACACCATCTTCATTTAGGACCAACTAGACCCCAGGATGAAATTGTGTGTTACATTTCATGGTTTTCCCCTGAGTAGTTTAGGAGAAGTAACAATAATAAACAATTGTTAGTGGACACTGGACCTTTATCTTTGACCAGTAATGGTGTCAAGTGCACATGAAAAATACAAAAGTCTTTGGCATATGTTCATAGTAACATGCAAGCCAGGACAAGAACAATAGAATGCAGCTGGTGTAAAATAATATTCATGGAAGAAAATTTTTAAAACTGAATATTTTTTTTAGGCATATATAATCAAAATAGAAAGAGCACACCAGTTAATTATCTACAAGGTCATTATGATGGAAAATAAAGAAATATACTGTTACTAAATGGCATAAATCAATAACAATACATTATACCACATGCTGCAAAGAGCTCAAGGCCTGTATCATTGTGACAAACATATGACAATGTAGTGATCTGGGCCTGTTCCCTGTCTTACCTTGTGGCTTTAAAGATTCGCAAGAGTCTTGCACACCTGAGCACGCTCACACCCAAAGGGGGCATAACTCCTGTTCTCATCAAAATCACCTCTAAAATACTGCAGATCACAACAAAACTATCAAACCGATTGAATAAGGAGACAAAATAACTCTGGAAGCCTAAACTGTACATCTTTAGTAACATCTCCAGAGTAAACAATACAACAAAAAACAGGTTGGCAATATCTGAAAAAGAAATGAAAAAACAATCAGTTCCAATGATTTGGTTTTCATTCAACTACAACTCATGTTTTATTTTTAAAGAATTGTCTAAATTTAAGACTAAAAAGTATTCAGCATAGGACAGTATGTAACTAACTAATATATAAAAAAAAGTTAGTAAAACTATAAGTGTCAAAATGACTGTTTTTATGAAATGTAAGAAATCAAAATTACATTTTCAATAACCAATCTTCACAATTCAAATTATGACTGGCTGAATGCAAATTCTTCTATCACTTCAAGGGTTGGTTGGTGATCTGTCATTTATGTTGACATACAAAAAATACCCAAAATGGTTAATGGAAAGGAAATGAATGAGACTTTTTCTCCAATACTGTATGGAAAACTTAAGAAGTGCAACAGGCAAAACTTCCCATGCTCACCTTGGAATTTATCTAACCATGTGGGCTGCAAATAATGTTCTGATGTCAATACACAAGTGTTTAAAAACACCATAATTATAACAATCCAATAGAAGGCTTGACTTTTCACTAATTTTCTACAAAATCTTCTACATCTTCGATTTATTTTCTGTAATCTTCGACTGAAAAAGAAGACACCAAAATTTATTAAAGGACATTTGACAACAGGAAAATGTTTGCCATCCGCAACATAATTTTTAACTGGAAAAATCAGTAACGCAAATTGTTGCTGGCCTGAAAATGGTGTTTATGGAGAAAAAGAAATTGAATAACTCAGAAGCATCTGTCACATGTTTTTGCCCATCATTAGGAACAAGTTATATTAGTCACTTGCCCACTTGCTATTCAGTGAATTGTATTTAATGTGTAGAGCTGATTGTTTTAGCACTCTAAATTATATCACTTCTAAATTTAAAATTGCAAAACTCAAAACATTAAACATGCAGATTCTCTCCATCTGTAATACAATTCAGGAATTTTACAATGTTTTAGCTAATGGTAGTTCAGACCACTGCAGGGAACACCCAACTTTATTTAAGGCAACCCACAACAACCTTACTTTTATTGAGACTTATACAAAAAATATCAATTATGAAGTAAAATTAGCTCCTAATGTTTCAGCATGAGAGGTTGTTTCTTGCTCATGAAAACTGAAGTAATCTTGCAGTTTACAAATATTTTGTCAATTAAATATTATATATAAAAATCTTCATTGAGATTTAATATAGTTTGATTTACTAAGTATGGACAAATTAAAGTGTTGCGATAAATCAAGAAGGCATTTTCCAATATTGTCAGACTTCCTACCTTTTTCTGTGCCACCATGATTGCTGTATCTCTCCACTTTCAGCGTCCTCTGCTTTTTCTGAAGAATCTGTTTCACCTGGAAGCTTGCCTGAAACACATTCAACCAATTCTAATGATAAAATAAGGCTTTTACACTGTCATTCACATTTAAAATGTAAATCTTAGTATTGGTGTTAAATTTTTTCCTATTTTTGCAAAAGCTGCTGTATTCCTCATCCAAGCTTTTGGGTTTCTGCCAAAACAATTTGTCCACACAATTATTTTTCACTATAAACTTGGTAACTCACAAGTATAGGCCTAATTTGAAGACTTTACCAAATTTGTTTTCTGATGTATAAAGTGCACCAAACTGCAAACATGACAAGCCATGTACCAGCAGGTTGGGTTTCATGCTGTTACTGTTGGCACATGTTACATAGGCAAGTATGGTACTTTAAACATATGGTCTGACAGAAACTGAATATTAATTTGACTTTTGATAAAATTACTAAATTAAGAGAAACATCTGAGGAGTATCAAAATAATGTTCATCCTTCAAGTTTGAAGATGAACATAGTATCACTAACAGGTTTGATTTCTTTGAGTATGGGAGTGGCTGATCATACCAATTTGTGCTCTGAACTGTCTGTGGCACACTTGGCAGGAGATGCCACTTGTGCTTGCTTGATCAATAAAGGACATGTTGCAGGTCTGAAATTTGCTTCTGCACTGCCTCTGTAATTCTCCTCCAAAGTCTGTAGCTCCAGTATGGATGAGACTGTACCAGGCTGAGCAATTCTGTGCAAGATCATCACAAGACTTTAAGTCAATGTTGAAGTGTTTCAAGGATGACTTTAAGGAATCTATGAAGCGTTTCTTCTGAGCACCCAGGGATTGCTATCCCTCCTTCAGTTTACTATACATCTTCTATAGCAGTTTCTCTTCTGACATCCTGATGATGCGATTGACCCATCTCAACTGTGATTTCATTAGCAGAGTATGGATGCTTGGAATGTCTGCCTGTGTGAGAACCTCAGTGTCTGTGACCCTCTCCTGCCATCTTATCCTCATCAGTTTCCTCAGACAGTCCATGTGAAAATAGTTCAGTTTCTTGGCATTGTGTCTATACACCATCCAGGTTTCACAAGCATACAGCAGGGTTGACAACACAATGGCTTTGTAGATGTGAAGTTTTGTAAACTAATGCCTTGGCACTCATATATTGCTGTACAAAGTGTGCCTAAGACCACTTACTTCAGTAATTCTGGCATTGGTTTCATCATCAATGTGGACTGCATCTAACTGTGCTGCCGAGATAGTTGAACTTGTTCAAAGCCAGCAGGACTTAGCTATTTGCTGTATGGTAGGCTCCATATAAGGCAGAAAGCCTTATATGGAGCCTGCCATCACAGTAAATGGTGCATCACCTCTCTCTACTTGATGCTGACTGTGAGATTGAAATTATCATAAGCTGAAGAGAAATGGTCCATACACTGTTGCATGTCAGACTCAGATCTGGCATTCAGGGAACAGTTGTCAGCAACAGTCACTTCCTATACCTTTGCCTTTGCCTATAGTCACCATTGGCAACTGGAAAGAATTCAGATGACTTGCAATCATTCACAACATGAATGAGCATCCAAACATAGAAATGCTGAACCATCTTGATGGAATTCTCTGGGCAACCAAATTTTGTCATGACTGACTGTGTCATAAGCTTTTGTCAGATTGATGAATGTTGTGGGTTGGTTTCAGATCTGTTTCCAACATTTCTCCTGGAGCTGATTAGCTGGAAACACGTCGTCAATTGTCCCTTATCTTTTCTTGAAACAAAACGGACTTTCTGGGAGAAGCCATTGATTGATGTTATTCACAAGGTGATACAGTAGAATTCTGGTTAGGGTTCTGTTGGCTACTGACTGCAATGAGATGCCCCGATGGTTACTGCAGGATTGTCTTTTGCCTTTCCACTTGTGCAAGTGGATAATGGATGTATCCTTGCACTCTTTGTGTACAATTCCCTGAATTCAAATTGGAAAGAGTTCAGTCAGTTTCTGTGCCATGTATAAGCCTTTGGCTTTGTAGGAATCTCCTGGAAA
This sequence comes from Megalonaias nervosa, assembly GCA_016617855.1. Classification (NCBI taxonomy): domain Eukaryota; kingdom Metazoa; phylum Mollusca; class Bivalvia; order Unionida; family Unionidae; genus Megalonaias; species Megalonaias nervosa. Next base: position 205,472 of record JAECUM010092835.1, read on the forward strand.
AATATCGATGTCAGGTGCTTTTCCATCTGACAGCAGGTTAATTGCTTTTACAGTCTCAGTCAATGTTGGTGGATCAGCAAGTGATATGTTGATTTTCACTTGGGGTAGTTGATCAATTGCTTTGTCTCTGATAGATGACTGTTGCTTGAGGATCTTGTTCAAGTGTTCTGCTTATCATTAAAGTATCTCTCCTTTGTAAGTGAGCAGTATGGTGCTGTCAGCACTCAGTACTGGAGATGTTCCTGTTGACCATGACTTTGCAACTCTTTGAGTTAAAAAGCAAAAGAATGAAACCCCTGCTAGAAACTTTTTTTCTTAATGTATATCTTACCATGCTTAGTTTTCTCTGAATCTTCTCCTTCTTCTTCATTCTCAGGATCTATATCCTCTGTAAATAAATAACTCATAAGCCAGTAAATACATTGGTAACATTGCAATCTAATATTGCACTTTTGTCGCTTCAAATACATATCTGAAAGATGTCAGCTCTTCAGAAACCTGATAACTGTTAATCTAATTATTCCTGAACCATCAACAATAAAGCCATTAAATTTTACATGGGATATATATATATACATACATACATACTGTAACAGTGTACAATGCTGAACCAATGAAAGCACTGTTAACTTCCATCTTTGTAAATGACCTTATTACCCATCCCTTAGCATTCATTAAAAAGCTGATTGCCATATTAATATATTTGTTCATGCAATTATGTGCTGGCATATCTAGGTCTAAAAGAGTCATTCTATTTATCACTCCATCATCAGCTGGATTAATGCTAATCATGGATATATGACACAGGTCATCCTATATATCAATTCTAGCTTTAAGTCTTTCATTTCTTTAAATAAAATAAAAAAGTTTTAAAATATTATCAAACACAAAGGACAGACTCTTACAATATATACATTGATCTTAAAACAAACCAAAACTGAAGTTTCATGTACTGTCACAATAAAGCAGCTATCTTGTAAAATGTTGCATGGAGTCAAGGTCTCTTAAAGATTTTAAATGGACGTTCCAGTTTACCCTTTTTTTTATTTTTCTGCACCTGAAAACCCAATATTCATTACTCTTATAAAATTCTTTTGCAAAGTTCATGAACTACTGTGCTGAAAGGTGTTAGCAAGATTTTCAAATCAGCCGCTGTTGCAACCATACTGAATGTAGAACTGGCACCATTTTCATTTAGGACAAACTACACATTAGCAGATATTCAATGTTCACCATGGTGCCCATGCTGGATATCAGATCAGCATCAATTTCAACTGACCCAAACAGACACCATAAGAACTCTTCTGGCAAAAACCACATGTTGAGAAAACTTTCTATTTTGGACATCATTTCAGCATCATAAGAAATCTTTCAGTGAAAACCCTATGTTGATATGACCATCCACGCAGAAGGAGTACCAATAACAAGATTTTCAAGATGGCCACTGTCTGGCAGCTATACTGGATGCCTGAGCAGTGCCATTTTTCATTCAGGACTAACTAGACATCATAAGAAGTCTTCTGGTGGTAACCCAATATCAATATGACTTTCTGTTCATAAGGAGTAGTGGTAATGATATTTTTAATATGGCTGCCATAGTGGATATATTGAATGTCCTAGCAACACTATTTTCATCTGTTACCAACTACACCATAGTATGACTGTGTGAGTAAAGTTTCATGGCAATCCTCCAAGTAGGTTAGGAGTAGTGATAACAAACTTGTGCTTATGGATGGACAGATCATGGACAACATGCCATATCATAAGCTCTTCTGATTAATTATTATTCAGCTGCTATGTAGAACAATGCAAGTCCTATTTCATTTGTGTGATAAATTTTGGGAATTTAGTGGTAGTAAATTGTGCCAGATATTTAAACTTTAACAACTGTTTGACTAAAAGCATTGTAAAATTTTACTTATTGAAGATTTTTTTTGTCATATTTGATTGGTTGTCAATATTTTTCAGAAGCAAAGAATTTTATTTTCTACTAAATTTAAAAGTGGCCATCAAAATACAGACTTTTATTTCTCCTTAAACATTTTGACTTTTGTGTTTATACATCAACTTTTCTGCACTAAGATGCAAAAAAGAAAAATAAGCAATCTTTAAAAAAACAAAAACCAAGAGTCCCTTGAAGGAACCAATGCTCTACTGGCTTAAAAGAATTTCCAGGAATTCAAGATAAGAACATTTCTTCCTTTTAAGTAAAGATTATTGAACCCATATTTTATATTTTATCAGCAATAGAACCATTTCCAACTGAACTGCTGTGGTGCACATACTGGGTGTGAACTTGGGACCATTACCATTTTCATTTAGGACAAACCCGACATCATAAGAAGTCTTCTGGTGAAAACTCCATTTCAATATGATTTTCCATTCAGGTGCATACTGATAACAAGATTTTCAAGATGTCACTGTAACAGGCGTACTGAATAGCACCATTAGGATCAACTAGGCACCATAAGAAGTTGTTTAGTAAAGAAACCATGTTGATACAAGCATCCATACAGAAGTAGTGAAATATTTTGAAGATGACCACATCATAAGAAGTCTTAAAGTGAAATAGTCCATATTGATACAACTCAGGAGAAGTTGCATTAACAAGATTTTCAAGATGGCAACTCTGATGGCCATATTGGACACCAGATCTGTACCATTTTCATTTAGGTCCAACTAGACATCAAAAGAAGTCTTTTAGTGAAAATCCCATGTTGATATGACCAAGCATTCTGGAGGAGTATCAAAAAGACGATATTTTAGGATGGATTTAGGATTTAAGTAATGATAACAAGATTTTGTATGATGGCATTGTGACAGCCATATTGGACATTAGATTGGCACCATTTTCATTTAGGACAAACAGACATTATAAGAAGTCTTTCAGTAAAAACTCCATGACCATCCATTCAAGAGGAGAAGTGACAGGAAGATTTTCAAGATGGCCCCTGTGGTGACTATATAGGCTGTCCAAGTGGCACTATTTTCATCTGACCAACTGGATCATGGGATGAATATGTGTGTAAATTTTCACGTCAATTGTCCAGATAGTTTTGCTAATGGATGGATGGATGGACGACATACAACAGACCATCCCATAAGCTATTCATGTCCATGACCAGTGGCACTAAAAATCAAAAACAATATCCATTAACTCTCTGTGGAATAAACCCAAAAGTATGTTGCATTTACAACAGCATGTACCTGCTTGTGTTATCCAATCTAGGTAACCTCGGAGATCTTCTTCAATTTGCTGTTTTATTCTGAGCTTCTGAAAATCCCCCCTTGCTTTGGCTTTTTCTCTTTCTTTGGAAAATTCTCTGGAAAAGTAATATGAGAAATGTTATGACAATAAACAGCAGAAGCAGAGTGGCTTGACATTTAATCTCCATTTCTGTACCTGAGAAATGTTATGACAAGAAATTGTAGAAGCAGACTGGCTTGGCATTTGTTGTCCACTTTTGTAACATGAGAAATATTGTGACAAGAAATTGCAGCAGCAGACTGGATTTGCATTTGTTGTCCATTTTTGTAACATGAGAAATATTATGACAAGAAATAGCAGAAGCAGACCCGCTTGACATTTGTTGTTCATTTCTCTTTCCATTAACAATTCATGACATGTTTAGGAACATATTTGAAAGTTATACAAGAAAAGTAGCACATACCAAATATACTTACTCATAAGTTGATTCAAAATGCAAACAACAAAGATCCTGATTTGCCAAAGCATAATGCACCTGCATACCCAAGTATATATACTGTTTATTCAACTGATTACCCCTAAGGAACTACACATTCCTAAATCTTTTCTCAGGTTATTCCCTTGCACTTTCTAGCATAATGAAATCCCAAAGGGCAGATAAAAACAATGATAATGACTGATGGCCTGCTGTAATTTTCAAGTAACGGTACATATGTACTTGCTTGTAAGTCAAGTCAAACTGCGAACAGCACAGTTCCTGATCTGCCATAGCATAATGTGCCTGTTGTTATTCTACTGATTACTCCTAACAAATTGCAAAGACCCAGATGTGCCAGTGCATTATGTGATGGTAGATCTGGGTCTGTGCAGTTTGCAGTTGGACTCGACTTATAAGTGAGTATAGATAGGATTACATTTTAAAAAGCTACAGGAAATGAGTGAATTAAAATGAATGAAGATGGGACATTGCCCCAGCATCTGGAACCCACTCCGGAGGTGACAGCTCAGCTGATCAAGCACAAAAAATGTGCATAAACAGGTTTTTAAAAAAAATGATTAAAAATTACCAGAATAAAAAACCTAAGATTTCATTTCTTTCCAACTGTATGAAATTTAAAAGAAAAAAAAAAAAAAACATGATGGAGTTATGTGTAGCTGTGACTAACATTTTAGGTTAATCCCAGTTTAGAAGTTTTGCACTTGCTGCAACACTGAACCGATAACCGCATGATTATGACTTATTGTTAGGCCTGTGCAGCATTTTTTGTCAGCTGTAGGTATAAATTAACACTTGTTAACCGTGTACAGTATTCACTGAAAAAATACTGTACACTGTGAAGAATAAAGGCTAAACCATATCTAGACTACCGTAATGATATTTGGGGGAAACGCTTGTAACAAAAATACATGTATTTGCAAATATTCCACTTGCCAAAAGAATCTTGCAGGCTCATCCTTGATAATGCTGAAAACATCCTACATAAAATGAACATTAAAATTGTAACACTAAGTGAAAGAGTATATTTTAGAAAGGCTAAACTTATGCACAATGTTTCAAACAATACAGCCACATTATATCTTAAGGAACTATTTCATGCTTGTAAATGAGGAACACTCCCAATTTAAGATTAATTTCAGCTAACTACCTTTCCATTCCGAAATCAAATAAAGAACCCTTTAAGAAAAGTTTTCAATACTGCAGGGCCACTAATCTGGAACAGAATCCCAAGGGAAATCAGAGAAAGCTAAAGAATCTAATTTAATGGATGAAAAGTGGAACCTGTTTGATTGATAAATACATTACAACTTAAATCGTAAATTCTCAGACCTTCCACTTTGTTGTCTCACTGTAATATACACAATGGACCTAGTTTAGTATGTACATGTACTTAAAAAATTTTGTGTTTATTATGTCCATATACATGTACATGTATCATCAGTGCTTCTTTTTACTGTGTGCAACTATGATTCCATGTGAAAACTCTCAGTTTTAAATGTGCCTATCTCAACACTTTTAATCAGTTAACACCATTTTCTCCAAGAGAAAAGCAAAGGTAGAGAACTCCGGGTCGAATTTAGAAGAAATTCACTCGTAATTAGGATCCAAGGGATCGGATGTCTGGAAAAATCTACAAACTCAATTCTAGCGATAAAAGCTTGAAGACACAAGGTATTTTGCGTCAGTCTCACGTAATTTCTTGATATCCATATGATGATTTGTTTGATTTATTTGCTTATATTTGCATGATTTATTTGGTTAGATTGGTAGATCAATTTCTTGATATGAATACAAGTGTGTGAGTTCATCTATATGAATCCATACACTGATATTCTTTATATAAGTTTGATGAATCGTTTGAACGTATAGTCTTGTTTGTTATAGGTAAATATATATTTAGAATTTCATGCCTTACTTTAGTGATATGAGTTTTGAGAATCTGTGTAAATTCTCTGATTTAGTTAATGTCACATACGATAAAGACTTGAGTGCATATTGACTGAAATTAACGTTGCAAAACCATGTGAAATAATGTTGTTGAACCATGTAGTGAGGTTTCATATATGCTAGAGACTTGAATGTGTGTATTCACTCTAAATGCTCTAGTTGAGTCATGTAAGGAATTTCATTCATTCATTTGTGTAATTAAGTCGGGACCGGAACTGATGTCTTGGGGTGTTGTTACCTGTAAGCTAGTGTTGAAATAGCCATTAGGGAGTACATTAATCTTAGGAAACTAGGTTTGTTTATGGTCTGCAGTGTTTAGTTAGACCAGATGGCCGTTGGTATCTGTTTGAATTCCGATAGAACTTATCTGACATTAACGAGAGGAGAAAGTAATGATCTCTTCCCAGTAGGGTACCTAACAGAATACTCAGGTTGCCACTATGTTTACTTTTGCAAGGTGAGATAGTTCCATGTGACGTATCCATATGACATATCACATACTTGCAAAGCCAAAGTGACCACACAAGTTGGAGGGCCGAAGGTAGTGAAACACCTGAGAATTTGGGAAAAGGGAAAAGTGGAAAGAACCCAGACTTACAGGCACAATGAAGTCAAAAGAACAGTCGCAGCGAATTTGGACTGAGCCAGAACCATCAGGTTATGAATCTGTACAAGGCAGTGTTTTCGATCTTTACTCGATTCGATGATGAATTAATTCTATCGCTTAACAGACCGACTATTTGTATAAGCATACTTGTATTTGAAATTCGTTGAATAACTTAAATCAAAAAGTGTATCTTTCTAATGTAATGCATTATCACAATTGTTTATGAATTTTATTGTTTATGAATTTTATTGTTTATGAACTGTTGATTAAATTTTATGGTCTGTACATGTACGGGGGTTCGTGTCATTCTGTTCATATATCTGCTCAGATCTTTATCTATTCCCTATATAAGTTTCACACTTTATATTGATATTTACTTGTTCCGGGCAAATTACAACGTCAGCGATCACCCTCTAGATAACGATAACCAAAACCATACAACCCACCCCAACAAAGCTGGGGGAGTTTGCAACAGTAATATATATGTATATATGCAAATAATAGAGGGACACAAGAAGGATTAGTTCCAAACAACTGTGTTACCCTTTTTAAATAAACTTTTTTTGTTATTATCATTATTATTATTATCATTATTATTATTATTATCATTATTATTATTATTATTATTATTAAGAATAAATAGTGATCATGTAGTAACTGGATAAAAGTAGCAACAAGGCACAATGTTATTTAAAATCTTATCCAATCATCTTCTATGCATTTATTACTCTATCTCAACTATTAATATTTGTATTATATTATTTTTGAAGTGGTAATTAACACAGTTTTATTCAAGTATTTCTGAATACTAAATTCCTGTCAAATTATATTCACATGCTATTCAATCATTGTCATTTGTAAGAAAAATGTCTGGCAAGTTCTGTTAGAACAATCAGTGTAAAGATGGGATGGATATAATGTATATGCACGTATGCAAAATTAAACTAAAGATATTCTGTACAATTTACAGCTATGAATTATGTTTTATATATATATATATATATATATATATATATATATATATATATATATATATATATATATATATGTATTGTTACTCCTGGTACAAGATTTTATCTAATTTTTATAATTTTTATTCATGGCTATAAATTGTACAGAACATCTTCAGTTTAATTTTGCATACATGCCCAGAGTCTGTTAAAAACGTAGTATTACATAGGATCTATAAATAGATGCTTATGTATCTATTGACAATTATTAATAACAATCTTAATAATTAAACTTCATGGTGCCTTTGTTTTAGTTTCTCATTGGCTCATGGGGTTTTGATTTTTATAGAAGAATTCAGTAACTTCCTATTGGTTTGGCAAAGTCACATGGACAGGCCAGTTCAATAAAAAATGAGTAGTAAGTTCCATCATATAGGGTCTACTGTGCAATATAGCAGACCTGCCAACCCTGATGAGTTCGTCTCAGTAAGGCATTAGATTTTTAACCATAAGATTGACCAGTTTTCAGTAAGGTGTAACAAAATATTAATAACTGCTATTGTAAAGCTGAAAAACGTAATTAAAAGTTTGACGCAGCGATGATAAACATTATGTTCAACTGAAAGTTTGTAAAGTACACGTCGACTTTATTTACCTCTAGTACTATTGCACAAACTTTAGTTCCAAACATTATGCAACTCAATGACTTGTTGCTATCTCTCAACTTCACATAATTCTTTGAAATTCTTTTTCCATTTCACATGATGGCAATCGTATCTCCTGCCATGAGACATACTCAAATTGGCATGTGATCCCCTGCGAAAACAAATTCATGACTTCATGAACTGTTCTTGAATGTTCATGAATGTTCTTGAAATGTTCATGATCAGTTCATCATTTGAGTTCATGAACAAATTATTCATGAAAGTTCCTCAACTAAGTTCATGAACATTTAAAGAATTTTGATGAATCATGTACCTGAAGTTCATGAACATAACGAACTTTGATGAACCATTTTAACTTTAAAGGGGCCCCAAGTGGTCGAGTGGTCTAAAGCGCTCTCCATTACGGATCACTGACATCTCACCTCTGTCTGCGTGGGTTCGAGTCTAGGATTCGGCGAATGTGGATATGTGAGAAAGCTTGCCAGTAGCTTCTCATGGGTCGGTGGTTCTTTCCAGGGACTTCCCGGTTTCTTCCTCCACCGTTAATACTGGCCGCCATGTATAGCCTATTGTGTGCTGAAAAATGGCGTTAAGCCCCACAACAACAACATATAACTTTAAAAAGTTCTTCAAATGTCATGAACTTGGTTCATGAACAATTCAAAAACATTGATGAACAACTATGATATTTATTCAGAATGTTCAGGATGTTTCTATACGATTATTATTATGAAATATTCCTGAAAATTCATCATACAAACTTCTTCACAAGATTTGTTTCATAAATTAAAGGCACAAAAATTAAACTGTAGAGATTTTTATTCTGATTCTCTGAGGTAGTTTTAGATTATAACACTTGGCAAATATCTTCTGTTGAGCATTAACAAAATATACTTTGTACAAAAGCTTTCAATGAATTTGTTCTACCATCTGCAGATATAGACATATAAAACTGCAATCCTTTATTTGAAAAGAACTATGTCCATGTATATTTGGCATTCTAGCAATGAACTGTTGCACACCATTGATTTTCACATCAATCAGGAACAAATTTTCCACAAATGTCTCCACAGACACCAGTTCACAATTCAAGTCCATTTGTACAGCTACAAGATGTTTTCCAGCAGAAAAATGTCCAATATTAGAATTATTTGTACGATGCAGTGACACAGCAACTGCAAATACCTTTCTGTCCTCTTCAAGCATAACAAAATATTTGACCATAACAGCTTTACCTTCATCTGTCAACACAGCATTGCATACTCTTTTTGTCATCCTAGAGTAACTTGCAGAATAAAATCGTCTCCCATTCAACATTATTCTAGTGACCTTTTTCACGTGATAATCATTTGTACGTAGTGTTGAAAGGACAGCAGCTGTGTGCTCATCTTCAGACAATATGGTGACAGCACCGGCAAGGTCACAATTATCAGCTTTCTTCAGATTTGTCCAAGTGTTTTTTGAGTTTAGCTGAAGAGCATTTCTCAGTAGGCCCTGTGCTTCCTTGAATTTTATTATTTGATGCATTACATTGCCTGTTCCATGCACTGCCTGCAGAATCATGGAATTGGAATCTTCAAACAAAAACAACTCCCAACACCAAAGTGGACCCAATTTGCTTACATAGCTGCATAAATGAGATCTAATATTGTGAACATTTAAACCACATGAGCCAGATGAGTAAAGCTCACAAAACTGCGAATAAAACAAATTCAATAAATTCTCAGCTCTGTGTAGCTTATCTTGTGTGATGGTATCTCCAAGAAGTATATATATACCTTCAGATAATAAAGCAAAGTGCTCTAAATAAACATCCTTTAGGATCCCAACAAGACAAGGAATTGCATAATAAAGTAGCCATGCTTGTAATACTGTAGCTTTACAACTACTGTAATGCTTTTCAAGGTCCCTGGGTAGCCTTTTGATGAATTCAGGAAGCTGAATATTTTTCAGTCGTTTGGAAATAAGCTTGAGCTTATTGCCTACAAAATAGTCCTTCTTGCATTCAGTTGATGAGAACCATTTGTACATTAATGTTTTGGTAACTCCTAACAGAACACCATGCATGTAGTCATGTGGGATTCCAGTCACAAAATGAGATTCTTTCAAATCTGCCAATCCAGATAATCCTTTGAAACCTTTAATTCTGTGCCTTTCATCTGAATTTTCCATGGCAGACTGGATGCTCCCTTCTGTTCTTAGTAAATACTTTTCCTCTTCTGTTCTGTATGGAAAACACCTACTATATCCTTTACCTTGCCTAACTGTCATGCCTGGGTCTTCACAAGTTATACATGATTCGGCACCATTAAAAAGGGTCATATTCATGATCCCTGCCTTTGCAGGCAAGTCAAGTGTTGCACAAATTACTGCGAGTATTACAACAGTCTCTTGGTTGTCTAAAATCAAGGAAATGCCATTAACATATAGATCATTCAGTGCTAAACTGAAAGACAGCAAGTATTGTTTGAATGAAGGTTTTTCTTTACCCTGCCATATTCCAGCAAGAATCATGTTTTCCCTTGCAAATCGAGCACGTGGATTTAGTTCATTGACAACCAAAAATAGTGGCCATAATTCCACTTTCGAAGAAGAGTACAAGTTAATCCCATCTGTATTAAACACAGCTGTAAGGTTGGTATTAGTTTCTCCATTTAGGAAGTTGTTGTCTTTGGTCAAACCTTTATATACTGAGCCATCTGTTATGTCGGTCACATTTCCCGGTATCTTCTTGTGCCTCTCCTGGGTAAGTTGCTTATTTTTTTTTACATCTTCCCATATCCCTGCAAGCAGAAAAATAATATTAATTCATTAGTGGGGGGGGGGGGCAAATATTTTGGGCTTTGTTGTTGCTACATTTAAGCATAAATTGAAAACTCCTTCATGGAAACAAGAGGCCAAGGTTACCAATCCAGCAGCTGAAGTTTGTAACAATCTCAGAATGAGTATATTTTCTTTTTAATCAGGAAACTTGAGATCTGGCCTCAAGATTACAAAAACCACACAGGTGTTCAAGCTCTGTCTTGACTCATATAATTTGATGTCTAAATGGCTAACATCAAAGTACTTATTCATCAGGCATCAAAACTTTGCGACAAAGTCCAAGTTTCTGCGCAAGTATTGTCGATAAGTAAAATAAAATACCAATTTGGAAATTCAAAAAATCCAAAAAACAAGTATTAAACATGTAGCAGAATGTAATTTTCTTCTCTAATGTTAATTTGAACATGACCACATTAAGCTTTTGGTTTTGTTTTTTAAGTTTGTTTTCCTCTGTTTAAATTGTTTGAGACAGAAAACTGATGAAGCAGTACAGATATTTTTACACTATGATCATACATGGACAGACTGAGGGAATGGTGTAACACTCAGGTTTCTTCTGTGGCATCGTATTTAGGCAACCTATCAATATAAAAGACATCTGATTGTTTAAAAAAAGGGAATGATCAATTGATTACCTGGTGATTGGAGTAAATTCTTCAATTGCCTTTTCAAATTTGCAAAGACAAAGCTGGCTCTTGGCTGTCTGGATTTCTTCATCTGATCAGTTCCTTTGTATCGATGGCCAGAACATCCTGGCGAAGCACATGCATATACGTCAAAATTATTTGGAAACAGCTCATTACAAATTTCACAATAATGGATTTCATTTATAATATCACTTCCTAACATGTCCCACATCTTGTCATAACTTAGCTCACCAAGTGGTGAGCAATCTGGAAATGCTTTTTTCATTGTCGAAATTACATCTCTGCATGAAGTAGCTGAAAATTTGTTTCTTAAAAAACATGACAAAATTGTCATTTCCTTTTCTCTATGGAGTGGTAGATAGTCCTCTTGATCTGATGAAAAATCTGACACACTAGAATTGGAGGAATCATGGTCTACACTGTCTTCATCATCTGACAAATCATGGTCTATAGTATCATCATTATCACTGTCATCATCATCATCATCACTGCCACCATCATAATCATCACCACCATCATCTTCATCACCAACACCATCACTGTGACTTTCCTTTTCATCAAGCAGATCATAACAAATATTTTCACTGTGCATCAGCACCACAGTTTTCCCCATTCTCAATCTCCAGATTTTCTGGATGACCCTCCAGGGTGCTTCCATTGTATTCATTCAGGATGCTTTCAGTTGCCATAGGAACAAAATCTGAAATATGTACAACAATTCAACTGCAGTAAACTTGTTTCATATTACAGTTATGTCAGCTTCTTATAGAAATTTACTTCTTGATTTATTGGAAGATTTCTTTTGTCTATTTAAACCGACCTGGAAATATTTATGTACTGCTCTGACATGCCAAAAAGTAAAGAATCAACAGTAAATGAATGTAAAACAAAACAGCAATAAACCAAACTGCATGCAACACATATCCCAAATATCAGATATACATACATTACATATCCACTTAAGCTTGTAAAGACATGTTAAACTAGATACTGGGACATTACTGATCATGAAAATTTTGGAATAGAGAAGTGAATTCTTTTTTTTTATAAAAATGCAGGGAATAATACAGCTATCATAAGGAAGTTTTTTTTTAAAGATGGCATCATACCTTTCCTTTCATTGCTGCTTGACATTTTTGTACTGTTGTTTATTTCTAATTTCCTCTTCAGAGTACTTCGTGGTATCTCAATGCTGGGGTCATCTAAATACCTCTTTGTCACTCTTTTCAATGGACCTAGAATAGGTAAACATCATTAGCCTTTCACATATTTTATAATATGGTCAAATGGTTTGTCATTCATTTCCGACCCTGGCACTGAGTGCGATAGCTGAATTCATCACTACAGCCCCTCATAGTTCCCATATCTTTTGCCATCCACTGTTGATGCACTTTATATATTTAGGTCAATCATTAAATTCCTAATTACATGCCTTATCATGAACTGAGGTGTAAGAACAAATTGTCACCCAAACACATCAGACTTACCATATTTATGCTACTGATAAGTATATTTATATAATTATGGTTTTTCAACAATTGGATTTTCTAATGTCATGGAAGCAATTGAGAATATATAAATCTACATTTTATTAATGTATCATGCATACACATTTTTGTGCTTTTGCCCCGCAAAAAAATAATAATAAAAAAATTAGGCTGAATATAATGCCATTTTCAAACTTCTTCAATTAACACTCGTTTTTCTCCCCAAAAATGCTCCTTAAATATCAACATGAATTGCACCAATGATCTCCCAGATCTGTTGCCAATAAATGGAGTTTTTAGTTTTTATATTGATAGCAGAATAAAGCAGAATTATTATACAGGTTTACAAACAATAAAAGTGATATATTGAGATGTTCTGGACCACTAAAATAATCCAAATAATAATCCTAAAGTGCACTCAGGGAAACTCAATTTCATAACAAAATGCAACTTATGATAGTTTATGGGTTATATTGCAAGTCTCCGATAACCACTGTTTTAGTCTCAGATACACTGCAATATTGGATTTACTGATGGTAGAGTGCCGAAACAAGTTAAAATTCCTATGCATGTCATACTCAGCCTTCATTAATTACTACTAGTTCAGAATTTGACAATATATCAAGAAAGTAGGATTCCTGGATATTTTCTTTTCTAACTCGAGAAACAAAAAGGAAATCTATACTTGGGGCATGTATAATTTTTTCTAGTACAGAGTACAGTCATGCAGACCATACCTGCATGAATCTAATTTACCTGTGTTGAGGTACTTACTCAGATTGTGTGCTGAATACAAATGGTACAGCACAGAGTGCTTGGAACATAGAAGTCTGTGACACTTTAAGCATTCAAAGCGTTTTCTTCCATTACGGTCATTAACTATTGCATACTCCGTTGACTTTCCACCATCACTCGTTGCCATCTTGCCCCAACTAACCGAAATGTGTAAACGACGATTATCCTGATTGGATGCTAGCGAAAAAAGACGCGATATGATTGGTTAATAAAAGCGCGAGGATTCGGCAGCTGAGCCTTCTTTTCACCGCATAATCAAACAAGTGCGCAAATGGTTCGGTAACAGCATCAAATAGGCTTCTCGAGGAAAAAAAAACAAACAAAAAACATGTGGACTCTTGTCGAATGGACAGAGGAGAATCTTTTCAGCATAATCTCTTTCAAGTCTATAGAAGCGCCTAGAAGAGATTACGAAGACTACAAAGAAAATGATTTAGTGAAAGCAAAGTTTGGTGGGAAAGTGTACCCAGCTAGGATCATCCAAAAGTCCGATGAGTAGATTTGGTCATTCATTCATTCATGATTATTGCCATGGAAGTTGTATGGATATTTTGATTTGTGTACATTGTATGTTATGTACATATATTAGTCATAACCAAACTCAGAGAGATTGCTGTTTTTTAAACCCAATGTACCTTACAAGTTTTTGGAAATCACGAAACTACTTGGCTTCCTACTCATACCTCACCTTTCGAGCTCACCGTTTTCAGTTTTGCAAAATCGCTGTTTCTCTAATCTGATGTTTGTTTTTGTAAATAATAAAAAAATAAATAAAAAGTCTAGTTGATGTATCAAATTGTTTACAGCTAGGTAGAGTTGCAAATAGCGACCTGATGAAACCGAAAGCAGTATCCTACATGAGGCGTGGAAATTGATGCAGTAGAGTAAAATATATATCACAAGTCGGACGTTTTATCAATGAAATACGACTAAAATTCATTATGTGACAACATGAAATAATCTTATTTGTAATATAAATAAGTGTATTGATAGTATACAGGTGTATATGTACAGTACACACAAGGCTATTTCGTGTTGTCACAAAGTTTCATCACATTTTATTGATAAAACCTAACTAATGTTACAATACATACAGCTAATCGGCTACAATTAAATAAATGTTGCTGAAACCAATGACAAAATTCTCCGAATGATTTATGTTGATATAGATTTTTTAAAATAATTTTTATTTTATTGGATGAAATAATTTCGAGTTGGATCAAAATTGTTCCAGATAAAAATAAAGGGGGTACAATTCAGAATGTATAATAAAAGCTGAAAATAACATTGATCAGACATCTATTTGCTGACGTAGTGAAAACATATATCGGAGAAGGGTTACTGTAATTTTTGGTGGCTTTGCAAAAATTACTGTCAGAACTAACATTTGCAGGTTGAGTTAGGAATCATGTTGTTTCTGTGAATACTTGGTTGGGTTGTTATTAAACAGTCAATAAAACCATGAAAATTGGTATACCACAAAAATGTGATCTGCATGTTTTATGCGAGTCAAAAACTAATTTGTTTTTAATAATCATAAATCTATCTGTAACTGCACTAAAATTTTCATTAAAATTTACATTTCCTTAGAATCAAAGGTTCACCTTGATAAGAAGTTGGGAGAGCTGGGAAGTGGTACCATTGGGAAGAAGACACCAGTTTTGTTGCCTCTTGTTGCATTACCTACGACAAGAGAAAAGCCACTCCAAAGTGACAGCCATCCACCTGATATAGTGGGTACAAGACAAGCTGCAGTGATTTCTCATAAAGAACCAGTAACACAGATACAGCCAGTACATGCTACACAAGCTCCTACAGCAAGTGCAGGAACAGCAGCCATAGGTATAATAAAAAAAACCATGCTTAAATATTACTCATTTATGACAGTTACACATCCAGCAGGACATTTTGTTGAAAGTGGAATACACGACTATGATTAGAAGCAAATCTGTCATGGTCACGACCTTTGACAATTCTGCACTCATTCTTTTTTCAAGCCACTGCTACTCTAAGAGAGCATATTTATTTTGCCATTTTCACTTGATGGGTATTTTACATCTTGGCACAATCTCCCAGTGCTCATGTTAAAAGCTGTCTGGCATACAGAACTGAACCATCTAATTTCTCTTTGCTCCTTGCAATTTTCATGGTCTCTCTAATTATAAAATTATGTTATTTTCTGGCAGCTCATTCTCTTGGTTCTGGTTACCTGACTGACCGACCCTATTTTCCTTGCCAACTGGACATTTCTGTCTCTTTTATTTTTAAGTTAAATATGTCAAGACCGAATACTAGAAAAGTAGAGATCTTAACCTACCCTATAAAATTCCCATTTTAATCAGAACCATATAGTTTTTAATTTCGTCCAATGAAGAATACAATTGAGACAAAGGATTCAGGCAGTATAAGAACATCAGTCCTAAAGATTTAAAAAATTTAGCTTATATCCAAAATAAAAATGTGTGGTTCTGGTAATGGTCTGAGAAAAATATGGTAGGAAAATCTGTACTAATTTTATAATTACTTTTTATGTAGCTCATGTTAGATCACATCATTTTTCAATATAAGTTGTAGGGTTTGGGCCATTAAAATGAGGTACATCAGTTTACCGGAACCACATTTTTACCTTGGTCTAGACAGTTATGTAATAGCACTATTTTTAACATTTTATGTCTTGAAGAATCAAATAGCAAAATAAACTTGTTCATTTGAAATACTTGTATGTAGTAAACTTTAATAACTTTGAGACTGTAGCTAACGTGTGCTGCACCTTGCAGAATGGCCTTCACTGAATGTTTCAGCAGTTAATTTCAAATAGCTTGATCTTTATGTCTTAATGATTGTATTTTACATCGTATATACTGCAGGTGAACTTGATGCTGATGATGCACCAGACTATTTGAAAGACACGACTGCCAGGCCAAAAACAGACACAAAGAGGTAATAATAACATGAACTGTGCAAAATGAGTCACTATTCCCATGAATTTGTTTGACAAAGTAAAAGGAAACTCCTTTGGATGAATCTAATGAAACATTTCGGGGAAGGGGGGGGAGGGGCTCCTAGGGCATGTTGTAATTGTTATGGTCATGTCCATCCATCTGTCTGCCCATCCAATAACATTTTGATTTCTGGTTGAAAACAATTACAGATGGCACTGACTGAAACCTGTTGATTTGGGGTCACAAAGTTAACTGCCACACTGAACCAAGGAAGCTGTTTTCTGGACAATTTTATTTCTAAACCGTTATTTTAACAACCTTCACAAAATTTGTTTCAGCTTGGGGCAAAAGAGATGAAGCTACTGGATAATAGGGAGGGGCCTTAAATTAGTCACAAATTGTTAGGCATATGTGTCGAGTATTCTAACGATAAAATGCCTTTCAAGATTCAAATAATTCCGATGCAGTCATAATGAACTTTTTGTGAAAAGTCTAATTTAATAATAAAAAAAATTTTCAGTTTGTACTAATACACGAAATTTTTATTTCAGATCAGACAGTATAGAAATTCAAGAATTAGAGGAAGAAGTTGGCAGGTTGCGAAAGAAACTGCGAAAACTGGAAGATTGCATGGTCAGGATGGAACAGGCATTGTGTGACAGCAACAAGAAAGATTCAAGTGGACCTGACAAACAACCCTGTACTGAGATGGAACAACTGAAGTTGGAGCCGGATAATTTTCATAGTGACAATGAGCACAATATTATGAAATTGTTGGCCTTGAAAGTATTTACAAAAGAGGAGTTAACCGACAGATCACTCTCTGGAAAAAAGTCAGTCAGGAGAAACACCCAGACAGCCCCTTGACCAATCAAAATTAAACATGCTTGAACAGTTGTTTAAATACAAGTGCCCCAGTACCTCTAGGAAAATGTTTGTTGAAAAACTACAGAACATTCAAAAAGTGCTGAGAAGGGAGTCGAAAACGTGAATATAAACTGTCAGTTTAGATGTTCTTTGCCGTTATAGAAATATATCTGAAATGAATGAAGGCTTTTCAAACTAATACACGTTGTATTGTTGACTATTTTACAACTCCCACCCCCAATGTTATTTTATGATTCAGGGGGAAATGCTATTATTCATTCCGATTTACATCATCACCAATATTTCATGCACATGTTCATGAACAATGATGACCACCCCTACGAAATGATCATGAATAATTCATGAACTGTTCATGAACGTTTCATGAACACAGTTCATGAACCATTCACGAAAGTTCATCAAAAGGTTCATGAACTATTCATGAATGTGCATGAACTGAACTGTTCAAATTAATTTGGTTCATGACAATTCATGAACCGTTCAAGAACAGTTCATGCCAGTTAATGAATTATTCATGGTCATTTCGGAGGGGAAGTTCATGAACAGTTCATGAACTAATAATTTCTGAATTGACCATTTTCAGTTCATGCACATTCATGAATAGTTCATGAACCTTTTGATGAACTTTCGTGAATGGTTCATGAACTGGGTTCATGAACCGTTCATGCCAATTCATGAATTATTCATGATCATTTCATAGGGGATGTCCAATAAATGTAATTGTGTCCTTTCCAGCTTTTATTCACAAGAATCTGAATACTCCTTTTTATTCTTCTGTGTTGATTATTAACACTTTTCTAGAAGCTTATTTTCCCTTTCATCTTAAACATGCATTGCTTTCTGGACGCCATTTAAAAAAAAAAATTCTATAATCAACAGTTTCATCATGCAGATGCTTCACATGAACAAATAGGTGCAGTTTAAAGCGTCTGAGGGGCTGCTCTAAAGTTAGTCTGGTTCCCCGACAAGTTTCACTAATTCTAATATGAAACCCAGATCCAAATCAAACATGGATGAACCAATTATCTGGAATTTTCGGCAACAATCATTTTTCCGTAGATTTTGCTTGTATGCTGAAAGTCCGTATTTTAAGGGTAATTTTCGTAAGACTTACAGCAAAATCGTAAGGGTTGGCAGGTCTGAATATAATGGTGTATCTAAAGAGAGAACTGAGCAATCAGTTTCATTCTGATTTTGGAGTCATTCTGTTTTAAGTCTGCAGATGTGTTTTATGTACTTAAGTATTATTTGAGATGAAAAACATTTGCTTGGACTGTTCAGTGGAAATTGAAAGTGTTCATTATTTGGTCTATAATATTATTCTGGAACTGTTGTGAATTATTCAAAGGTGTTCTGGATGATGCCATCTTGACAATATCATGATTTTTTGCAGACCAGTACATTTCTGGTTCTGAAATTAGTACAGAACTTTTCATTCATTTAGGACTTTCATAGAACTTTGTCAGAATATTCTGGATTCACATTATAATACTGTAAGTTCCTCTCACATTACCATTTATGACTTTGATAAGTAAATTCTTTATTAAGTGTTACAAAACTTGATGGTTTTCTTTCTCTCGATCTCTATTTCTCTCTCACACACGCACCCCCCCCCCAACACACAC
The DNA here is from genome assembly GCA_016617855.1 of Megalonaias nervosa. Classification (NCBI taxonomy): domain Eukaryota; kingdom Metazoa; phylum Mollusca; class Bivalvia; order Unionida; family Unionidae; genus Megalonaias; species Megalonaias nervosa. Next base: position 224,555 of record JAECUM010092835.1, read on the forward strand.
ACATTGTCCATCATAGTCACAGAGTATACTGAATTATAGTAAGATCACCTTGTACCGGTAATGAAGTCCATGATACACAGAATTTTACTACCACTAATGAAAAAGAATCTTTTACAATATTTGCCATATAACAGAAACAATGTTATAATGAAGGGCCTTACAGAGTGTGTGTGTGTGTGTGTGTGTGTGTGTGTGTGTGTGTGTGTGCACTCTTATCAAACTTAAAAGTCAAGAGAAATTCTTCACTCTACATAACTGAAAGATAGAGTGAAATCCCATAGGTCTCAACATTAAATGGCTCAACTGTATGAAATGGGAGAAAATACAAATATTTAATTGTCCCATATCTTTTCAACCATGTGATATTCATGAGAAGGCCTACATGATCATTTGTATGCACAAAACACAAAACATATTATAATGTCTTGATGCTATTTCCACACTAGCAATGAATGTGCCAATGGCAGTCATAAATAACTTGAGATCTGGCCAAGCAATGTATGCAACATGTTATACGGGTACTTTTGCAACTCCAGCACCAATAAGATGATTTACATCATTTTCACATCCAACATATGTAATGTTTTCTGGGACCTAATCCAGAACCAAACCAATAATCTAAATGCTGAGCACATTTACTGACACAATTTCTGGAGATCACAAAATATTAGAAACCATACGTAAATGTAGGTTTGTAGCTAGCACAGCAATTTACATATTGAGTTCCATATGCACTTTGAACATATCAATTAAATAGTTATGTTTTCTGCCAGATATTGGTTTGTACTTGGTGATGGGGCAGATTCAAGCCAAGAAAAGAAAAAGGAACACTATATTTATCTATGTACAGTAGTAACACAACTGCAAACAGAGGCCTGGAGATCATAAAACTTTGAGCTTGAGATTTAGATCACGAGACTGGATTTTCACTCTCAGCCGATCAAAAATGGCATTACAAAGTAAAGCTTTTTATGATTGGCTGTGACAAAATCTCACACCCAAACCTGAACTCTGACTTTTTATGATTTTCAGGTCTGATCTGCCATAACATAATGCATCAGGACTGAAGATGGTAAAACACCTGAACTAGAGTCGGAGTTTGAGTTTCCTCAACTGATTAAGAAATGGGTGGGCATTAAAGATTGTGCAAATACTGCAGAATATTATCATCTGTAAGACTGATATGACTTAAAATTAATTACTGTTCACTGTTATCCTTAGACATGTAATCCTATGCTAGAAAATGAATATCTTACATGACCCTATATCTCAAATGCTTAATTCTGTGAATGATATGTAAATCAATCTTCCTGAATATGTGATGCTAATTAACCTGCAATTTGCTCTTGGCTGCTGTAAACACATGTGGAAAACAAATATTGGAATTACTGATCTGATGTAGGACTACAAGGCCTCTCTATTTGTGAATAAAATACCTGTAAGACATTACACATTTATCATGAGCACTAAAGATCAAAGAGAGTCTTGGTTTATATCTACCTAAAAGCAAACAGCTGTGGCCTCAACTTTATTGATCAATTTAAAGTCTGCTCTAATCTAATGATTAAACACAAACCACTGCAATAAAAGTGTCATATTACCCAACAGTCACACAGACAGATTTATACTGTAATGACTACAAAATAAATGTCTGAAATGAACCTTATTTTTCCTTCCAGGCTTTCTAAGTATTTTGCAAGTTACCTTATTTACCATCTATACTCGCTCATAAGACGAGTCCAACTGCAAACTGCACAGACCCAGATCTACCATTGCAGAAGTAGAACAAACAGCCTAGACCTTGATCTGCAGGCACATTTAAACTGCAGCAGATCAGGATCTTTGCTGTTTGCAGTTTGACTCCACTTATAAGCCAGTATATACAGTATTATTGTATGGATGTCATGTTTGCATGTGCAATGTCATTTTTTCTTGACCCTGTAAACATTTACAAAACCTCTTTTCCATTGAAATAAATACATGATGTAATTTTGCATCCTGGTCATATTTTTTCCAGTAAAGAAGTATTTCACAAATGCTGATGATGCTGGCAAATTGAACACTCTATGAAGCCTATGCTCTACACCGAGGACAGCACCTGTGCAATGACCAACCACTTGAAACGTATACACAAGTTTCTAAAATGTGAGACCTGAAAACACATGGTCTCATGCAAAAGCTACTCACCCAACAACCAATTACTGCATTTAAGTCACTAGTAGTAGCCACAACAACTAAAGTGAAAATTAGCCATCATTTGCTTGTGTGGCCCTTCAATATAGCTGCAAGGAAAGGGATTCAGAAGTTTTTGCATTGAATTAAACCTCCTGTACAAAAGTGATTGGAAAAAACCCCAACAAATTCCAAATACTGTATGATACTACCCTGCTGCTTTTGGCCTATTTGATAAATCAATACTTCAAAAAACTCATCATGAACATTCTGTAAGCCAACAGAACAGATGTTTGGTTTTAGCTGAGGTTGAAGAAAGAAAAGCATCTGATTGACAAAGATCAAACTTACAAAGGTGCTCTTCATACTGGCTGCTAAATTTGCTGATAATCAGTAATGTTATAACACAGTGACTTCTGCTTGAATCAGTATACTTGTATGACTCCATTCAGACATTTCAAGGATTAAGCAGCACATCTGTATTCAATTAATAGGAACAATTAGGTAATATTGAAGGTCCAGTGGGCTAGTGCTGGTAATAGTATGATTGGTCCATGGCCAAAAGAGATTAATCCCTGACTGCAGACCACAATAATTTTCAGACCCTGCTATGCCATGTGTCAATATATATTGCAATACACAGCCTATGACATGACGCATATTGACTCATGTAAAGATTAAAGAGTCAAACAAATAATAATTAACTATTCATGGTTGTTGAAAATTAAAAGTAACTTTTATAAGTAAATTTCACGGTGAATTGATTCTCCATTTTTAATATCCATGTGAATCGAAATGATAAAATTATTGATGGATTTGTTAATCAGTTCACTCCTATCTGCCTTTGGATTATGATGTTTTCCAATTCAGAACAACAATGGGGGATATCTCTATCTTTGATCACATCACTGCTGTTATTCATGACATGACCTTGTACTGCAACCACAGTACAGAGAAACTAGCAGAAACTGTCATTACCACTTGAAAATTCCTCCACAATAATCAAGATAAACATTAACTGCAACACAATTATATTCTAAAATGTGCTGCAGCTGAAATTAGTACCTTTCAAAATGGAACATTCTGTGCTGATCAACCTAGTTACATGTATAGACTAAGTAGTCCAGATGAGTTTAAAAAAACCTGTATTTGTTATTTTTTAAAAATTCAATTTTGTATTATTATTTACAAACAAAAAACAATTATAGATTAACTGAATCGAGGAACGTGTCATATCATATTGTCTGTCTTGTTTAATCTAACAGATAAGAATAGGTTTACATTCTGACCAGTTCACATTCGTATCCCTGCAAAAGGCATCTTTAGTATGCAATTTGCATGCTGTGTGCTGTCACTACCTCAATGGTCTCACCAACTGTTCTTTGAAAACTGATATCTGCTTATATGTAATTTCAAGTTTACATTTTACGTTTTCATTTTATAGTGTAAATCTAACTTTCTACACATCATTTTAAGGTGCACACATTTTCATGGTGACCTTTGCTGTTTTAAAGTTGCATCAGTATTCACAAATATGCCAATTTGAATTCAGCTTCACATTTTTTCTTTCAGGAGTGTGAGGAAAATTTTTCTTTATTTCAGTACATGTGTGTATTCAATACTAAATAGGAAAATTCCACTGCCCCAATCAAAATTTTGCCTCGCCTTGTGTCCTGCTATAAATTTGGACCAAATGGTGGAATTTGTCTTACTCCAATACATGTTAAAGACTTTGCTAAGCAAATGCTGTTCACAGTTTGTTGCATGTCATAACATCTGCAAATGCAGTCTTCTAAACATACATAATTTTTTTTGCTGGCGATCTCGAACATATTACAAAGGGACATGACTCTTATGTCTCCTTGGGGAATGCAGAGATTGGTCCATCATTTTTATCTGATGCTTCAAATGGGAACTGTTTCTAAAAAGTCTTTCATAAACTGAATCAGTTCATCTGCCAATCACCTTTATTCAATGATTTTAGTGGCAAATGATGTAAGATAAATGAAATTAGGCTGTAAGACTGTCTGTCAAGAAGAATCTAAATTATGCCAGGACTAGACTGCATTACACTTTCTGATGCAGCTGTGGACCATAGCAAACATAAATTGAAGGAATGCCTGTTTCTTGCTTTTTGTATGTAAAATATATCTTAAATCTGAAATGTGATGGTGCTGAAAGTGAGAACAAAGAATTTTGTGGAAAAAAGAAAACAATCTGACTAATTTTCACTTAACCCCTACAATGAGGACTGTATGCATATACTAGCATTTAATAGCATGTCTGTACAATAATAGCTTGAGGGTGTTAATTAAAGTCAAAGGTGGTACAAATGTAAATACATGTATAATAAATTCCAAACGTAAAAATTACAGAAGAAAACACATTGAAAAAAATGTAAACATTCAGCATTAAAGGAAAAAGATAAAAAACATGTTACAATTCTATAAAAGGTTTATTAATTAAAAGATAATGAATAAAATTTAAAATCCTTAAAATAAAGGGTCTTCAACATGAATATAATACTTGTAGATACAAGTCTTGAAATTAAAAATAAAAATTTGATCCTATTCCAAAAATCTTTACATTAGCACTAGATCTATCTTTATACAGTCTGACAGAGTCTCCATGGCGAGAAAAACAAAGGAATGAAACTGTAGTAAATGGGAGCTCACTTAGCATCCCTAAGGTCTCAGGTTCAGTCTCTGGTTTAACTACAGGGTACAGAATATCTGATTAGCTAAAATCCAAAACAATTATGCTACTAAAGGACTGTATTTGCCATCAATGTCTGGGGATCAAAGGGTATTTGGAACTCAACCCCCCCAACAAAAAAAAATGAACAAATTGTTTTCTCACAAACTAAATAAATTTGGAACTGTGCTCATTATGACTTTTTCTGTGCTAAAACCCTGGAGTGCATGTCAAGTTTTTCTTCTTAAAATATTTTTCTAGACTGCTGCCTCTATGCAATTCAAAACCAGCCTGTAATCAATCATACTGTTTCAAGATTCAAAACTTTCTTGTTGACTGACAGAAACTGCAAAGAAACATCCTTAATAAAAGAAATATCACACAAGTAAAAAAAAAACCCTGCAAAACTGCCAATTCTGCAGCAAAATTGCAAACTTGTTGATAAGTACAGTATTTCCAGCAAAATCTGCAAGATAGAACAACCATCAGTGTCACTCAACCACCTATTCAAATGCACAAACAAATTTAAATTGGATGTATTACTTAAATTTCAGGATGAAGTACTAAGACAAATGCAGATTGAAGCATCTAAAACTTGACCTTTTGGGAAGAGTGACCTTTATATATACAATGATTGAATCAACCAATCAATGAGATATGACTGAGGTCTTCCCACTGCCAAATTACCACATTAATTGTATGGAGTTAATGTAAACTCTGGCAAAGTTACTTGTACACAATGAGCATAAACTAAAAGATGTGAAACAACTAGAACATACATCTTCATAGTGGTACAACTCTAGCCTACGCTCAACCAAGCTCTAAAGTAGCATTCCAGAATCTATTGGTTAACAATAACTTGTTCAGATTGTGCTCTATTATGTGAACTCGCCCTTGTCATGTAAAACATACATTTTCATGCTTTTCAGAGATGCGAAAAAAGTAACTGTGTGGCACCAATTTTATTTAGGACCAAACAGATATCATAATAAGCTTTTCAGTGAAAACCACATGTTGATATGACCATCCATGTTGGAACAGCAATAACAAGATTTGCAAGATGGCCACTGTAATAGACATACTGAAAGTTAGATCAGTACCAATTTCACTTAAGACCAACTTGACATCAGATGTCTTTACGTGAAATCCCATATTGATATGACCATCCAATCAGGAGGAGTAGCAATAACAAGATTGGACCTTACAATGGCATAATTTTCACTTAAAACCAAGTAGACATGATAAGAAATATTTTAGTAAAATCGAAAACCAAGCAGACATAATAAGAAATAAGTGAATACCCCATGTTTATATGACCCATCTATGTAGTTGGAGTAGCAATAACAAGATTTTCAAGATGGCCACTGTGATGGGCATATTGGAGGTCAGCTCATTACCATTTTCATTTAGGACCAACTTAGACATTATAAGAAGTCTTTTAGTGAAACCCCATGTTGATATGATGATCCACTGATGAGGGGTAGCAATAAGAAGATTTTCAAACTGGCTACCATGGTGGCCATACTGGATGTCTGAGCAGCGCCATTTTCATTTAGGACCAACTAGACCATAGGAGCGGAGATAACGAGCTTGTGCTAATGAATAAACGACAGACAACAGACCACCCCATGATCTCTTCTAGTCTATGACCAGTGTGTGTGTGTGTGATTTAGATTTTTTAACGTAGCTTTAACAATTTTTCAGTCATATCGCTACAATGTCTGCAGTGTGACAGTTTACAGTGATGTCTAGCACTGGGGCATCATGCTGCAGACATGTGGCATGATGTCCCACCCAGTCACATTATCCTGACACCAGGCCGACCAGTCCTAACACTAACCTCTTAATGCTGAGCACCAAGCGAGGCAGCTGTTAGTACCATTTTTTAAAGTCTTTGGTGTGACTCAGCCAGGGTTTGAACCCGCGACCCCCTGCATCCGAGGCAGACGCTCTAACCGTTCTCTATGACCAGTAAAGCTAACAAAATTGGACAAATTTCTGAAGCATGGCACCAAAAAACAAGTTCCAATAAAATTTTGATGGAGAGAAAAGAAAACCATCATCAATCATTTCAAGAAAGTTACTCACTCTGAATACTGCCAATCTTATAAAAATATGCAGTGGTTCGTAAGCTCTGACTACACAAAAAAATATTCCAAGTGTTGTCATGCAGAACAATAATGGGAAATGACTCTAAAGCTGGTCGAAGATGCAGATATTTTGGTACTGATCTTTAGGTCACAAATAAAATATTTTGCAGAGGAAGAAAACAATTATTAAGCACTTGTAAAGGCACACAAACAATGGCCTACTTGGCATGCACTCATATTATCAAATTAGTTTCTATGATACTTGTGTCAAATTTTAACAGACATGAATAAAGTCAAAAGAAACCATGGAGAAAGTAATGATTAACAAACTTGAGAATCTTTTCCACAGCCATTAACCTCTGGACACATCAAATTTGCAAGCGTGTATTCAGTTAACACATTATCACTGTAGTGATATCATCAACATACTAGTGGGACATTATATGATGGTATTAACATCTTTCTCTACTTAAAGGATGCATACAGTTTTCTAGCAAATTGTTGACCCAATAGGCTCATCTTGTTGCTTTACATTTATCCAGGGATTTTTCTATTTCCAAAATGGGGCCCAGGGTCCATGGAATAGGGAGCATTTAGGTGGATACATGTAAAAGTAAAATTGGGAAATTTTTAATTTATTTCTGTGCACACTGTTCATTCACAAAAGCTTACAATGGATAGATCCTTGAACATTCAAATAATTCTAAAGTCCAGGGTCCAAGCTAGAGGATGATTCAAGCAAAATAGTAGCCCTTGAGTCTGTCATTTCGCTTCCCCATAAGTGCCTCATGATTCCATATGATGACATTGGTCTTGTGACTTATCAGAACTATGTTACATTGATGTGATCAGTTTGGAAGCATTTTTTAAAAGCAGAAAATGCTAAATTTACAGGAAAATTTATGATTTTCTGCATGTAATTGTTGCAGTTATTGTTCCTTTTCTATTTGTGAACAATTTTGTTTGCTGCTTTGCATGCACCTTTGCAGAGGCAAAGTGATGCAGGCCCCATTACAAACTTGGGAATTTCACTAAATTGAGAATTTTCAGACAATGGATGGTGCATATTGCCCAAGCCAGTTTCCAAAAGTGACACGTTTAATGAGTGAATACTCAAAAATGGTCATTTAGTAAAGGATAACATCATAGATGACTTCAGCATGTCTCCCACTATAGTTTTGATGGGGAAATGAGCTCTTTTGCTATCTTTTGCCATAGGCAACTGCATCTAGAGGTGCAATTGATAACAAGGCATATGTCAACCACATCAGCTGTGGATTCTGCAGGTATGTCACACTTGGGTCAGTTTGACAAGGTTTTGTCAATCAATAGTGGCGATGCAGACCTGCCAACACTGACGAGTCTGCCTCAGTAAGGCAATTGATATTTTTCCGTAAGATTGACCAGTTTTCAGTAACTGATGTCACAGGGTTAATTATGCCAGACAAATAATCCAAAGAGGTTGATGAGAATAACAACGACAATCTGCAGTCAAACGTTTCTTGTTGCAGCAGCAAAAAGCAGGTCCAAATGTGGACAGAAAGCTAGCAGAAGTTGTGAATAAAAAAGTCTGTGTAAAGTTAAACCTTTGCAGGGAAGTATACAAGACCAGAAAATTGTGACAATTTAAAGGTTCCCAGAGTGAACATTGATGTCTAAAATGCCATGTCCAAACAGGAAAAAAAGGCATATGTTTCATTGCAAAAATTGCAAACTCAGGGCAAAACACCCAACTGTAAGGGTTATTGAACTGTTCAGAAAGCACACAAACAACCTATGGAAATTACCTTTGGATTCAGTCTGGGATTTTTTAATGGACAATAAATATTTGTAGTCCTTTGTGTTCCGCAACTTCAGTTTCAGGCACTGAGAGTTCATAAAGCCAGAGTTAAACTGTTGTGTACCAGCCTATTTGTGCTGCTTCAAATCCTGTCACCAAAAGGCTTTTTGATGACAACCTAAGTTGGCAGATTACCAAGCTTAACAAGTCTTAGAAGGCTGAACTCAGCTGTTTGGAAAAAACAAACAATTGGATGTAACATAACAAAACGTGGGCACAAGTTTTAAAAGCAGTGGGCCTTTTTTAAGGATGACTCTATTAATGGGCAAGACACTCCTGGAACAGGAATTTTCAGTGGCAGATCAATCGCCGCTGGAGGCAAAGCTACAAAAAACTCAAAAACAAGGAATGAGGGTTCCCAAACATTGTAAGGACCATTAACATCTTCCCATGTCAATAGTATGCAGCATAATGTAAGTACATATGATGTTTCTTGTATGAACAAAACACCTGAGAATTTTGTTGCTGGGAAAATTTCAGAATTTTTTGCTGGCTTGCAGAATATTACATTTTATGCTTAGATTCTAAATACTGTTCAAGGTTATGAAATAAGAGTTAGAACAGTAGCCTGTACATACAACCAAATTTCTCTTTTAATGAAGACAAATAACTGCTGAAATTCACAAATTCTTATAAAATGTAGTACAGTGCTCCCCCTCTTATATGGCCACCCCTTCTGCACCAGGAAAGTGGCTTTGTAAGATGGGTGGCCTTTCCAGTGGGGGATTATATTTGTGAGATGTGTGTGTATATATGTATATAATAGGAAAGCTACATAATAATGTTGGAGGGATGGCCTATCTTGAGGGGTGCTTTTGAACACAAACTCATCTGTGCCAAGGGATTCTAGCCATAAAGAGTGGGTGGCCACTGGTCAGGGGGTACGTTCATGAGGGGCACCACTGTATTCATAAATAAAATTCAATGCCTCAAGAATATTTCTTAAATCTTCATCTGACCTAAAAGAGATGGGTCTGCAAGATTTATCCTGAATTTAAAACATTTCAATATAAATGTTGAGAAAATACATTTCAAAATGAAAACTTAAAAAATAGCTGTTAATGCCATGAGTCCAAATTGTTTCTTGGCATCTCTTGATTTAAAGGATGCCCAATACTCTGTTCCTGCACAGAAGTCTGACGTTTTACCAATAAAGTACGAAGAAATCTCTGACAACACGAAATCACCTTACCGGTACTATAAATTAACACAAGGAGTGCAAGCATGAATTGCAAGAAGACTGAAAAAGCTACACATATCCATTCAAAAGACAGTAACATACCAAGGCACAAATCTCAGACGACCATCACATGAATCTAATCTGGCAAATTAATCTTTATTTTCACCATTACAGTCACAAAGTCTTTCTAAGGACTCCATCAGGCAGAAGTAGCCGATTCTGCCAAAGGATGAATAACACTTTGAAAGTAATTTCACAAAGTAAAATGTTTAACTTACCTTTTATTTCAGATTGTATCATATGATAATTTTATATAAAATTTCCTGAATAGAAATATCTAGTTAATTTTTTAAAGTTAAGATAGTAGAAAAGACTGTTGATGACATCATCACACTTTAAATATTAAAGACAAGATGGATGCTGGAACCAGTAGTATGAAAAGACAACACAGACTCTGCTCCATGATTGGTACGAGTATTAGACCCTAACACTTATTTACTGCAGGGTAGAATCTGGTGAAATCGGCTACTTTCACCTGATGGAGTCTTGTAGAAAGACTTTGTAACTGTAATGGTGAAAATGAAGGTTAACTGTGTTAATTTATAGTACCGGTAAGGTGATTTCGTGTTGTCAGAGATTTCTTTGTACTTTACTGATAAAACGTCATACTCCTGTGGTCCAGAAGTATAGAAAGTATTTGCATTTCAAATGGTTTGTGGATATATATATATATATATATATATATATATATATACACATAGTGTGACCCCACTATAACATGGTAGTTGGGAGCCATAGAACCCAACCGTGTTATAGACCGACAGTTAGCTGAAGAAAATGATGCATGTACCCGAAAAATGTCAGCGGGGGTAGGGGTAGGTAATAAATGCAGGCGCAAAATCACGTGCTTCATTGGCACAGATATCATATTAAATCGATGCATATTAAATGAGAAATACACCCGTGGTGAAAACAGAGAAGGCATATATAATATTTTACTTTATTCACAGAACCACGCATTGGTACATACACGTGTATACTGTTTATATATACATGTCTAATACATAGCAATAAATAAAGTATCAACACCGTGTACTCACCCGCGACATATGCTGAATCCACAACACAAGCAATTCCATCGAAAATATGCACACACAGAGATTTAAAATATTCAATAATTTTGTCACAGGTCATATAGGTCTGAATTCAATGGAAAAAAATAACAGAGTCACGTAACGAATGATGCAGCACATTTACTTTTCATTGCGTCCGAAGTCGGTAAAAGTTTTCGTTTTAAGTGCCGTCAGTAGAGTTCATAAGCATAAACTTTTTTCCTGTGAAAAGGAAACTTTAACGGCACAGTAAAAATGTTCCAGTCACGTTGGAAAATGAGACAATCCATCAGATTCCATTGCTTTTATTAAGTTCGGTAATGACTTCCTTTGAAGAAAGGTTGTCTGTTTTTACTGAAGACTGTAGTCGCCTTTCTTTGATGAAGGGTGCATGTGTTATTGAAGTCACCGCTAAAGGACATCTTTGGAGAACCAAATAAATGCTCGTTTCTTATTGTGGCGGCAACATAAAAAAATTGTATTGCATTATTGAGACTGATTTTTTTCCCATTTGCTTAGTACGTTTTCATAACAATCGGTGCTTCAAAGGTAATGTTTTCTTTGAAATTTCAGCTACTATTTTATCTGGGTGCATTTTTAAAAAAAATTAATTGGCCGTCGTATGGTTAATTGTAGACACTGTTCCTCCCTGCCTGTTGAATAGACAAGTGAGAGGTTTTTTTGTTGTTCTTTTTGGTCTTTTTTTTACATTTATGGTAGTGGAGTGCTGCCTTCCACACATGCATCAGAAATTTAAAGAAAGGGTCAATCGACGATAGAGACACCAGTGTTCTGGTCTGATGACAGTGATTACTAAAGAAAATGTTAATGTTCTGAAGGATTTAATTCTGAGTGAAAAGAAGAGGAATTTTACTTACCATCTACATACAAATATCAGTCTATGTAAATATATTAATTACTAGCGAGTGGCCGAAAATCTGACGAAAGACAGATTATGAGATAATGCCCCGTCCGATTGATCGTCTCTACCAGAAACGTAAATTTGAAAAAAAAACGGATATCTCAAAACATACAGTACACATGCTAGATGTCAACATGAACAGATTATGATATAACAATGCACTGTTAAGATGGTTTGTCAATATGGACAAAGAATTTGTTTATGTAACAATAGATAAATTTGAGCGCATTTTACATAAACTTTACGGCTTACTTTCATGGGGCCTCTGAATTTCTCCACTCCAAACCAATGGTTGTATATACAAGTTTAAACAGCCAACAATGTCGCCAATAAAAAAAAAAAAATCGCCAGATGGTATATTTTGCCGCCAATAAGGGAAAAAAATTGCAATTTGCGACATTAGCGAAGCCCCGCGCGATTCCTGAATAAATTTTTACACGTTATTTTTCGTATTTTTAAGAAGAAAACACTATCTTTTCGTGTATGAGAAAAATGCATATAAAATTTCAGTAGCCACGCCACGATCGTCTTGTATTATTCATACGCGATCTCTTCCCTAAAATGATAATAAACTTTTTTGGGTTTTTTTTCTTCGTACTTTTAAAAAAGATTTTTTTTTTCATGTACGAGAAAAATATATGTATATGAAATTTTGGGAGCCACACCACGACCCCGTGTTATATCCGAATTCGTGTTATAACGGAGCGTGCTATAGCGGGGTCACACTATATATATATATATATATATATATATATATATATATATATATATATATATATATATATATATATATATATATATATAGTTACGAATATGTAATTAAATTACTTGTGTGTTAGTTTTAAATTCTTATTTATTTTATTTTTGTTCCATTATATTTTATTATAATGATAATTTTCACGAGATTTGATTATTTTCGGAAAATTCACTTTTTGTTTTGACTTGATTTGAACGTAAAAGATATTACGTTACCAGTATTTTTAGCATACCTTGGTTGAGACGCTTTGTAAACACTAAGTGAAAATGAATGGCTATTACCAAGGTCATGTTCAACCCACATGTTAGTCTATTGTAAACAGTTTCATTTTTAAATTCATTTCCAGTGTGGGAATCTGATTCTTACATTGGGTTATTCTAGCCTACGTGATAATTCACATATTTTTTACTGCGCTGTTTGTACAAAGTAAGTGATCATGTGACCCATCACGATTGTCAAAATGACATTTTAGTTGGGTTTCATTCTCAATATCAGTGTTTTCTGGTTCAGTCATAAGAATGTACCTTTGGGCTCAAGGTATTTGTCTTGTTGTTGCCATCTGAGTTGATTTTCATATTTAAAATAATTTATTCATCCTGGAAAATACTCTTCTTTGTTAAAATTCTGGGACAAAGACTTTCAGTGAAAATTTATTCTGGAATTCTAAACAGAACATTATAAATTGTGATTCAAAAAGGACCTCTTCTGACGTCATCACCTTCCATATTGGAACTTCATCGAAATTCGAACCTGGATTCAATTAGAAATGTTTAGTGATAGGACTTACATTTTTCACTTCTAGGATTAATTTTTGGATTATATTCACAAACCATAAGTCCTATTTCACATTTTTATCTTGTTTTCTAAGGAAATAAGTTATTTTGTTAAATTTACAAAGCTTGTTGACTTCACTCTTTTCTTTTGTTACTTTTTGTACGAGCCTACACGTAACAATATATATATATATATACTGCGCCTCCATTACAGCATGCTCCATTATACATGTAACACAAATTTGGATATAACATGATTGTGGCGTGGCTCCCAAAATTTCAAATGTGCTTTTCTTATACATGATTTTTTTTTCTTTCTTAAAAGTATGAAAAGTAATGTGTAAAAAGTTTATTATAATTTTGGGGGGAAGAGATTATGTATGAATTCTAATGTAAGATGATCATGACATGGCTCCTGCAATTTCATATACATGTATTTATCTCATACATGAAAAAAGTTTTTCTTCTTAAAAGTACGAAAAATAATGTATTAAAAGCTTATCCGGGATCATGCTGTGCTTCACCAATGTTGCAAATTGCAATTTATTTTCCTCACTGGCGTTAAAATATACAACCTGGTGAGTTTTTTCTCTCCCCCAACATTGCTGCTTGTTTAAACTTGTATATACAACTTGGCTTTGGAGTGAAGAAATTCAGAGGCACCATGAAAGGAAGCCGCATACTTGATTTAAAATGCACTGGAATTTATATATTGTTAGATAAACAAATTCATTGTTCATATGACTAACTGCCTTAACAGTGCATTGTTATATCATAATCCTCTTATTCTGACATCTGGCCTAAATACTGTATGCTGTGAGATCTCTGCATTTTTTAAAAAACATTTTTGGTAGCGGGGAGATCAACCAGAAGAGGCATTATCTTATAATGGATCTTTTGGACGAAATAGTGTCGGATTATCAGCTTGCTAATAATTAATATTTTTATTTTGACTGATCTGTATGTGGATGGTAAGTAAAATTCCCCTTCTTTTCACTCATAGAATTAAATCCTTTAGAACACTCACATTTTCTGTAGTAATCCCTGTCAGAGCAGAACAGAACACCTATTTATTTGTCTGTTGGCCTTTTTTAAAATAATTTCTGACTATAGCTATAATCGACTAACTTTTGAAGGCAGGAAAAGTAACTGCTGCAATCAACCAAACAATGACTAATTCCTTTTGTTTTCAAAATGTACCCAGAAAAAATAGTTTTGCTGAAACTCAAGGAAAACGATCACCTCTGAAGCATCGATCGGTCTGTATAAATACTATGCAAAATTCAGTCTCAATCAATATTCTACAGTTATTTGATGTTGCCGCCGCAATAAGAAACATACATCTGTTTGGTCCTCCAAAGCTGTCCTTTAGCGGTAACTTTAATAATACATGCACCCTTCATCAATGAAAGCCAACTACAATCTTCAATAAAAACAAATAACCTTTCATCAAAGTCAGCCAGCACCAAACTTAAATAAAAGCAATGGAATCTGAAAGATTGTTGCATTTTCCAAAGTGACTGGAACATGTTTATTGTGCCATGAAAGCTTCATTTTTGCAGGAAATATAAAATTATGCATATGGTTACTACCAACAGCAGCATAAAGCACAAATTAAATTTCCAGTCTTTTGAAACCATAGATATATGGCCATCAAGTTAACTGAAGATGGGCTATCTTGCAAAGATGTTTGTTAAACTTTTTAATCTGTTCAAGTTTTCATTTCCCTCACAATAGCCTCATCCCCTGGGTAGCCTCAGCAAGATGATACTGTCTCCAGCTGACCTAAATCTAGGCCAATTTAAGTACATGTACATGTAGTTATAGCCAAGTGCTACTTGCCACAACTGTAGTGAATTCTTAACTGACAATCCCATAGAGGATAACCACTATATATATATATATATATATATATATATATATATATATATATATATATATATATATATATATGTTACTGTTATTTGTGTTTTCTAATGGGATGTGAGTCATACATGACGTTTATAACAGACGATCTATGCTTGAATTCGTGGATTTATTATATACAAGTACAGTACTTAAAGGATTAAGGATTGTACTACACAATGTAAGTTGTCAATACACCACTCCCTCGATAACTCGCACACAACGGGGTCCACAAACATAGACCATGCTATAAGCGAGGGCGCGAGTTACCGAGAGACCTCCAAAAATTGAAAAAAAATCGCTTGGACATCGAGAAAACAGAGGGGGGTGTGGGGGTGTCGGGGTTAGGGAACTTCGCTGTTTAATGACTGAATCCTCATTTTACATTCACGTCGATAATAACTTTTAATAACGCACTTTTTCTAATGAAGTTGTTCGCTATTCTGTTTAACTAACATTTATTTTCAAAATGTCCAACATGTGAACTGGTTTCAACCACCATTACGTTTACACGAAAACGTGTGTATTACATCACTGCTTTTTGTTTTCTTGGTGAGTCTGGTTCCCAGAGTGGTATATGGCATTGTATCCTACCAAATTGGGAGAGAAAAGAGCAGGGAACTAGACTAACTGTTCATACACCACCAAACAAGTTTCCTTTTGTTCAAAAAGCAAGCGAAATTTTCGTGAGACAATCGTCTACGTCGAATATCAATTTTTGTGCTGTTCAATTAGTACAGTATTGATATCGTGATTTCATTGGAAGTAATAATGAAACTTTTTATCATTTTTTAGGATATCTCAAAGTGCCAGTTCAAGAATTCTCTGAAACTAGCTTGCCCACAATGGTCTGTATCTGTGAAACCAAGCTCTTTATATTACGAAGTATAGTATTCTATTCGCTTGGTTGACGTGATATCTTTGATCATAGTTACCAATGAGTTGGTTAATTTAAGGTAGTTTATGTTACATACACAATAACATTTATAACAGTGTTCAATTGATCAATTGAAGTAAGTTCACCCGACATACGACCAGGACAGCTAGATTTTAAGTTTGTAGGATTTTTGTGCCTATTAACTTTTCTTTTATTTCACCTCCATTATTTGATTCAAAAGACATAATTAACGTGATAATACAAAGGAGGCCAGCTTTTAATTCAGTGCAACAATGCAACAAATACTTCTGCAAGTCAGTTATCAAAACACGGTCGGCACCTAAATAGGTTCTCAGAAAAATGCTCGCGGACATAGCTGTTACAGTAGATTGACACATTTTACGTTTAATTACAAGAGGACACATTGCATTTATGATGATTACACTTAAAAGGAACTAGGAGACAGAACTAGAACACAAATTTCAATTGATAAAAAAATTATTTAATTTGTAGTTATTTATTAAAGTACTGCCTCCACTCGGCGTAAGTGACATTTTCATTGATCGAAAATTCCTTACATATCGTTAATTGCGGTGTGCTAGGAATGTCACTTGGAAAGAAAATGTAAAAAAATTGTATGACTTTTTTTTAAATTTGGTATTTCATAATGTTGATTAAAATTTCCAGGTCCTATCTACCGCTTTCGACGATAAAACGAGCGATATATCAAAGATTTGTAGCTAATTTTGATCGCAATTTCCATAAAGTTCATAAAATAGGGATCTATTTTTGGGGTAATTTCTGGTTTTAAAAAATGGGATCCATGCCTGACCCCGCGTTATAAGCGGGTTCGCAAGTTATCAGGGTGCAAGTTATCGAGGGAGTGGTGTATATAGGTGTTTTCAGACTAGTTTGTCTGCATTAAATCAAAAGCACATATTTTTGCACCTGCTTTTTATTACACCCACCCCACCCCCACCTGCAATATTTTAGGTAAATACATCATTTTCTTCATTTAACTGACTTGGTTGGTCATAACACGGTTGGGTTTTATGGACCCAAACTACAGCGCTATAATGGGGTCACAGTGTATGTATGTATCTATATATATATATATATATATATATATATATATATATATATATATATATATATATATATATGACTCTACCTGCTTGCTGAATGGTTTGGCATCTGCACCACGTGTTTTCATGAAGGCACCAAAACCACTTTTGCATCATTGAAATGAAAAGGTTTGAAAAAAGTTGTTTCTTAGGGATTCTTATGACCAATGCAGGGAAAATGTTCAGGAAACTGTTCGTACACTTGATGGATTGGGATTAACTAACCACCCAGAAAATTCTCCTTTTGAACCCACCAAAAATTACTTTTTGTGGGATTCTTGCTGGACTCTTGTCACAAAGACTGTCAGACTAACTTAAGAAAAAGCACAGTTTAGTTGCTATGTGTTGTGAGATACTTTAGAAATGGAACATCACTATTCATGAATTGGCTCAACTTGTGGGAAAGTTCATTACTAATGAACCAGGTGTTGAGGATGTACCTTTATATAATAATGTTTTAGAACATGAGAAAGATAAACACTTAAAAAAGTTTTTCCAGTAAATTACAGCATTTACATACTGTATCTGACGCATTTCTCATCACGCAGAAATAGCCAATGGGGTTCAAATGTTCTGGTATCTGATGTACTGAAATTTGTAAATATGACCTGAAGACACTAACACTGGCTTTTGTGTCAATGTATATCTTTGTGGATATACTGATGTGCACTCTAGTTATAATGTAGTCTTGCATGGTGAACTGCAGGTAGTTCTGACCAGCGACAGCTCACTTGGTGGTGGTGGTGGAGGGGAAAATCATACAACCAAAGCCAATAAGGGTGGTCATTGGGATCAAGTGGAAAAAAAATCTCATATTAACTCCTTGTAACTGAAAGTGGTTTCCTGACAGTGAGGTGAAACACATGCAGGTACGCCTATTTATGGCTAACACTGTAGCAGTTTCATATGTTGCATATATTATCATGTGATATCTTGTTGTGGTGTTATCGTTAAAGATATCTGGGTAAGTGCTTCTCAATTGCTGGGAAAAATGAATCTGGATGCCAACAGATTGTCTAGAAACATAAGTGAAGTTTCTGAATGGAAGTTAAGTTCAAGTCTCTGATGTTATAATTAAAGTGTATAGACATGCAGATGTAGATTTATTTGCTCCGAGGCTAATTCACCAACTTCCGATTTATACAGACCTGACCCTAATGCTAAAGCAGTTGATGATATTTTCCCCAAAGTGGAATTACAATTATCATTATTGCTTTTGATCTTTCAGTCTGTTGGAAGCAGTGTTGCAAATTTGGCCCAAGATGAAGCAGACCTAACTGTGGTAACACCAATATGGCCAACACAGCCTTGGTTCCCCTGCCTCCTGCATGCTGTAGTCAGTCCTTGTTTTCTGCCACTCTGCCCATAAGAGATTCTGTGGTTGGTTCGCAACCTGCAGTGATGCCACCCCTCCACATATTAAAGATGGGTATTTTTCACTTGTCAGGACAACAATCATGAATCAAGTATAATGAGACAATTCATGGAGAACAGCTAAACAACAGTTATGACATCTTCTCCACAAGTGGATGCTATTTTCAAGTAAAAGACAGATTAATCCACTTGACCCACCTGTGGCTTTTGTTACAGAGTTTTGTCTAAATTAGTAGATGGAGGTTTAGGTTATAGTTCTGTAAATACAGCCAGGTTTGCAATTTCATCATTACAGTTACTTCTCATTCCACTCTAAGCAATAATGTTTTACTTAAGAGATTTATGACAGGTGTGTTCATTGCCAAGCCTTCATTTCCAAAGTACTTCTTTGTGTGGGATGTGCAGCTTGTGTTCAACTATTCTCTTTCTTTACAAGGCAATGACCAATAAGTCTGTTATTGAAAAAGGAGTGAATTCTATAGAAAGGTGCTAAAAAATTTCTTAATGCTAATGTGGTTGTTGTTAATATTTTCCATAAATGGAAGCCTCTCTTTGAAATTTCATGGAATCATGAGGCACTTAATGGGGAAGTGAAATAAAAAAAAAACTCGACTTACCAAGTCAATGTTTGATTATAATTTCATGAACGACGCAACTGCCTTAGTGATCATCTGCCCACCCTTGGTATTTCCCACCTGATAAAACATTGAGGCTTCCATTTCTTATGCTCTCAAGACTTATCAGTAACATGACCAACATCATTGCACATGATCAGCAAGGCACTTATGGGGTTCATGACATTATAAACAAGAATGTCGACTTGGCAAGTCTAGTTTAATTTTTCAATTTCCCTTATAATGACCCTAAAACTGAAGTTCATTTTGCTTTGCAATGATTTCATTACAATGCATTAATGATCAAAGTAAATACTGACTTTGTGTCAATAATACCTTCAAAAAGAAAGGTGGTAAGTTAGATGTTTTATGTTCTGTAGTCAATGTTGGTGTTAATTTGATGATCATAAATGCCAGAAACTACATTACTATCTACACTGCAAAATCTATGGAATTACTGCCAAACACCTGCCCATGATCCTTGAATTAAAAAACAAGCAAAAAATTTATATTTTGTTGTCCAATCAGAAGCAAATTCTGACTCTGTGGATGTACCCAGTTTCAATACTAATAAAATTAATCAGTTTATCCAATATTTCAGCCAATATACATAAAAAAAGGAACTTCTACTATATAACCAATTTTTAAGGTTGCTATTTTTGTTGTACAACAGCTGTTGAGAAGCAAAACAAGAAAAGTTTAATATTTTTATAAAAAGTTGTAATAGTATTTGATCAGTATTTTAATCATCTGATATGCAAAACAGAAGTTTAAATGACTTTTTAGAACATTATATATTTTCAAGTCCTTTCTCTCTACTTTCAGCATATCTACCCTTTTCGGTCTTGAAGGAGAAGTTATTTCAAGCAAATATTAGAACTAGCATGGACCCTATTAAATTTAGCCATGGTTACATAGGCTCTTTAAATTTCTTGCTATGCTCATTATAATAATTTCTCTCCCAAAGACAGTATAGTAAGGGACCTGGATTTTTATTGGGAATTTTGTATGCTCAATTTGGGGAAAAATTGGAGTGTTTTGGGGAATGGAAAGGAGGCTGAATTTCAGTCCCAAAACAAACCCAGAAATATTCATGTTACAGATTATGTTACTGAACATGATGGATCAAGACAATAAGGTCTATAGATCTTAAATCTCTGCTGAACATTAGGCATTTGCTACAATAAATAAGGTCTATAGATCTTAAATCTCTGCTGAACATTAGGCATTTGCTACAATATCAGGAAAATACAGCCACTGATGTTCCAAGTGATATCAGCTTTATATCACTGCAACAATATATCAGTGGAAGAAGCACTACAACCAATTCCTTATGTATTTTCATACAAACAGCATTTCTCAGCAATTGTGTAGTCTGGCATTAACATGCTCTCTTTTAATATAAACTGTCTAACTGCTTGAATGACACTGTTGGAAATCATTCTTAACTTTTTTTCTGGCAAGCCAGTATGTTCATACTTCAGAATTAGATAAAATTGGCATTAATTTCAGTTGTAGGAAAAAATATAATGAATAGTGTCTGTAGATTTTTGGCAAAAATACTAGTGTACACACCTAAAGACATTCAAACCACTGGTTCATAACTGTCAAGATTCCTTTCCAAAGCATTAACATTATCAGCATTTTTATTCATGAATTTTTTTGCTCTTTATTATAACAGTTACTAAAATTTTGTAATCAGAAAAATGTTCCTTTTGTTTTACATGGGTTACTAAATTATGATCACTCACCTAAATTTCTAAATTTATTTACACATATAAAAAAAATAATGCCAGATGTCTAGCTGCTACTGTGATTATTCATGTAGTAATATAACTGATTGCCATTTTCCCAAAGGTATCTCATAAAATATGAAACTAAATGTGTTTAGTAGTTATTCCATCTGAATTCATCATGCTAAGTAAGTTTGTGCGGTCACACATTCTGCACTGGGTCTATTTTGAAATGGAATATTTAGGAGGGAAATCCCTATTCCCAACCCCATTTGAAAAAGGGAGAAAATTTCTCAATAAAGGAGGGATTTAATGAAGAAATAAAGGCACTTGAAAATATAGTGCACAATTTTTGTGTATTAGTCGATGTTTTGGAAATTAGTAAAACTCCTGCAATTCTGCATCCAAATAAAACCACATCTATGTATTATCAAAATCTAAATTTCCTCAAGTATGACAACTTGTGAAATATTGGGAACATTTAAACTGATTGGAAAATGGTTATTTTTACATAGCTAAGGTGCAAGGGATCAAAATTCACTTACAAATCAATAATTTTATGTTATCATCTAGGGCTACTCTCTTTTCTTTCTCTATTTCTAAGAGTCACAGAAAAGTATGGGTAAATGTATCTTGTAAATAACTGTCCATAAATTAAAGTTGAAAGAGTATTTAAAAACTCGTCACATTTTTGCTGGATGAAGATCATAAAACACAAAGAAATGCTATGTGGGTAATTTATTTTTTTACGGTATGACACAAATGATGAGGCATAGCTTTCTGCAACAGGAAGTCCACATGTCCAATTTACAATTTGTAATTGCTAAAGTCTTTCCATTGTCTCCTACATTTATCACTAATTTTATTTTTTCTGTTGTAGAACTGTTATTGTGAATAATATTAAAATTGTACAAATAGAAATTGTACAAGTATTTTTACTGTTCATCATTTAATAAGAGACAGAACTCTCAACCACATCACTTTACATGTACTATGGTCTGGTTTGCAGAATGTAACATACAATGCTATATGTAGATCAGTCTAAGTTAAATCGAAATCTCCAAGATAATGGCTTATTAGAAGTCAATCATAATGGCTTATTAGAAGTCAATCATAATGGCTTATTAGAAGTCAATCATAATGGCTTATTAGAAGTCAATCATAATGGCTTATTAGAAGTCAATCATAATGGCTTATTAGAAGTCAATCTCGATTTTAATCTGACTGCCGACAATGGACTTTTAACTTGACTGTAATCACACTGCATGTAGATCTAAGAAAACTATAGCCAAGACTCAACTCCAATGGTTTTGCTCCATCTGGATTCTGGATAATCCACACTCTGCCTGCCGATTCCTCATCAACAACAGTGGTTACAAACTAATAAAAAAAGGTCAGTAATATTTTTTATCTGGTTTTATGACATACTTATTCATAAGTGTTGAAACACATATTTCTCCTAAAAACCATGGCCACTGGTCACTCACAACTGCATTTATCTAATAAAGTAAATTGGTGCACTATAATTTTGGTTGTAAATAATGTGTGCTTGCTCCGAGTTTGACAATGTATATACATATTCCAGTCTTGATTTTTCTGCAGTAAATTTAAGTAATCTGATGTGAAACATTTTAGATGAATAACTACTTACCCGCTAAGAACACCAAGCACTAGGTTGAGTACAAAAAAGGAGCCTATGATTATCAAGCTAGTGAAGTAAATCCAAGGCCACTCATTGCCCATGGCATCATTTATCTGAAAATAAAATTAAATATAAAAAAATATTATTATATCTTAAGGAATAAAAAAACTGACATAGTTTGATAACGTATAATGCTCAATATCACTTACATTTTATGCATTGGACATTGGCTCTATATTTCTAAAAGCATGAATATGAGCAATGTATACAGAACAAGTTTGTCTGTCTGTCTGTCCAGCAATTTGTTAAATCTGTTAGAACATCTTATTCATATAACTGATCTAAGGATCTTAAGTAGATTGTGTTGAAAACTGGCAGGCACTTAGAATGCGACTGTCCTAAAACAAATTTTGACTTCAGCAAGATGGTTTTTTGTACTATTAACTCATTAACCCCCCAGAGATTCTTTTCATTTTCACCAAAATGGGGGTAGGAAACACACTTTGGTGGTTACTTCTGAATACATCCAAATAATTTGATTCCAAGTGATTTTTTGTTTAACTGGATGCCTAGTCATGTTAGAAACATCATTTCTCATTGGCTATTTTGCTTGGGCATGTGCAGAAGCATGCATCCTTTTTTTTTGTTTTTTGCTTATTAGACCCATCATTTTTGTGTCCTGGCTACTTTTTACTCCAAATCCCCAACTTATCCTACTTTTTGCAAAGTTTCACCTGTCTATCTGTACTTCAGACTAGTCTGCCTTAAATCCCAGGCCAAAATGTCAAAAAGTCCCAACACAAAATCAGATTCTGACAATGGGCAAATTTTGGGTGTAAAAAAAATGGGGTCTCAAAAAATATGTTTTTCCCTCTGTAATTTTTTAATGCAAGTAGAAAGTCCAGATAATCTGGTATCATTGTAGAGCTACATCATTCTACTTGTCTGTAATACCACCAACTTTGGTGTATCTTAAATGAACTTGACGTTACAGAGCTCAGAAGTAGGGTGCAACCTTATGATGAATAAATGTGGAGACAGGGGTTAATGACTTAATCAGAACAATTCAAAACTCTAGCTGGCTACAGTAAGATTTCTTTGCTTCACGTTCTTAAAGGAGTTGTGTACAAGTATTGAGGATGATAACTGTGGCCTACTTTTGAACCTAATGAAAAAAATTTTGTCCGGTGGCTTAGTGGTAAAGCGTCCGCCTTGCATATGGGAGGTCGTGGGTTCGAACCTTGGCCGAGTCATACCAAAGACATTTAAACATGGTACTAACAGCTGCATTGCCTCAGAATTAAGAGGTTAGTGTTAGGACTGGTTGGCCTGGTGTCAGGATAATGTGACGGGGTGGGACATCATGCTACATGTCTGCAGCATGATGCCCCAGTGCTAAACATCACTATAAACTGTCATATTGCAGACATCGTAGCAATATGACTGAAAAACTGTTAAAATTTACATTAAAAACCTAAATCACACACACCAGCTGGCTACAGTAAGATTTCTTTGCTTCACATTCTTAAAGGAGTTGTGTACAAGTATTGGGGATGATAACTGTGGCCTACTTTTGAACCTAATGAAAAAAATTTTGTCATGACAAAGAAATACATATACTAACATGTTGATTGATGCTTGCATTAGAAACTATTCTAACATGATGATATTAGGTAGAATGAAATACTGGTGAATGTTAAAATATAATCAAATGACAAAACTGGTATAGACTGTTTGAAAATGAAGGACATGCCCCTGTTCAAAACAGGTGGCTGTTTTCCTTATGTTTCAGAAATATTTTTGAGCAAATTTCCAGACAAAACTTATTCTGGTAGACACACTCACTGATTTAAGATGTCTGTAACTCTGTGCACTGAACTATAAGGTGACCATAAAACATTCAAAAAGACTCTGCAAAGTAGAAATTTTCATGACCCTAATATTGTATCACCATGTTTTTACTATATCATAGGGAGTATCACAGTTTGAGTGATTGCGATGAATGATTATCTGCAGGGTGCACTGAAAAAATGTTACTTCACAAGATAATGGTTTCAACTCATGGCACTGAAAAAATGTTACTTGACAAGATAATGGTTTCAACTCATGGCACTGAAAAAATGTTACTTGACAAGATAATGGTTTCAACTCATGGCACTGAAAAAATGTTACTTGACAAGATAATGGTTTCAACTCATGGAAAATTATTTTTTCCCCCATTGATGACTGCCTGAAGACTGTTGCCATTAATACGTGACAAACACGGATTGATTGAAATGTACTAATGCTAAGGATGCAGCCAATTTTGTTAAACATCTTTTTCTGTATTAGTGTAATGCACTGCAGTGAATCAGAAAGGATTTATGTATCTTAAATCTCAATGATCTATACTTTTTGCCAAGATCTTTGTCACACTGAACCCATCAATACATTGCAATAGAAATACAAGCTACCATTGTTAGCAACTGCCCAGTACATAGCATGCGAGAGACTTGAGAATTTTACTGGACCTTAATTACATCTATAACATCTACTTATGCAGAAGTAGTATATATAGTATATATAGAAAATATATGTAGTATATATAGAAAATATTGTGTATATATATATACTACATACATATCATAAATATCAATATTAAGTGAAGCAATATAGTTCATATCCTGGGAGCCATATGGATGACTTTTAGAGACATGTGTGACTATAAAAAGATATCAGAATAACTTATACATACATGAGTTAACAAATGTATTTTTTTTCCAAATATGTCCACATTTCTCAAGAACTGTGCAAAATACCATTCTTGGTACAAATATTGAACAAGCAAAACAATTTTACCATTTCCATAAAAGGAAGTCTGCATATGCGGCCAGCCTGATTAAATGGAAAATGACTTTAAAAAGTATTAACACTGTTACCAATTTCTCCTGTGTACCCCAACCCTTCCAACTGCAAACATGACTGAGTTACTTCTCTCCATCTCTTTCATTTGCAGGTCAAAAATAAAAAAGGCTAAATGGCAATAAGTAAAAACAGTTCATTGGAATTTAAACAACCACTTTTCAGTTACTGACCTTAAGAGTGAGATGAAAACTGTGTAAACCAAAGTTATCCTTGCAGTTACGAATGAAGTATATATTGGCTAGCTATAATACTCTGTTGCTAAAAATATTCTCTTTTCATGTTTACCTGTATACAGTAAAAAAATGTAAGCCTTGTTCTTCAGCCTTTTCTTAAGTATCAAAAATATTTAGGGTCTGTTGGTAGTGGTGGTGTGGGTTTACAGCAAATTTTAATTATGTTAATACTAACCTACTTTTACTACACTGCTGAATCTTTTCCTGGCACGAATCCCTATTCCCACCTCCAATTAGTAATTGGAGGTAAATAATAAAACAAAACATGACCAAAGTTGCACACTTTAGTCCACTTCTGACAAATGGAATATCTTCCTTCTTTGACCTGCACCAATACTGAAGGACATCAGAGCAGGGAGGTACAGGGAACTGTGTAATAACAGCAGGCAAGTTTTACGTAACTGCAATTAGTTTACACCCCCTCAAATTACATTTTAATAGCAGTAATACATTACCTGCTGTTATTGCCTTGCTGCATTTGCCAGCCCAGTTGGAGGCTAATGGCCCAAAATAAGCTGTCAAGTGAACTTACCACTTTTGTCAACAGGATGTAATACTGCTAACTGGACTACAGCTTGAAAACTTGATGGGCTGACTCTACTGAATAAACAGCATAAATACCCTCACACTGTTGCACCATTAAATGTACATAAAATCATAAAAAACTGAAGTGAGATTACCAAGGGCAACTTCATGACATCATCCAAAAAGGAATGATTGCAAATGGCCCAGGATGCAGCAATAGCTCTGATCTCATGGGGTTTGATTTTCATTAAGAAAGATCTGTCTCAATGAGAGATTGATAAGCTCTTTAAATAGCCTCAACATCCACCTCAACATAGTGGCTGCTGAAATATCAGAAGTACTTTTCAAAGGGAGAAAAAGATGGTTATGACCCTTTCTTTTACCTCTTGATCTAGTGAGATAAAATTGCAAGGCTCTAACTGACAATGGACTATTCATCCCAACACTGATCAAACAGACTGGAGGTTTCAATTGGAACAGGAGCTACTGAAGATGGCTGATTCTTGACCAGAAACCCCAGCTGGCAAGTAAGAGACCAAATTATAAACAACCCTTTTCTTCTGACAAAGCATGAATTTCACTCCTGGTTGCAGCTATTAAGGAGGGGAGGAAAACCATCTTAACTGTGAGGTTCTCAAAAGAAGCATAACTCAAATATGGAGGTTTGGATAGCAACTGAAGAATAAATGAAAGGTTCCACCTTGGCATTAACAAGTAAGACATTGATCTCTGGAGCTCAAAGTACCTGATCAGTGGGTCTGACCCTACAGTGAAGCCCATTGAGAACTTAAGAGTGTTAGAGGGGGTTGCTCTATAGCCCTTAATGGTGGATACTGAGCAATCTTTACCTTTAAAGGCAAAAAGAAGAAAATCTGCAACTACTATCAATGGGTAGCAGATAGGATTGTTGTATTTCCTACTGCAACAATTACAGAAAATTCGCTTCTTGGCTTCATAAATCTGGGAGGTCAGTTGACTTCTAGCCTGACCTATGCATTTGGCAACCTTGCTCAAAAACTGGTTTTAGTAGAAAGAGTGTTGGATGAGCCAAGCATGAAGTTGGAGGATTTGAGGAGTGTTTTATATGAGGAACCCTCTGCGCTTATGAAGGACCCTCTGTGCTGTTACAGTAGATTTCTTAGTTGTAATTCCCTAGTATCATCGACCAACAGGTCTGGAAAACTGATGAATCCTAATTTCTGGGGCCACAGGGAGGCATCCATCTTTCCAAGCCAAAGGTTATCAATTCACTTATTCCACAACAACCCCTGTCACATTTAGTTAGCTGAAATGGTATCTACTGCTCTGCTATCTGACTGGATGCAGCTGGAAGAGACTGATCCAATCAGATCCCTTGTTACATTTAAATTGGGAAATTGTTAGGAATAATCATAGCAACCTCTGTACACAATGACACATGCCAAATGCAAGTTTCTCCATTGCAAACGTTTAAAGCCACTTTTAATTCAAGTCAATGCCTGTAGACTTCATGGAAATTACCTTACTGAATACCTAACTGGTCATGTAATGGATTCTGTCATTGGTTAACTGATTTTAGTTGCTATGGGCTGGGACTCTTATGTGTGAGTTTGCACTTGTTTAAAACAGTTTTAATTTGTTAAATATGTCCAGGGTTGATGTGGAATCAAGTGGATTTATGACCCTTGACAAGTGAAGATAGGGATGTATCAGAATTTGCAGGACATGGAAGGCCTGACTCTGTGAAGAACTGAGAAATTATTCTGATATGTGATAAGGTGTATATGTACATTCAATCCCACCTCAGACTGAAGGTATCTAGTGCCCCTGCCCTATGGTCTGGCACTGGAGAGATACAAGAGGAAACTTGTTGTTCAGCTTCACTGTCTACCATTGGCCTTACCCACAGATGAAAAGTGTCTCTGCTACGAACTGGTATTAAGAGAATACCATGAAGACTGCTTGTCAATGTCTGAACAAGCTGCCCACTGGAACAGTCCTCTTGCCTGGAATGTGGTGGACTCTGAGAGTAAACTCCAAAGCTGTCCAATGGAGGAGGTTCCAAACATCCAAGCAATGTAAAGGGTATGAGAACACCTCTTCCCACTGAGATACCAACAGAGACTAGTGGAACAGAATGGGGGACCTTAAAAGAGATGGAGGGTCCTGCAAGTGAAGCTGGGTTAGCCCTCCTTTATTGTGGAAAGGAATGGTGCACTGTCAGAGAGGTCCAACCAAAACATCTAAAAAAATAGGAAACTTCCACCTAATCTAACACTGTTTCAGACCACAAATAAAACAGGTAACCATCCAAGCATACATATACCATTCATGTAAGACTGGTGGTGTGAGTATCCCATGCTGACTTTTAATGCTCACATCTGCCAACACTATGAGAAATTATTTAATGCTGAAAGGAAACATACAGACTCAATACTGAACTGGAACAGCATAGGGTTATATATATAGGGAAATACTTACCCGGACTCCAGAAACTATTAGAAGGTTGAAACACAAAGGACACCACTTCGCTATGTATTCAAAACTCTCAAAATCAGTGAAAATAAATAAGGCAAGGACTGAGGAGAAATACAAAACAAAAAATGGATATGATTGACAGCTGAAATGCCAAAAGATACCTAAATTGATTAAGTGTTCAGTATTAAAGAGACATGCATAAAGTCACAAAATCCAAGGATAAGAAGGGAGACATTCCAACTGTCAGAAGTGGACTAAGATATCAGACTGGGATCTTTGTTTTTAATTCAACTTACTAACTGAAGAACATTTATTTCAGTTTACTGGGGACTAGCACCAGGAAAAGACATAGCAATACCATAACATCAAGCAATGCATTACTACTATTAAATCACTATTTTTCAACAATACTTTTGGTTCTTCATGGTTACTACAAACCATGAATGTAAAGACCCAACAAACAATGATCCACCAGTGGAAATAGAACACCTTCCTCAATTCATGAATATAAGTATGTACAAAAGTGTCATTTAACAAAACCACAAAACCTGATACCCCAAAAAATAGATGAATTCAAAGTATATAGCTCTTGGTTCTGTAAATATTTTGATACTTTGCACAATACAAAAATATCAATTTGCAGGAACCTGCTTCCAATCTATGGATTTTGATTACCCTTCTTTAACTGTACATCAGGCATCAATTCTAATTCAGCTTCTTTGATCTCAACCAACCTCTGTTTTGAATCTGATAAAAATTGTCCTTGCAAACACCAAGGCCATAATTACTTGTGGAGCCATACTAAAAATAAAAATACCCAGTGTCTTCTCATTGATTAGCCTGCACATCTTTTAATCAGCTCTTAAGGAAAATTAAAAACAGCCACTTATTTCTTTGACCAGTCAATTTGGAAATGAACTTTACAAGTTCAACTGTTTTCCTCTGTGCCATAAAAGAATAGATCAAGATCAGTTTTGGATAGAACTGACTGAGGTTTAATAACATATAAGCACAAGAAAGACCTTTATAGTGCTAGGGCAACAGGAGTAAAATACCTGATCAGAGACATATCGTAGCAGCCAACCCCAATTAGAAGTCTGGCATGTCCAGCTTTCTTTATTGAATTGTGCTGATGCTATGCAGAATATACCATTGCATTTTTTATACTGCTCCAGCTTTCTATTTCATTTGCTTGTACCATTTGTAATTATCACATTTTGTTTTGCATAATACAGAAAATTCTACAGCAGGATGACATGCATGGCTTTGAAAACTGCTTAATCCCTCTGGAGATTTTCCTGTCATTTTTAAATCCCCAGCCTGGAAATGTTTGATTGGTAGCAATCCCTTCTGCTATAGTAATATTCACAGATTCCTGGTAAGATGTAAACATGAACAGAGAAAATGAACAAAATATGTAGTTAATTCTGAAATCTTCATGAATCAAGAGACCATTATTTTTTGTGCATGTATTTTGAATTTCCATGACAGTATGGGCAACATAATTTGATTCTGAAACATTCAAATCCTCAAAAAAATCAAGCTAAATTGATGTGGAGTGCACATACAAACATCTGCAAAATTAAAATGTCCTTTTTCGTACTACCCTGGTGGTTTTGGGAGCTGTGGAAACCCAGCTGGTAGAGCAGCTTGACTGTACTCTGTAGATCATGGGTTTGAAACCTGCCCCTGCCATCCTGGATTGGCTGACTTGGCATGTCCTTGGGATAGGCACTAGCTTCCATTTCAACAGCATGATACAGCAAATGTGTTAAAAGTGACATTAAAATTCAATTAACCATCATGGTTTAAATTTAAAAGTAATAACACAGACATCAATGAAAAGGTAGATCATTAGATAAATAAATGACTAAAAGAACAGAAAATAAACAAGCTTTTACAGGTCACCAAATAGTATTTTTGTACTTTGTTGTTTTTAATGGTACTTTCAACACATTAATGAAAATATCATGCCATGGAATGGGACCTAAATGCCTTTCTCAATGACAAATTGAGGCAGCAAACTGCAGCTGGCATGGGCTGGTATTCAAAAGTGAGTTGCTCTACAATCTTTCCCACCCCAAAATGGAATTGCTTGTGTATCGTATGCGTCAACTTATGAGAAGCACAACGCAGGCCAACTGTCACATCAAACAATACCACTGTCAGGGTTTTCTCCCTGATATTTCTATGACATATGTTTGATTTTCCATTACTAAATTCTTTAATGTTTATGATAAAAAGACTAGAAAATTAGATCTATACATAGGAAATGATGATATTGATCAACATGATAGGAAAGATAATCACATAATTGGCTTTACTGTCAAGATGGCCTCCTCCTTCACTTAAAGCCATCTGATCCACAAATTTTAACACTACAGACTGACAAGCAAGCAAAGGAAGAGTTTTCATTTCTGGCAATTTCCCAAGTCTTTTTCATTACTGTCTGTTTAAATTTTTTTTCCATGACCAGAACCCTTCATTGTTGAAATAAGTTATTATCACCTGAGTTGTCAGAAGCAGTTTTGCTCAATGACACAGAACATGTAAACCCTCTTCTCTCCCCTCCTGCTTTTGATATCAACTTCAGATCACTCAGATATACACAGGCTACTTGTAATTGTAATGCTAAAGTTTCATGTACACATACATGTACTGTTGTTGAATGCTGACTGGATCAAAATCATTTGTTTTATTAAAATGAACTACTCCCTAAGAGAGAGGTTTACTGAAAGTGACACAACAAGAAGACTACATCAATCAGTTGGTACCCTGAAGCACCCAATTAATGTTTTAGGAAGCCAAGGAATCTGGAATATTCATGATCTGCTGCAGAAACTCAATACATCCCAATCATCTGGGCTAGATCTTCAAAAAGGTTTTGTACATACAAATGTCAAATGATTATCACATCTTATAAATTTAAGTACTGATACAGGTACATTCCCTGACACTTTAAAGGCATCAAGCCCTAGATTCAAAGGAGGCTGCAATGATGATCCTGGAAACTATTAACAGACCTGCCAACCCTAACAAGGCTTTCTCAGTAAGGTAGTCAATAAAAAATTCATAAGTGTGACCTGAGACTCTTGCAGTGAAGGCAAAAATTATATTCAGCTAAAATGATTGTAAAGTGCACTTACACCTTAATTAACTCCATTACATTTCATAAAGTTCAGTTCCAAACCTCATGGAGCTCAATGGATGATTTCTAGATCTCTCAACTTGATGTAATTTTTGAAGTTTTTGTTTTCAATTTCACATGCTGACAACAATCATCTCTCCTGCCACAACACATGATGCCTCACAAACCTAACTGTTGCCTTTCCAGCTTTTTTCCAAGAATATTCCTTTCAATACCTCTGTGTGTCCCTTTTGCCTTCAGTGTGTTTTCATTTGTTGAACACAGTTTCTAAAAAATACTATAAGCAACAGCTTGATCATGCAGGTGTTTTGCATAAATATGGGCAGTTTAAAGTGCTTGAGGTATTCCTGTAAAATTTTGTGTGGTTACCTGACCAACTCTACTGAATCTAATATTAAACTACGATAAAGATCAAACATAGACAAGCCAGTATTTTGATTTGACTGCAATGGTCAAACTTTTGCAATTTTTACTATCATTCCATAGGTCCATAATTTGAGGGTCATTACAGTAGAACATTCAATCAAAATTGTAAGGGTTGACAAACAAGGAATTCAATCAAATTGTAAGGGTTGACAAATTAGTATAGCTCATTAATTACCGTACTATAATATTTTGTACAAAATGCAACTGGGATTTCAAGACTCTCACTCAGGTGTAACTGCATTGACAAGAATTATGAGAAACTGGATAAAGGACATAAGTGTTGCAGATTTAATAAAAGTACTTTTCCATGACTTCAAAAAGGCATCTAACCCTGTGGAAGACCAAGTTCTTTTTTCTCAACTAAAAATATAAAAGTCTGCATCACAAACAACAGACTGGTTTGGATCTTATCTCACAGTCAAGTGTCAAGAAGCAAGCTTCAGAAATGCTAGATCATGTGTACCTTGAAGATGTTTACTAGAATCACTTCTGTTTCTCTTATTTATTTAAGATTTTCCATTACACACACCAAAAAAAAAACCTACTTAACAGATAACAAAATCATTTATACATCTCAATCAAGCAGGAGTAAAGGCTAAATAAAACTGTAATTCTGGTAATGTTTTGACCCAGTAGGACAAAATGTCAGATGATAAAAGCAAACAAAACGTATCGTAGTAGATACAAAGCATAAGTTAATGAGATCTGATGATTATAAACTATAGCCAATTTTTAAACAAACTCCATATTGTCCATGTTCTCATAACTAGTTGAGCACAAAACTCCAGCTCATGTTTAAAACCCCAAAATTAGATGTCATCTTTATCATTTAAAAATAGTGGTTAAGAAGACAGACCCAAATTAAGAAAATTTATAAAGAAAAATTCATATCTTTATTTAGTTAAAGTTACAGCAGTCTTTGAGCTTGATCTTCAGTTTTCAACTCAACAAGTTTTGAGAATACCAGACCAGAATTGTAACAATGGGCCAGAATTGAGAATGTAATACTGGGCCTGAATTGGTAATGTAATACTGGTCCAGAACTGGGATGTAATACTGGGTCTGAATTAAGGATGTAATACTGGTCCAGAATTGAGAAGGTAGTTCTAGGATTGACTTGGGAATATAATTCTGCATATGAATTGAAGATGTAATACTGGGTAATGTAATACTGTGTGTGAACTGAAAATGTAATAATGGGTGTGAATTTAAAATGTAATACTGGGCCTGAACTGATAACAAAAAATCTGCTAGGTATGTATACAGATGGTAACTTAGAATGGAATGAATATATTAATCATTTATACAAATTGTTAAATTCAAATGTTTCAGTTCCTGGTCATATTATGTTTGCCATATGACAGCAAAATGCTCAAATTTATATCCTTTAATTTGCTGAATTTTGACTACAGTAACACTGTACAGGGCACCTGTTCGAAGTCTCAGTTAAACTTCTGACTGCAAATGAGCTTGACCAGATCATTCATGATCATAACATGCTAACACTTCTGGTGATCTTTTTACCTACCATATGTATTCGCTTATAAGGTGAATCCAACTGCAAACTACACAGACCCAGATCTGCCATCGCATAATGCGCCAGTCTGTGTAGATTGTTAGGTGTAATCAGATGCTGAACAAACAACACAGACCCTGATCTGCAGGTGCACAATGCTATGACAGATCAGGATTTATGTCGAGTGCAGTTGGACTCAATTTATAGGCAAGTATATATGGTAACATATCAAATGAAAATTCAAGATAGAACAGAATCCTTAAATGTCTCCCTTAGATACAAATGTGTAATGAAATAGCCGTTGAATATTTTGGAAACCTTTTGATGTGAAATCATTGTAGTCTATGTACTGCAGACTGCAATATTCTCCCAATTCCAAAGCCATGAACACTAACATTAAAATGAACTGTTATTATAATAATAATAATATCTCCCTGAAGAACTGTGAATGCTATTCTACAATGGATACATCATGGCACACCTAGAATATTGTTGCTCTGTCTGGGCTAATAGGTGTACAGAAAATCAGGAAAGATTACAGACATTTCAAAACAGAGCAGCTAGAGTTATTCTTGATGCTGATTCTGATACATCATCAACAAATCTGTTTAAATCCTAAAGTGGCTTCCATTTCAGCAAAGAACTCAATTTCAAAAGGGTTTACTAGTCTATAAATGTATGAACTAGGATCTGTCTCAAACAACCAGTTATATTTACCTAAACAAATTAAGAATTTCTAAGAAAAGAGTTTTGCTTTTCCTGAAGCCAAATTATGGAATTCCATACCACCTTATATAAAGTCAGCTGACTCATGCCAAGCTTTTAACAAGCTTCTTAGTCAACGTCTATAATGTTTTACACATGTTCTCTACTACTTTGTATGAATCTGTATGTAATCATCCTTAAAGCTTTGTGCATACTTTATTGTAGCAGTAGAAAAGTGTCTAGTTTTTTAATAGCATTTGTTGTCTAAAGATGACTTCATCTTGTAAAACTTGTGCATATTATATATATATATATATATATATATATATATATATATAAAATTGTAGAAGGCCTTATGGAAGATTGGTCATTGGTCAATTGACCAAATGAGCTTCTTTAAATAAAATCATTATTATTACTATTATTATTATTTTTAAAAAATTTGGATTAAAGAGAATACTCTATATGAGCCTATGAAGAAAAAAAAAAACAACAAACAAACAAACAAGTAAAGAAACAAAAGATGAAGGAATGTTTAGTGATCCATACATGTAAGTATAAGTCATGTGTTTTCATCTTGTGACCATTCTACTATTCTTTTATGAAAAATGTTCACCAATACATATCCTTGAAAAATTTTGATAATGTAGTTTAGACTGACAGACCTTAAGATGCAAAGCTTTCCTTAATTATTTTTTTCTGAAATATATTTCTGTAGAAATAGAATGTAACGTAGCAGACTCCAGATTTATTTCCTTCAAATTATATTTTGAAGACATGGATGACTGTCATTACTGGACATCTTATACACAAGCTGCGAATCTCTTATGAACTTATTTTATTTATAGAAATCCAGTCTAATTGGAGTCTGTATTATGTTCTCCCTGATAATCTTGCATGCCCTTTTCTGGAGTCAGAATAACAGGATCATGTGGTTGGTTTCCCCAGACAGTGCTGCAATAATCAATGTATAGCTGAACAAAGCTTCTGTAAAACCTAACTCTATGGGAAATGGGAAGTATTTTATTCTGGACAGCAGCCAGAGAAGGCATTTTCCATAGCATACCTGATACTGTTCACTTCATGTTAAATTGTTATCAACATATACTCCTAAGTCTTTGTGGGAAAACTTGCAATAAAGTATTTTTGTAAAAGAGACTGAATGATGCTTAATGGCAACTTTGATCTTGTTAGGCTGTAGTAATCAGAATTGTTCTAGTTTTTGATGTATTTAGTCATTCCATTTTGTTAACACCAACTTTCTAAATCATACAGTACTCTGGTCCCTGATTTTGGAATTCCCTCCTGTCAAATGCAAAACCTGTATCAACATTAAATGGATTCCAGTTGCCATATAAATCTTCACTCTTAACACCATATATTCTCTCTATTAATTTCTGTAAACAGCTGCATGTGCCATACATTATTGGTCAGCAGATATGGATCAATGCAGTTTGCTAGAAGTAATCTGCAGAACAAACAATAGAGACCCTGATCTGCTGGTGCAGTATGTGATGGTA
The DNA here is from genome assembly GCA_016617855.1 of Megalonaias nervosa. Taxonomy (NCBI): domain Eukaryota; kingdom Metazoa; phylum Mollusca; class Bivalvia; order Unionida; family Unionidae; genus Megalonaias; species Megalonaias nervosa. Next base: position 260,798 of record JAECUM010092835.1, read on the forward strand.
GATCAGGGTTTGCAGTTGTATTCAACTTTTGCAAGTAGATACAAAATAAGTATGAATGTGTGTGTATATTTTTATATATGTATGTATTTATGAATGTGAGTGTTTAGCAGGACTGTATATATTTTCAAATGCCCTATGTTAATTGATTATCAATACAGCTGATTTGTTAGTGCATTTTGTTCTATTAGTATTTGCAAGTTAACTAAAAGAGGGCTTCATTGCAGAATAGTTGCACAAACCAGTTATCTTCTTGAAATAAAGAACCATTATTTTTATGAATAAATAAATAAATATATAATTAATTGATTTTTAAATACTTTTTAGCATTCTGGATTAAAATTACCTAACAAAGACTACACGTCGATGTAGCTTCACTACCATCTTGAGGCTAGGATTTATGCATATTAAACAGCAGATTACAACCCTAATTTCAAAATTACTGATGGTGGGCATTATCTGAGTGGACTTTTGTTGTAATTACGGGCTTATTCAAAATTACTGAAGGTGGGCATTATCTGAGTGGACTTTTGTTGTAATTACGGGCTTATTCAAAATTACTGATGGTGGGCATTATCCGAGTGGACTTTTGTTGTAATTATGGGCTTATTCAAAATTACTGATGGTGGCATTATCCGAGTGGACTTTTGTTGTAATTATGGGCTTATTCAAAATTACTGATGGTGGGCATTATCTGAGTGGACTTTTGTTGTAATTACGGGCTTATTCAAAATTACTGATGGTGGGCATTATCTGAGTGGACTTTTGTTGTAATTATGGACTTATTCGAAATTACTGATGGTGGGCATTATCTGAGTGGACTTTTGTTGTAATTACGGGCTTATTCAAACTTCAAAACCAAAACCGTGACTTTCTCAACATTTGAGTGCATTCTCAAATACTCTTACTCCACAGTTGGCAACACAGTATGAATTGATAAATTAAACTAGACTTACCAAGTCTAAGTCTGATTGTAATTTCATGAACCTCATAAGTGCCTTAGTGATCACATGAGATGACATTGGTCACGTGGCTGATCAGTCTTGAGAGCAAAAAGAAATGGAAGCCTCACTATTTTATTGGGCGGGAATATGAAGAGTGGGCATGTGATCACTAAGGCTCTTATGGGGTTCATAAAATTACAATCAAACTTCGACTTGGTTAAGTCTAGTTTAATTTATCAATTTCACTTCAGGGGTCAAGCGAGACTTGAATTTTAGGGAAAAGTGACTTCTCCTTTTGGACAGAACAGGGAGAAGTGGATGCAAAGCAAGAAATGCAATATATATATATATATATATATATATATATATATATATATATATATATATATGTATGTGTGTGTGTGTGTTCTCTTATTTTAATTATTCCCTCTATTTTCCAGTATTCATATTTGCATTTAACACTAGATTTAAGCAATACTTTATTTTCAAGCAGAATATTTTCTGAGTTATTTTGGCCATATGACTCTCAAGAGAATAAAAGAAACTGCATCGTAACAAATTTTAACTGAGTAATTGTAATTGCAAGTTGGTAAAAATGCTTAATCAACTACCCTTAATCAATTTTTCATACATATTTTTGTATTTATTTTTTTTAATATACTTTCTAAAAGTTCACAATGATGGCACTTTCAAAGATTTCTAAAAACATTTGACACAACCCCTGCACCATGTACATGAGGGCAAATGCATGTGTGTCTTCAGATCACACTGTTTGTCCTCATTTCTTTGTTGCGGATAAAACATTACCATAACTATTAATGCATAACACACTAAAATGCATAAAATTACAGACATGACTCATTTATAGTTGGTATATGAACTAAACCCTTCTTTCCAACCGAATCAACACAGACGTGAGTGCATATATTTTTTGAAGGAGGGGTTTTTGTAATGTAATCACTCATTTTATATAGCTTCATTACAACAGTCCATGATAGGATTGCAAATTTATGGTTTATTTATTTGTCTATGTACTTGTATGAATTTTAGGCACTGATTAAATATTATCTGTTTCGCAGCTTTTTTTCCATATTTTCACAAATAAGAGTCAAGTCAGAAAACAACTTTGACCTTACAGTGCTTCTCGTGAATTCCACAACATAGCATTGTCCCATAAGCTTCTGACCTATATAATTGCATTTTAAAGTTAAATCTTAAATAACATAATACCTAGGCTTTGCTTTCTATGAATTGTATATTTTTCTGAATATATTTGCCCGATGATTTACGAAACAGACAATCTAATAAACTAGTATTTCCCAGACATAGATTGTCCACCATTTTTTCCCCCCCGTTAGGCCTACTGGTACACTTACAGTTTCAAACTAATTTTATGACGAAACAGTGTACAAGAGGCAGTTAATATATCCAAACCACCGATTTTATTCTTAAAACACAAATTGCTGTTTACATACTATTGTTAAAATTTTGAAACAAAAGTTTATATGTTTTTATCATCGAAGGATAACATGCGTAAATCGGGTAGTAATAGGGGCCTAGTAGCTAACTTACTCAGGAAATAGTTAATGGTCAATCAGCTATCAAAACACATGCCTATGAGTGTGCAAGAGTTTGTTTGTCAGCGTAATTAATATCAAAACTAGGCCTAGCTACTGATGGCTTGAAGAATAACTTTTGCTACAACAGCAGAACTAACCTGGCTAAAGCGAGGGGGCATCTCAAAAGGTGTGATTAGTCAATGTACCTCTAAAAAAAATCAGAGGGCGAAGTTGTTTTCTCTTTCCTAACAGAAGCAGGAAGTTAATATTTATTAGGTGACTTAATCGCCTACTTTGCCTGGTAGCATGACCCCTGCATTTCCCCAATAGGTGCCTCGCAATCCCATGAGATTTCAGAGAGAGGTTTCCATTTATGGAATAGATTAACAACAAGTAGGAAATGAAGAAAACTTTTATGTGTTGGTAGTAAACCAGATATACCAAAGTTACAATGTAAATTAGATGACCATTATGAAATTCTGGATGCTGACAAGACCTTTACATTGAATTCAGTCGTGTCTATAACAGGCTCATCATAGATGTTCCTGAAAATACAGGCACTAACGCAAGCAGCTGCCTTCAAGATTGTACCCAATTGTATGCCTTTAGCACACGCCCCAGAAACAGATGACCCCTTGTACTATGAGCCTGAAAACTAATATATCAATACTGGAGTCCCTCATAACAGTCTGTATCCAGTTTGATTTGTGTCTTTTACAACTTTTTTATGGGAAGACTGTGTACTGATGAATTTTGCAAATTTGGTCTGTTGCAAATAACACATTAAACAAGCCACAACATATGGATAAGGGTAAAAAACAAAGGGTTCCACATGGTTCCCTGGTTTAGATTGTTTCTGCAATGAAGGAATGTCTATTTGTACAGTCAACACCAATTTCAATGCTATTTGTCTGTATAAGGTGAAGCATCTGACACCTCTGTCCCGTTAACAAAGCAAACAGCATGGTTAACTTCATAATAAGTTCCTGCAATGACAATTGGTTATTGCTTTGTAAAGAGAGAAAACAGTAAAACACCAGCTGCACATCCCACCTCTTATAAATCACCTAATGATGAAACTGCAGTTCCAGCTGTATGTACAGAACTATGACCTAAACCTCTATCTACTAATTCAAGGCTGTGCAATGAACAGCCCTCTCATACATCTCTAACCTAAACCTCTATCTACTAATTCAAGGCTGTGCAATGAACAGCCCTCTCATAAATCTCTAACCTAAACCTCTATCTACTAATGCATGGCTGTGCAATGAACAGCCCTCTCATAAATCTCTAACCTAAACCTCTATCTATTAATGCATGGCTGTGCAATGAACAGCCCTCTCATAAATCTCTAACCTAAACCTCTATCTACTAATGCATGGCTGTGCAATGAACAGCCCTCTCATAAATCTCTAACCTAAACCTCTAACTACTAATGCATGGCTGTGTAATGAACACCCTTCTCATAAATCTCTAACCTAAACCTCTAACTACTAATTCAAGGCTGTGCAATGAACAGCCCTCTCATAAATCTCTAACCTAAACCTCTATCTACTAATGCATGGCTGTGCAATGAACAGCCCTCTCATAAATCTCTAACCTAAACCTCTATCTACTAATGCATGGCTGTGCAATGAACACCCTTCTCATAAATCTCTAACCTAAACCTCTGCCTATTAATTCAAGGCTTTGCAATGAACAGCCCTCCCATAAATCTCTTTATTAAATGCATTATTGCTTAAGAGTGGGTTGAGAAGTAAGACTAACTAATGACGAAATTGCAGTTCCAGCTGTATTAACAGAACTAGAACCTAAAACCTCCATCTAATAATTCAGTTAAAACTCTGTAACAAAAGTCACAGGTGTGTCAAGTGGCTTAATCTGTCTTTTATTCTAGATTAACATCCACTTTTGTAGATGACCCCAACACTGTTTTTAAGTTCAACATTCTCCATGAATTGATGATAAGAAAGGCAGCCCTGTCTAATAATCATTGATTTTGATTTGCCATCCTGAAAAGTGAAAACACCCATCTTCAATTTGTGGAGGGTGTGTCGTCATTGCGGACTGTGTGCCAGTTGTGGAATCTCAGGTGGGCGTGTCAACAGAAAACAAGGACCGACCACTGCATGCCACAGGCTTGGAAACCAGGATTGCATTGTCCATAGTGGTGCCACCAAATAAAAGATCTGCTTTGTCTTGGGCCATTTTTTTTTTTGCAGCACTGCTTTGCACAGACTGAAAGGTGGAAAGCAATAATGACAACTGTAAATCCATTTTAAAGAAAAAAGCATCAACTGCTGTAACTTTTGGGGTCAGATCTGAAGACAATCTATCCGCAGCACAATTTAGTGTTCCCCACAAATGAGAACACTTAACCAGATACTCCTAATTGCACACAACAGCCAGATATTGCGCAATAATTCATGCAAATTAGAAATGTGGGCCGCCCCCATTTTGTTCACATATGAAAACTGCTACAGAGTTATCCATGTAGATACGTACATGAGCGTTCATCACCTCCAAAGAGAGGTGGCGGAATCTTGGCGGAATCTGTATCTGGCATAATTTGCCCTGCGACATCCACATCCGAGTCCATGTCTCCTTCTTCAGACATACTGTAGCGACAAATCCTTGTCTACGAGCCCAAGATGTACTGTTCCTGCAGCTGATGTGCTAGGCATTTACGTTTTATTAGCAACACTGGCCATGATCTCTTCCATTTTTGTCAAGCCAAGTGTGCATGCATTTTGGACACAACATCAGCAATCTGTACCCGCAACTGACACTGCATGGCTAATTCTTTATCATGGGTAGCCATATTGTTGCTTTGAGCGGAAATCACATGACTTTCAGCGCTTGTTGAGCCAGACAATGATGTCATGTCTTGTTGTTGTAATGGCCAACTTTATGTGAACTGTGCAGATATGTGCCTCGCTAGGCTTCACATCTATGGAGGCAGTTGCTGATGGCAAACATGCTCTTTTAACCATCAAAACCACAGCAGAAATGTACTTACATCATCTGTGACACTTTCCTTGCATTTTGAAATTTTTTTGAGCATTCCCTCATTAAGCCTGACCCCTCTGGGATCTGCCTTGGGCAGTTTGCCCCTCCATTGTTGCAGTGAAAAGTCACAAAATTTGGCAAAATATCTGCAACACTTTGCCTCTGCAAAGGTGCAACCCAATTTGCTGAAATTACTGCTTCTGAAATGCCAAAAAAACGATAACGGCAACACTTTTGTGCAGAAATCGTAAATTACGCTGTTATATTTGATGTTTTCTTCTTGTACAATGTTGCTCCCAACTAGATACTTCCATTGCAACCTTGTTCTGATCAACCACGTGACCAATGTCATCTCATGGGATCACGATTCACTTATGGGGGAAGTGAAATGAACATTACATTCCTGCCAATACCGGTACACTAAAATGTAACTTTCTGATCTAGTTGCACCCTAGGATGGGCCCTCATATTAATCCATATTTCATTTGAGGTTGTTGGGTTTTTCACTCACAAAAATGCCAGAAGTGTTGTGATTGGTTCCTGTACATATGCATTAACTCTGTTTAAAGTTTGAAATCAGTCTGTGCTAGACATGAGCAAATGGTATATATATTATGCAAGGGGTTTTTAACAGGCATTTGAACTTGGACAAATGCAATTATAAAGTTCATAATTACAGCAGGCTAGTAGACATACATTTCTTTTCAAGAAAAGCAAGGAAAACTATTTAAAATTCCTAACATAAAGACATTACAGTCAGCCTAGTGCCAACACCCTATTGCCTTAAAATCTAATCATACTAAAGTGAAAGTAACTTTTATAAAATGGATATTATTCTGGTCTGTCAGCAACAAGGAGTTCAATTTGATCCACTTTATGGCAAAAATAGCAGTAGAAAATTTATACAATTTCTAGCTGATAAAGGGTAAATTCGTTTGCTTGATATGGTAAGATTACAAAGCCACTGCTATATGGATGATGTTCATACCAGTAACTCCATGTTGTAAAATAAAAGTGTAACACCAGTTGCAAATTGAAGCCTCTTAATATCATCGTAACTCCATTTAACTTGACTGATTCATGATTATCAACTTCATCTTAAACATAATAATGCATCTCAAATCCTATTTGGTACATGTAGTTCGCTTAACTGTAGAAAACTTACTGTTGTCTGATTGTTCAGTGTTTCTAGAATGTCTTTTGAACTTTTATAAATTAACTGGTCTGGCTTTAGCAGTTGCTCTTGTTCTTGTATTTAAAGCTGACTGTCAGCAAATCATACCACTATCTGCATGAAACTCTAGTATTTGTAATTACAAATGTTTACACAGGGGTCGACTTCAAATGGGTCTAGAATTTACCACAAATTTCTTTTATCTTGTAAGGCTGTAATAATCAGAATTGTTTTAATTTCTGATGTATTTAGTGGTTCCATTCTGTCGACACCATTCTTCTAAATCATGAGTACATTCATCCTGTGACCAGAAGGATTAGTAGATTGAGAAATTATCTACCTCTGAAGGATCTTCACTGTTTCTTCCCACAAATACTGAACTTTACGACCCATCAGACTTATCAAATCATGAAAACTACTATAATATTCTCACACAATCCCATTTGTTTGTACCCCCCTACCAATTTTAAATCAAAAGGCATCAAGGATATAAAAAATGCATGAAACTTAGTCATTTCATTCACTGATTTTATAAGTCTAACCTGACTGTCACCAGGGGTCCCAAATTCCCTCAACTTGTCTGTGTTCTGTTAGCAACACAGTTACCGTATTTACTTGGGCCAGTTTTTATTTTTAAGCATCGGATGTGATGTGCTTCACCATCTTAGAAAATCTCAATAATTCCGTAAATTTTGGATTTACATCTCATTGAACATGTGTATTCAAGAGTTCCTTCTATTTTTTTGTTCAATTTGTTTCAGAAATATTAAAACTAGACATTGCAAATATTGGACATAGATATCACAATTTTTATTGAAATGGACTATTCTAGAAACCAGAAATGGACAGCGAGTAGTCTGTTTGCTGGTTTACATTGGGAGCTTCCATTTGCATTGAAACGCAATAATTTGATAGTGTTAGGGATTCCTTGGCATCAGTCAGGTTAGAAATTATAAACCAATGAATGAAATGACTAAGTTTTGTGCATTTTTTATATCCTTGATGTTTTTGTTTTTAAAATTGCTAGTTGGGAACAAAACGAACAGGACGGTGTGCTAATACTATAGTCTGATAGGAAATTTACTACCCTCAAGCTAGCAGCTCTGTCACACAGATTTTACTGGCTAGCAGGGCAAGTGTACATGGAAATCAACTGGCCCTCCAATATCAAGATTAACAGTAACTTTGGAAAATTTAACTGGCCTTGCAAGCCAGCAGCTGTTAGCATTAACTGTTCCTCCCCAAACCCCAAGGCCACCGGCCAGTGGGCCAGCTTCTGAATCAACCCCTGATTTATGCCTAATGCACTGAAAATCATATAGATACAATGCATGCCTGACTTTCAACATGAACTCATGTTCTGACTGACACTGTACTGCTGCAAAAGGGTTTCCAGATGTTGTAACAGTCCTATATAATGACAAACTATTTCAGATTTAAATGGTGGATGCCAGATGGCCAATGTACCCTTCCTAGGTTACTTGATACACCTCCAAAGCCAGGCATTGCATATGAAGATCAGTGACCAGGTTTATTGTTAAGTTACAAGCTTCAAAGCCATCCATTGCATACAAATACACTTACAAAGTTCATGTGTTAAGTTACAAGCTTCAAAACCAGACATTACATACAAAGACCTCTGTCAAGATTGCAATGTTAAGTTACAAGAGCTGCAAAGCCAGATGCTGCATACAATGACCACTGATGAAATTTGTACATTAAAATTAAGTTTCAAAGCCAAACACTGCATACAAATACCACTGACATGATTGGTATGTTAAGTTAAAAGCTGCAAATTCACACACTGCATACAAAGACCACTGATGAGATTAGTGCATTAAGTTACAAGCTGCAAAGCCAGACACTGTATATAAAGACTACCTGAAAGATTAGTATATTAATTTAAAAGCTGCCAAGTCACATATTGCATACAAAGACCACTGATGACATTAGTGCTTAAAGTTACAAAGCTGCATACATTGCATATAAAGACCATTGACAAGGTTAGTGTGTTAAATTACTAACATCAAAGGCAGACACTGCATATAAAAACCACTGACAGGCTTTAAACACAAAGACCACTGACAAGGCTTGTGTGTCAGTTTAGAAGCTTTAAAGCCAGTCATTGCATACAAAGACCACTGATGAGGTTCAGGTGTTAAGTTATAAGCTTCAAAGCCAACCATTGCATACAAAGACCAATGATGAGGTTCATGTGTTAAATTACAAGCTGCAAAGCCAGACATTGCATACAAAGACCACTGATAAGGTTCATGTGTTAAGTTACTACCCTCAATGCCAGACATTGCATACAAAGATCACTGATGAGGCTAATGTGTTAAGTTACAAGCTTCAATGCCAGACAATGCATATAAAAACCACTGACCAGGTTAGTGTGTTAAGTTACAAAAACAGTTTTGCATACTATATTAAACAGCTTGTCTACACTGTCAGAAATCAATGTGTGAACATCCATGCTAACTTCCTTATCGATTTGCTTCACATTTGTTCAATAATCCAATACGCACTGCAAGAGATAGTATTGTCTCTTTAACTTGACTGAACAAGGTCAATGTCTACATTTGAAACTGATGTGAATGAACAGATAATATCAATGCAGGACTCTTTAACCATGAATTTCTGGCTTCAGACAATATTTGGTGTTTCTTTTGTCATTGCATGTATTGATCTGTTTAGCATTTAATGTTTTCATTCAAGGGAATGGAACGTTTTTGTTATTTACTCTAAACAGTACATACCAAATTCTTTTGCAGCAGTAAAAGTGAGATACCAAGAGGTTCAAGTAGGCCAGTCACTCATCTGGCTAATATCTGCCTATCAGTCAAATGCATCATTAGTTGGGAAACATAATGCTTTCTGTTGAAATTTCTTCGAATGTTGTTGACTGCATATTTTGTGAAAATAACTTGTAAGTTTTATCAATTCTGTTCTTTTTATCTTCATCCATATCTGATGGCACATCAGCATTTCACCAATAGTGAAAGGCCTTTATGTCTGGATGCTGCCAAAGTTCTGTTAAGCAACTAAAAAATATAATTTTTGTCTACTTTTAGTAATGTTTTCCATATCTGATTGCAGATCAGCATTATTTGTAAAGAACTGAAAGACCATCAAGCTAGGATGCTTTTTGTTGAATTTGGTGAAATTCTGCTGATCCGCTTCTGAGAAATTAACAGCAGTCATAGTTGTCAGTGAACCAAGTTACTTCTATCAATCTGACAACCCCTTATGCCAGGATGCTGTTGTTCAGTGTGATCAAATTCTCTTGACCCGTTTTTCAGAACAAGTCATTTAAAAGTGATGCTTTTTATCAGAAGCAATGGTCACATCAGAGTGTGGCTTCATGTCTTCTGTATAAACTGTCAAGTCCAATATATCTGAGTGCTTTCTGTTAAAGTTTGATGAAAATGTTTTGACAAGAAGTCATTTTAAATGTTTTGTATTTTTTGCAAAAGTGACCATACTGGCTAGTAGATCAGCAAAATTTGTGAAAAAAAATTGGACGGCCTTTACACCAGATGCTTCCTAACAAATGTAGTCCAATTATGTTGAGTGGTTATTGAAAAGTTGTTCAAAGGTTTTCTATTATTATTATTAATGGTGGCCATATTTCAACCCTAACTATCAGTCCTCTGCTGCCAAGAGGTCCCTGCTGCATGGAGACTTCAAAGAGACTGTATTCCGCACACGAACTTCTAACAGACTGTTAGAGGACTTCATCAGCAGTCCTTTATTCTTCAACATGGCTTCATTATATTGATACATTATACAACAGATTAAATTATACAACAGAACTCGAAAGGGACTTCCTTTAACTGATTTAATTGGGACAAAGTTTACCAGAGGGGACCTCAGAGATTTTGTTTGGTATTTTATGGCACAACAACATACTAGGTTATTTAGTGCAGAGACAATCTCAGTAAAGTGCCTTGCCCAAGAACGCACCACAGTATCCAATGGTAGAATTCAAAGCTGCATCCTTTTCGATCATGAATCTGGCATGCTAACCAAGCAGCCACTGCAGCTAATGCCACTATATGTTGCCACATATGACATGCTAGAGGGTGCACTGAGCCTATTTTACATCCTTGGGGCTTCTGAGGAACCTATGCTTATGGGAACTGCAAAGGTCTTTCCACAACTTCAGCTGTTACTTTAAAGCATTATCAGGGACTGGAATTCAATGAATTTCAGTCATGAGTCTAATATGATAATCTCTGAGCCAATGCAGTTCGTAACTCCGTCAGTCACCACATACGACATTTTGAGGGTGCACTGAGCCTATTCTATATCCCCCCAAGACCTCAATGGGACTTCAACTAATTAGGGGAATTGGAAAGTTACTTCGCAGCTTTAGCTGTTTTTGTGCTGGGCTAGCAAACTATTGCTAATTTCAAGCGATGCAAATGACCTCATGAATGTCATGTAAGATGATGGCATAATGTCAGAAGAATATGAATGTACTTAAAAGTCAAATCGCTTCAATACCATGCAGTTTTGTTGTGTAAATGGTGTTCTTTGTCATGTCATGAACGGAATCTTAAATTAGTGCTCACTTCAAATAAATTGTGAAACTTTTTTTAACAAATGTTAATTTTCTCATTGTACTGCCTCAAGAGAACAAACATTATTGATCTCATTTCAAACAGTTAATTTAAAATTGCATCCATCAATCAGTCTTTGATCCTCTGTATATAATACAGTTTGCATTTTTAACTTAAGATTCAACTTTAAGATTGCCATGTGGATCAAATCAAAGCTTTTACTTACATCAAACAAAGAAACACCTCAAAACACCACACAAAGAAAGATGTCACACTGTCTTACATGCAAGCCATCTGGTCCAATCTGCTACATAGTGATGCTTAAAGATACTAAAAGTATAATGAACAGATGGCAAAAGTACAGGAATCATTCAAGTCACTCAAGCATGCAAATATAAATCAGCGATTTACTTTTCTTGAGATGCAATCAAATACCAGTTTTCATGAACATAGGAGAAATAGGGTCCAAGATTTTTTATTTTTAGAGTATAACAAACAAACAAATGAAAACTGAAATGCCATGGAAGTATGAATATTAAGTCACATTGACCTAGTATGGATATGATTTAGCTACTTTCATCAATATGTATCCACACACAAAGTTTTACGAGGAGATGTTGAGTGTGAACTAAATGAACAGCTGAAAATATGTGTAAATTAGGTCATGACCAAGTTACTCTCACTGAGATACATCTCTCTACCAATTTTCCTAAGTGCAGGTGAAATTGGATCTGAGAAATTGAGGGCATAAAAAACGAATGAACAAACATATGAACACAAGAATGAATGTGCAAAGTACTATATCCCATCCCAACTTTATCAGGCAGAAGATAATAATGAAGATACAAAAGATAAACAGTAAATATTCATTAAAATATTTCTTCCACCACCATCCCCTCTCCCACTCCATCATTTTTAGTGCTTCTTTATTTAAAAAAAGGAATGGAAATGAAAAAAAAAATGAACAGCTGGAAGGACATATGGATGGATGAACATGCCAACTTATCAAGAAAAATTTTCTTTTAAGCAATGTGTAATGTATACTTGATCATTATTTTATACTTCAAGCTGAAAACTCAACCAATGGTGCAAGTCTTTGAGAACAACACTGTCTATGACATTATAGGCAAAAGAATGTCAAAGACTTGAACTAAGCCATTATGTGAATCTTTTGGATTCTTATATCCCTTTCAGATATATATGTGAGGTTGACTTGACATTAAGATAAGACAGCCTCTGTTGATTTAACCAAATAAAACACATCACAATATAATAAATTTAAATATCCCATATTGTGGGTTGTTTTAAACTGGTTCCACTATGCTTATACTATTAAATGTGCTCTCAACATCAGCTCCTATGATGCCAAGGTAAAATATAAGCCAGTAAACACTTTCCAAAGGAAATGAACTGACCATAAAACATCTTCCTCTAGAATAACATTTTTAAATATGTCTAATCCAATAATATACAGAATAAATTTTAAGCATCATATATTCCATTTTTTAGATTTACAGCACAACATAAATCCCAGTGACATGAAATGAACACTTGTAGATCCAAAAGAAACTGATGATACTTAAGTTGAATATATCTCTTGACTCACATCATATAACACAGAGGTCCAGCCCTCCATTGAAATGCATTGGAATACTGTGAGCATGGCTAGGCCAAAATTGTCAAAGTTGGTAATTCCATCATTGGGTCCAAGCCACCAGCCCTTGCACACCTCACCCTCAATACATCTGAAGCCCTTCCCGGCAGTTGAACAAGGGTGGGGATCATCTTTAGCTAAATCATCTGAAATCAGGAAGAAAGCTCATGATCAACACCACAGTTCTGCCTGGCATATAGGATAAGTCTTTTACAAATTTTTTTTTATGTATACCAATATTAACACAAAAAAAGATAACTTTCAATTCCTTAAGAACAAAAAATAGCAAACAGTGTAGAAAATATCCTCTTTCTTCACACACACACACACACACACACACATAAACACACAAGCAGACACAGAGTGAAACCCTTGAAAAGTGAACCCATGGTATACTGGATTCCCATCAAGATCAGAATTGTGGAAGTATCCTGAATTTTTCCTATTTTAAGATCATTTATTTCCAGTAAATAGGAACCCCTCTACTCTCAAAACCAAAACAAATTTCAATCCCAAATTCCTATTTGACAATTAAAAAAAACAAATAAAACTTAAATTCACTTAAAATCTGGCAAACCTCTTTACCATGTTTTATTCGTAAGTAAAACTCTATAAACATTTTATACATTGTAATCAAGGTACTAAACAGTGCATACTGTAGTAACCTTATCAAATGTTAAAATCATCTGTATACATCTTATGACTGTACAACAGACTAAAAGATCATACTTCTTATAAGTAATGAATGCTAACTTCAATATTACTGATAATACATGACTCATCTTCTATATTAATGATGCATCACTAATATTCAATATTACTGATACTGAATGACTAATATTCAATATTACTGACAATGAGCGACTGATCTTCAATATTACTGATGATGCATGACTAATATTCAATATTACTGATAATGAATGACTAATCTTCAATGTTACTGATAATGCATGACTGATCTTCAATGTTACTGATAATGCATTTCTAATATTTAATGTTACTGATAATGAACGGCTAATATTCAATGTTACTAATAATGCATGGCTAATATTCAATTTTACTGATAATAAATGGTTAATCTTCAATATTACTGATAATGAATGACTAATCTTCAATATTACTGATAATGAATGACTAATCTTCAATATTACTGATAATGCATGACTAATATACAATTTTACTGGTAATACATAGTTAATCTTCAAAGTTAATGATAATACATGGCTAATATTCAATGTTACTGATATTGCATGACCCATATTCAATGTTACTAACAATACATGACTGATCTTCAATTTTACTGAAAATGCATGACCTATCTTCATTATTACTGATAATGTGTGACTAATATTCAATATTACTCATAATACATGGTTAATCTTCAATGTTACTTATAATACATGACTATTATTCAATGTTACTGATAATGCATGGCTAATCTTCAGTGTTGCTGATAATACATGGCTAATCTTCAATGTTAATGATAATGCATGACCAATCTTCAATATTACTGATAATGAATGACTAATCTTCAGTGTTGCTGATAATAGATAGTGAATCTTCAATGTTACTTATAACGAATGGCTAATATTCAATGTTACTGATAATGCATGGCTGATTATCAATGTTACTGATAATGAATGACTAATCTTCAATGTTACTAATAATGCATGGCTAATATTCAATGTTAATGATAATGAATGGCTAATATTCAATTTTACTGATAATGAATGACCAATCTTCAATGTTACTGATAATGAATTCTTCAATATTACGGATAATGAATGACTAATGAAATGGTTGTATTAGTGATGTACAATACAAATGGCACATTGAAGACCCCCTTTTTGATTGCAAAAGTGAGAAGTCAGGATTACCTGATTCTATATATTATAAAAATCTGTCAAATGCCACTGGATGTGACTTTTTGTCATATTAAACAAGATGCTATTTAAAGATATTTCTGAAAATCTTAGATCAAAAACAGTGGGCCTTTAACAAATCTGTTTTTGTTTTCTTTAAATTTCACATAAAAAAATAAAAATTTACTGTATTATATAAGACCTAATAAAGTTGTAGTAAAAGACTAAAAAATTTTAATATTTACACTACTATATTTGCTATAAATGTCCAGTGGTTAAATGAAATCACTTAAAACTGCAGTAAAGTGCAATTGTTAGGAGTAAATTCTGATAATAATGTGATAAAAGACAACTAATTCCTCTGCTGTCTTTTATAAATGTTTCTACAACTGAATATTATTCGACATAAGTATTGAATACACTTAAGTTTAATAATACATATGAAACTTGTGTTAAAATTAATGCCAAAAAGTTGTTAACTTACTTGTTCCATTTATAAAGCATGTGTTGTGCATTTTCCCTGAGAACAGTTCAAGTCCAACGATGGCATAAATAATGATAACAAATATGACCAGCAATGCAATGTGAAGCAAAGGCACCATTGCCCGAAGAATGGCATTTAGAACTACTTGGAGACCTGAAAAAAAAAGGAAAAAAATGTATTGAGTTGCTCAAAATAAAGGGCTGTGTATATGCAGCATGCACCTTACTGTGAGCAGCTGAGACACTGATCTACAAAGTACTATATGCTGGCAGATCTGGTTCAATTCAATTCGCTCTACTTATAATCTGAAGCAAACAAAATAAACCCATATCTGCCACTATACAGCATCTCTGCAGATCATCGTGAACAATGTTCTGCATAATCTGAAGCAAACACAATAGACCCAGATCTGTGACTGAATTGTGCTCCAGCCGATCAAGATGTACACTACCCTACTGTTATGTGTAGGCTCGTACAAAAGTAACAAAAGAAAAGAGTGAAGTCAACAAGCTTTGTAAATTTAACAAAATAATTTATTTCCCTAAAAAACAAAGTAAAAATATGAAATAGGACTTACAGTTTGTGAATCTAATCCAAAAATTAATCCTAGAATTCAAAAATGTAAGTCCTAACACTCAAAAGTTCTAATTGAATCCAAGTTGGAATCTCGATGAAGTTCTAATATGGAAGGCGATGACGTCCTCTATAACCAGTTTGTGTTGATGTGTCAACAGTTCCTTGTTGAGTCGCCAAGAATATAATTCCGGCTTGTGAATTCCAAATAATTTAGTGAATGTCTTTCTCCAAGAATTTCGTTGAAGAAGAGTATTTTCCAGGGTGAATAAATTATTTTAAAAAAAAAAAACTCAATTCAAATGGCAACAACAGGAATACCTTTCAGCCTGAAGGTATATTTTTACAACTGACTAAATCCACTACAAAATGTCTGTTTTAACCCGCGATTTTAGATCCCATGATGGCTCATGTGGTCATATAACTTGAACAGTGCAGTAAAAAAATTGCCAATTTGCACGTAGACTAGAATAGCTTTATCTAAGAATCAGATTCCCACACTGGAAATAAATTGAAAAAAAAAACTGTTTATAACAGACTAACACGTGGGCTGAACATGACCTTGGTAATGACCAATCTTTTTCACCCAATGTTTACAAAATCGGAACCAAGGTCAAGAACTAGGTTAACTCATTAACCCCTGGAGGTTTTTGTCATTTTCGCCTGAAATGTGAGTAGGAAACCCATTTTGGGAGCTATTTCTGAATACATCCTAATACATCGACCTCCAAGACATTTTCGGTTAACCTAATGCCTAGTTGTGTTAGAAAGATCATTTTTCATTGGCTATTTTGCCTCAGCATGAGCAGAAGGGTAAAAGTTGTCCTTTTTTTTTTTTTTTTTTTGTGCTTAACGGACCCATCATTTTCATGTCGAGACCACTCTTTATTCTAAATGCCCATCTTATCCTACTTTTTGCAAAGGTTCACCTGTCTGTGTGCAGTTCAGACCAGTCTGTCTTAGGTCTGAGGTCAGAAAGTCTAAAATCTGGACACAAAATCGGATTTTGACCTCGAGCAAATTTCGGCTGGAAAAAACCCGGGTCCAAAAAGTTACATTTCTCCCTCTGTATTTTGTAGTGCAACTAGAACATCCATATTATCTGGCATCATCGTAAAGCTACATCTGTCTACCTTTCTATAATACCACCCACTTTATTGTGTCATACATGACCTTGACGCTACAGAGCTCAGAAGTAGGCTACCACCTCCTGCCCCATAAACGCGGCGCCAGGGGTTAATGAGTTAACTAAAAATAAAAATGTAGCAATCGAACTGCGTTGTTATCAGGTCAAAACAGAAAACTGAACCTTCCGAAAAAAAGTCAAATCCAGTGAATAAAGTTATCATTACAATAACGTAATGAAATAAAAATAAAATAAAAGAGAATTTAAAACTAACACACAAGCAATTAAATTACATATACGTAACACTACTCATAATTTCAGGCAAATAGCACAAACCCAGATCTGCTCAGTAGGTCTAGATCTTTGTTACTTGCAGCTGAACTTGATTTATAAGACAGGATATATGGTATATAGACATAAAACTTGTTGTTCTCTAACTAAGCCTCAGATGTTGATATGACTTGGCAGAAAAATATCTTGTGATTTCATCTGAGGAAAACATTGTTATATTCGTGTACTCACTTAATGATCTTGATTTGAAAACAGAACCATATAAAGCAAAGCAAGTGAAAAAGTGTGTGTGTGCATATGTATGTGTGTTTGTGTGATATTAAGATTCTAATAAACTGAGCATTTTACTTTATGAATTGGAGCAAATTGCATTTTTTAAAAATTGTTTAAGTACTTTTTCAATGGAACACAGTATAAACTGACATTATCAGACTGAGTCCAAATCATCAAGAAATTATGCATACCTGTTAGAATGCATCAAAGTGGTCAGTGACCAAGAATAATTCAGGGTGCTTTTGATTAGGCTCTCTTTGAGTAAGAGTTCTCACAAGTCATCAAGCAGCAACTTTTTTTTTCAAATGTGTGGAACAACCAGAACTTCTATTGTCAGCACAGTTTATACTGATCGAATGCACTATCATAAAACATGGACTGTGTTTACGGCTGGAGCAATATGGACAAATTGTTTGAAATAGAACTGTTTTGAGTAATCTATACAAATGAAAAAATCTCCATCTTTATATTGTATTTTTGTGTGTGCATAAAATATGTAAATACACTGACTATCTCGAGTTCTGTTAATATGAGAAAAAACCCTATATAAAGCAAGTGCAAAAGTCCTTTTGTTATTTGGAGAAGGGTGGGGTGGGGAACATCTTGCATGAAATGTCAGTGAACTACCATCAATCAAGACCTTGCTAGATATTACTAGTGAAAGGTACGAGTGCAATATCCTCTGAATTCTTTGAGAGATTTCATGTATGCTTCCCTTATGGCAATATGCGAACAATACTGCCTCAGTAAATATATTCTGGACTCCTTTTGTCAGGAGCAACGAAGCTGACCCAAGACCTGAAACATTGTTGAACAACAAGTAAATCTGATAACCCAATGCCAATGACTGGTGCCCCCATGACATATGTCCCTTCTTCCCTTGGTTTTAATTGACTCATCATGCACAAACCATACAACTGATTATGACAATGTGGTAATGTTTTGGCAATAAAATGATTCAGTTAAATCTATAATGATGGGAATGCATTACAGAAAAAAAAACTTTTGTAAAACCAACTGTAGATTTCAGTTTTGTTAGTGGTGTAAATACACAAAAACACCTCAGTGAAAGGTTCTGATTTTAGATTTACTTTCTATTCAAGCTCTTTTTCTTCTGCTGATGCATATTTTGTTGTTCAGAGTAATGAAGCAAATTCATAAAGTTCTAATTGATAGTAGCATTTAATGAACTTTAAACTGAATCCAGGGTACATTGATACTGTGTCAACATGACAATCATCTAGGGAGCCATCATTATTTTTAGTATTGTCAATGAAATTAAAATTCCATCTCGACATTATTTTAAAATGATTTGCTGGCTTTGATTACTTAGTACTCATGTCATCTGCACAATTTAAGTTTACTGCTGTTTCATACTGAATGAAATCGTTAAGTGAACCCTCGACCAGCAAACCAAAAAAGTAAAGCCATGCATGTCAGGTGTAACCATGTCAATGAGCACTGTTGACAAAGTATGTGAAAGACCTGAATGTTCATACAGCATTCATTATAAAGTTACAGCTTTCTTAAAGTAACAAGTCCTTCTTTTAACCATTCCTGTTCCATATAAGAAAATTTCTGGATCTGTATGTATACAACATCATATAAGATACTGTGTTTCAGAGAACTGCCAAATAAAGTCCCAAGTGTAGAAACAATTTGTAATCTTCCATTTTGGTTTTAGCAGCACTTTTGTGTCTTTCCTAATTACCAACCAAGGCAGCTGACCCTGGGCTGGCCTGCACAACCTGTGGATTATGAGTCTGAATTGTTACCAACTGAGATACTGCAGATACCTAGTGTAGAAACATAAAGGTATTGTACAGCAACTAAAAGTAATGACAACAGACCTTTCTGGTATAACAACAACAACAACAACAACAACAATAATAATAATGACTTTATTTTAAAACAATAACTCGATAATTTAACAGAACTAATATATGTGTAATTAGCACCTCATATTGACAGCTGCATCCTACAAAGACTGGTTAAAAATAATGAATGGTGATTGAATATCAAGGATGCAGGTTATTCTTGGAAAATTAAAACACGTTTTCTGAAATAAAACACAAGAACTGATTAGAAAGATCTCTTTTTATCTTGAAGCTGGATTGAAAGAATCATTAAAAAAATATTACATTACGCAGAAATGGATTAAGCACGATTCATCACCTGCCCAAAGAGACTGTTTTTGTACACTGTAATTTGTAAGTACATATAAAAGTTCCTGACATTGTCAAAACTGTCTCAGCTTACCATATATACTCGAGTCAGACTGCAAACAGCAAATATCTTGATCTGCTGTAATATAATATGCCTGCAGATCAAGGTCTATGTTGTCTGTTACACTGATTACTCCTAACAAACTGAATGGACCCAGATCTGCTGGCAAATTATGTGACTGCAGATCTGGGTCTGTGCAATTTCAGTTGGACGCATCTTATAAGTGAGTACATATGGTAAATCTCCTTAGAAAGAATATGTGTTTATGAAAGTCCCTTTTCATACTTTTACTCTCATATACAAACCTCTACATAAAAAGATACCTGCCTACAAAAGAAAACACTTGTGGTCCATTAAGTGTATTTTACAGATAAGTTTATATATGGAAAAGATTTTTTTTTGCAAATTCAGCTTGTTTTTGTACTGGTATGTCTGTATGACTGAGTTAATGACAGATTGTTATCAAACTCAACTTCTGTTTTAGTATGTCTGTATAGTGTTAATAAAACTCAACTTATGTTTTAGAATGTATATATATATAGTGTTATCAAACTCAACTTCTGTTTTAATATGTCTGTATAGTTTTGTCAAACTCAACTTTTGTTTAAGTATGTATGTTTGAGTTAATGACATATTGTTATCAAACTCAACTTCTATTTTTGTATGTTTGTACATTTCTATCAAACTCAACTTTTGTTTAAGTATGTATGTTTGACTGAGTTATTGATCCAGTTAATGACAGTGTCATCAAACTCAACTTCCGTTTCAGTATGTCTGTATGACCAAGTTAATGACAGTGTCATCAAACTCAACTCCTGTTTTAGTATTTTCGTATGACTAAGTTAATGACAATGTCATCAAACTCAACTTTTGTTTTAGTATGTATATCTGACTGGGTTAATGACAGTGTTATCAAACTCAACTCCTGTTTTAGTATGCCTGTATGACTAAGTTAATAACTGTCATCAAACTCGACTGTTGTTTTAGTATGTATGTTTGAGTTAATGGTAATGTTATCAAACTCAACTCCTGTTTAAGTATGTCTGTATGACCAAGTTAACGACAGTGTCATCAAACTTAACTCCTGTTTTAGCATGTCTGTATGACTGAGTTAATGACCTTGTCATCAAACTCCTGTTTTAGTAGGTATGTTATCAAAAGCAAATTTACTGGTATTACATCATATGAATGTTGAAAATGCAACAGATTTTTTGAAAAACATTTTATGACCTGCTAAAGAAATACCCAATATTTTTGGGAGACAACCCAATCATGGTGAATAAAACAGGTTCCTTCACAGATGAAATATCAGTGTCTCTTAATGATGTGGCCATGCTAGTTAAGCTTGCTAAATTTTAAAACACAATTTTGTTTATGTGATTCTCAATTAAACTGAGGAAAACTAAACCACAAAAAGAAAAAAGCAGGTCACCAACTTATTTATGGAGAAAATACAACATTTAATTCAATATTCATCTGAAAAACAGTTTTGTAGCATCAAAATAGGATGATCTTAGAAGTATGGCCCAGCAAGTATCCACTGACAACATTGTCAAGACTACAAAGGATTTACTCTTTGATAAAATGGGAAAGGGAAATTTACAAAGGAAAGAGCAGCCCAGTTCATGCTTTTTATTACTGAATAATGAAAGAAATGGGATGGATCTAAGTTTTCTAGGGAATTAAAGTTTAAAAGGGATGGTTCATTTTGCATTTAATGGACCAATTTATTAATTTTTACACTAAAAAGTACATTATTTTTGCCAAAAAATGGAGGGAGTGTCAACCTAACCTAACCATTGGAATCCCCTCTAAATATACTGCTGAAATGGCTCAAGTTAATTTATACTGTTGAAGATATAATTCCACAATTTTCAAATCAATTACTGTGAAAACAACTTCAAAGTTTATCTAACAGTCACTTTAATATGCTGCAATGGATTATAAGTTATTAACTTAAATGCAATCAAACCCAGATTGCAGGGCTAAAGCAACTGTTGTCATGAGAATGGTTTGCTTCCAATTTATCTGACTTTACACTGTATCTGCTTGTGTACAACATGCACCAAAATTGTGAACAGGAGATCTGATCTGCAGTCACATGGTGTGCTGGCAAATCATAGACTGAACACCATTTATTCTAATTATTATTCCAAGAAAAAGCATAGACTGTGCTCTGATGATGCTTATGTGATGGTAGACCTAGTACTGTACTGTTTGCAGTTATGTGAGTTTTAAAGTGTTAAATAAGATATTGTCTGGCAGTAGTTTTATAATAAGATATACAAGGCCAAATAAAATATGTGTGGTTCTGGTTACAATGAAAAAACAATTAGGTTAAGTTATGGCCTGTATCAACTTTTCTTTGTCTAGTATGAACAGACTGAAATGAAGCACAGACTAGAAAAAAAGATTCATTTGCATCCTGAATTTAATTTTGATTGTAGTTAAGTCCTTTGTTATTTTTTTCTCTTGAAAGTTTTGTTTGTCTTTTTTCCAATTTATTATTTTTTTTCAACAAGAAAATGTAGGATCAGCTGAGAAAAAAAAAATGGAGTCAGTTGATAACCAGAACTGTACATACTTTTTAATTTGGCCTAAGTCCTAATTTTAAAATAATATATTAATTAAAAGTCCTACTTTCAAAATAAGAGATATGAAGTCCTAATTTCAAAACAAGATTTATTATAGTCAAAATCCTAATTTCTCAATAAACACTGTAATGAAAAACAAATGGATTACTTTTTGTTTCATTAAATTTAAATCTTTTGATTTTACAGATAAGAGGTCTATTATGGTAGCAATTGTGGTGTTGAGTGATGTGGTATGAAATAAGCAATAGCTAAAATTCTCTTCAAGTAAAGTTGTGCAAGCCATCCAGCTGGTGCAATCACATTTTGACCACAGATGGCTAAATAAGATACTCCTGATTACTGAAATCAAAAGGTTATGGATCAGGTCTTTCATCAACCAGAATAAAGAAGCTTCAAGACCTATTAAGAAAGCAAATACATTTTGTTAAGCTGCAAACTGCAAGAATACAATTACTGAAAATCCCCTTCCCTCATTACTTCATCTCATTTCATCTTTATGTTGATCTTGAAAGAATGATGAATCAGATCACAACTAAAATGACTCAGTCAGTAACTCTGACCATGACCCAGTTGAATGACCAGTACCTGATTCAGGTGACTTAAAATAGGATCCAGTTAGCTTTACAGAATATGACCCAGCCTTTGACTCAATACAACGTAGTTGACTAAAAGAACAACACTGTCAGAGACTCACAGAATGACCTAGTTGGCAACCAGATGGCAAGCTGAAGCTGAAACAGCAATCTTGTGAAATTCTGGAGCACAAGATCGTAGATACAGCAGGGTTTCACTCCAACATAAATACCTATCCAAAACACCCAAGAGGGCAAGATTTGGGGTAGTCTGGCTACATGCAGTGATGCCATGATGTAAACAAGGTTAATATAAATGCCAGTGATGAACCAAACACTATTTTTGCTGTCTTAACAGTGGTCCACAATTTATGGAGTTTAATGAGTTAGGAGACTTAAATTTTCAAGGCAGAAAATATGAATTTCAAAAACTTTAATGCATTAAATACATATACAAGGGCCTGAAAATTATGGTCGTCAGAAGTCCAGGGCCAATATTTTTAGCTATGGACTGGTCATATGTAAGCAGTACTAGCCAGCTGGACCTTTAATATTTCCTTTTTGTTCTTATAAATTACAGACATGTACCTTTTAATCCTTAAAACATCTAAATACAGTCATAAAAATGCAATGATGCAAGCAGAAGCTGATCAATAGTAAGTGACTGGAAGTGTAAATTATTATTGGGAAAAAATCTGCAAATTTAGCATTCAACATGCTAATAGCCAGTCTAAGTCTGATCTTTGTCAATCAAATGTTTTTCGGTTCTCAACCATATATAAAGCTATGCATCAACAGGATCAGATTATCGGATGTTCAAGATGCTATGATAATTTAAGTATGGATTTAGTGGCTAGGAGCAAGAATCAACCTCAGGGAATTCATCTGCCACAAGACATGTTGTACTGCAGGGCTTTAAACCTACCTGGTCCGAAAATGAATGAAATTAAGATTTCAAAAAAATGTATTCAGATTTTGCAGGATCACTTGGAAAAAGACATGCCAAAGGGTTGAGTATGTTGACAAAAGGTCATTTATGTTTTATTTAGCATGTACTACTACATGTAACCCCAGTCACCAAATCATTCAAGTACCTTATTCAAAGGCACGTTTAAGTTTATAACTGACCAGTGCTCAAAGAAAAATTTTCAGACACAGGACCAGGGGTCATGACTTTAAAAAAATCACAAGCCCTGGCTTGAAGCCCACAAGTCCTGACTCCCATTCCTTGTGTCCAAAAGGATCATAGTTGTGTACTATTATTTGTAGCACAACTTTACAACAGCTGTACTGTAAATATGGAAAGAAATATTAAAAGTCATATTCAACTGACTTTGGTTTATTTTACATAAAAAAATATTTCAAGTAAAGCAATGTTTTCCTCTCAGTAGTGAGGTCAGCCATTGTCTAATTGTGCTATCAATGTCCTCCTGACTCAATGAAAAAGCAGTGTTGATGTTAATTAGCATCTCTGTTGCGGAATTGTATAAATCTCTCTATTTATTAAAAGCATGTACTCTGGTTTCGTGTTTTGTGTACAACGATGCCTGAGGGTGATTTTTGTATATTGTACAATATTCCGAAATAGTGAGTTTGGTTCATCCCTGCCGCACGTGCGAAGTGATCTTGATGGGAAAAACCAATTTACATCTAGCACGGCTACATCGTATATATATAAATACCTCACCGTAAAGTGATATCTTCACATTACGGAACATCTTGTCAGTAAGCAGTCTACTTAGGGACTTGCACATCTTCAGCTGTAGAGGTATGTAATTTATTAATTTCTTATGTATATTATTTCTTTTGTATATTGTAAGTTACAGCTCTTGTACTATTACATTTATTTTTGTACATTTTCTATGTAGCTTTGGCTTGCATGGTATAATACAATATATTCTGTTCTTGTTTGTGACTTAGCAAGAGATTTACATTAACAATATAAAGTTGCATTTTATTAAGAAACATTTAGTACCATAGGAATCTTATCGGACACAGGTTCACTTCTGAACCTGTTTATTGTTTTGTACTATTGTACCAACAATGTAATTTGTATAACTTACCGTATATAACGTCATTACGTTTTATCCTATATGCCGTGTCATAAGTAGTACACGGTGTTAGATGCATTTTCAGCTGACCTGAGCGACCAGTGACTAGAGTGATCCATGGTGATAGTGGTCGACATGGTACCAGCTAAAGAGCTAACCACAGAAGTTAACCATTGCAGCCGTAGAGCTGAGTGAACAGTGTTGCTGGTCGAGTATCGGGTGATTGGGCATTGCAGACCGGATTGGTGCGCGCTTATTGCTTGATTGACCAAGGAATTGAATGGTGGTTGGTGACTACCTATAATGATACTTGCTTGACTGACCAGTGTGACTGGTAGCCAAGTGTGATTTTGACGGAGTGTTTTTGTGTTACTCATTGCATGTAATCTTTTAGCCGTGTGTTAGATTTGGGGTTTTGTTATATCCATTGTTTTGGGAGTGTAAAGATATTTTTGTATATCTGCCCAATCATCATTTTACTTTTTGAGTAAAAAAAATATCTCATTTTTCACTAGTTGAGTGAATACATCATTTTTACTATTGAGTAAAACCGTCATTCTTTTCATCATGTGAAATTGCTGTGATTTGTTCACCTTTGTCCTTGTACTGTGTAAGGTCATTCATTTGTATTTATATTTGTTGCATTTTTAGGTTTGTGCGTATTATGTTAATTTGTCCAATATTTGGATCTTACACACGCACATATTAATCAATATTCTTTCTCATTCAAATCGTACATCAATAGACATTGTATTTGTATCACCATCAAAAGTGTTCTGTTGTAAATCCGAAATCCCAACTCTGTTATCTTGTTACAATCTGAAGTGTGTGTTGCTTTATACAGTTTCTCTTTACACTTTTGAAGTTGTTCATAGGTACCACCTACACCACTTCCTCGATAACTCGCGCCCGGATAACTCGCAAACCCGCTTGTAACGTGGTGTCCGGCATGGCTCCCGATTTTTTTTCCAAAGAAAATATATTTTAAAATGTGCTGAACGTGAAACAAATCGCGATAAGAATTGGTAAATTGAACCTTGATACATACCGTATTTTATGTAAATTTTCGTACACGAAAAACTAATTATTAATCATTAATTTTTGTAAAGCCAAAATGGGAATACAGTATTTTCGATCTTTTTTGCAAACGTAAATCTTCTTAATGGAAATTTTATGTCCGATAATTTAATGAATTTTTCAAATAATACAAAGTGATATGTATGAAAAATTATGATACATTTAAATAATTATTATTTTGATAACTGGATTGTGTACGAAAAATTAATGGGTACGAAAAAATACATGAAATACGGTAAGCTCATTTTATCATCGGAAATGGTGAATATTGCCAGTAAAGATAGAATCCATATTGTGAAATTTGCAAGTTCTAATAAGATATCACATATTATGTTTGGGTTTTTTTTGAGAGAAATAGTTGTCAATACACTGTAAATAAACAGTCTGGTGAAACAGCGATCAACAAAAAATTCTGGTAAATGCTAACAGGTGGCAACAGAGAATGAAATAAACACCAATTAAATGTCTTGCTATGTGAAATTCACGTTCTAATCCTTTAATTTCGCTTCAATGTAAACACTATAATCGCAACATATTCTCTTCTATGAAAACATGAAAAGAGTCAATTGACCGTCACATCGAAACCCTTGAGTACTTCTGTGAGAACCTAATTACTTGCCGGCTTTGTTTTGATCAACAACTTAGGGAAGTGTTTGTTGCCTAAAAAAAAAATCAGTTAAAAGAGACCTGTGTTTTTTTTTAATCACTTTGAATAGGTCTTTTGTATCACATCAAGCAAGGGAAGTACAATTAAAAAAAAAATCAAAGGCATGCCAATAGCAGCATAAGTTCTTGTGGTCATTACTGTTCTCAAAATTCATTTTATTTGACCAATCGAAAATGGTTTCACATTTTTATGTACTTAACATCACTGAAGTATATAATATCAGTAATGTATCCTAATCATTTGTAAATGTGACCATGGAGAGCAAAGGAAGTAAGCGAAAGGTGTACTCAGTGACTGAAAAGCTGTGCATCATAGATAGGGTTCATAATGGCGAAGCGAGATCCAACGTTTGCAATGAACTAAACGATTGCTGAGTCGACATTTAGAGGTTGGCTTAAGGATAAGCAGAAACTTCGGGATTATTTACATGATGTTGATTCAGATAATGGGATCAAACGAAAACGAGCACAGACTGCAAACGATACTGAATTTGATGATGCTGTATACGCATGGTTCACACAGCAACGTGAACAAGGTGTTCCCATCTCTGGAACAATTCTCAAGGCCCAAGCAGAAAAAATGGCAAAAAGTATGGAGAATGAATCTCGTTTTAGGGCAAGCCATGGATGGCTTTGGAGATTCCAGCGCCGACATAGAATTAAACAAAATTCATTGTCGGGAGAAATACGCTCAGCGAATCCGGAAGCCGCATGTAATTATCCATACCAGTTCAGAGAGATAATCATCCGTGAACAATACACAGACGCGGCAAAGAAATCAAAGAGTAACACAAAAAAAATGAACAAATGTTTTCAAAATGTGAAGTGTTATTTGTTAAACGTGTCACAAACTGCAAGTATTATTGTGTTCTAATTTACGATATTTTAAATTTGTAGACCCATTAAATTCATGTTGGTAATGGTTAACCCCTGTAAATTTATTTTTTTTGTTTTCATTTTACTTTTACCGCAATCAAATCTACCCATCGTTCGATCGACACTGTTTTTTCGAAATGAGTGTCGATCTTTTGTAAAAAAAAGTCTGCTTTGGATCAAACAATAAAACTAGAATTTATCCAATTCAGCACAAAAATTTGTGATGTAGTACACAATGAGTGAAGTCGTACATGTGTTAAGCGAACGGAAACCATGTGGAATAATGTTTTGATGATCTCCTCAATATAATGTAAGTTATCCTGAAATTAATGTTACTCTGTGAGGAAAAAAGTAAACAAAGTACATCGCTATGAAGAGATATTTATTCACAGTTAATCTTAGCACGATTATTAACTGAGTATCCAACACTAACATGCCAACCCACCCCACCCCCCTTTTGCCTCTATGTCGATCCCTTTGTTAGTTTTGTTGTTTGTTATAGGTCCCTCGATAACTCACGCCCTCGCTTTTAACGTGGTCGATGTTTTTGGACCCCGTTGTGCGCGAGTTATCGAGGGAGTGGTGTAATATATTTAACCAGTGTACCAGCTTTTTGTCATATTTGTAAGTTATAAATAAGCTGTTTACTGGTATTTAAGTTCAAGCTCTATCCATAGTTACAAACACAATGTTCTGGAAGCAAATGTTTGACCCACATCCTGGTAATTTTATTGTGTCTTAGCTTTTTATATAAGGCTGAAGTAAACAAAATTATTCATTCCTATCTTAAGATCAGTCTGTGAAATCATTTTCAGTTGTGTTCAGATATAATTTAAGAGGAATCATGTATTTACATTATTCATTGCAATTACAAAGTGCTAATTGCCATTTTAGGCAAAAACAATATTGGGATTATCATGAATTCTTTGAACGACATTCTGGACTATATCACTGTGATACATCAACACTTTGGTACATCAACCTCTTCAAGATTATTGGTACATCAGCACATTCAATACTGGAATTTATCTGAAACACTCTATACTTCTAGACCCAAGATAGAACTTTTGGGATATAATTTACAATACTACAAGTTCCTCTTAAATTTTCATTTTGCAACTTAAAGAAATAAATTTATTTGTTGATTTTACTAAACCTGATGGTTTGCTTCTTTCTGATACATAGTTTAAAACCATAAAGTTATAATGGCTGGTCTTTTCTTTTTAGCTTACCTCTGTCAAAAGGGCGGCCAAACTTTAATCAAAGACTCAATAGCCATAATGTTCATTTGATCCCTTTATTACTTATACCACCTAAACAAAAAAAATCCCACATCTGACCTAAGCTCTCCAGATCACATCAATATGGTAACCAATTAACAGCTTGTGGTGTACACATGTTAACCATAACCTATTTACTCAGTCATGCATCATTACACAGTCACACATATGCTGATCAGTTGAAATCTCCAGTAGACTGGTTACGACTGGTTTATGTAATGCGTGGATAGAACGCATACAACTCCATTTTTTTTTCTTTCTTTTTGTCAATTTAGTTTTCATTTTTTAATGTTAATTTTCAAAAGTGGTAGATCTGAACTATACAAAAGTCTGTATGGTAGACAGCCTTAAATATAGTACTTTTGTCCTATTGCCGGTAGAATCACATGTATTTACCAGCCATGTGAGCACTAATTGTGGTTGACCCAGGGGATCTGTTCCCCATTAACTGGTCAGATGCTTCACTTTGTACTATGTTTACAGTTTTCGATATAAGTAAAGTAAGTAGATAACTGCCATATTGGTAAGGGGCATACGTCGGGATCAATATTAATGATTGACTAGTCATTTAACAACTTAAAAGAAAGTGCATTTTGTCAGCAAAATCTATATCTTCTCAGGCAAATTAGCTTTTTTTTAAATGACAAACCCAATGGGCACTTCACTTAGAATACAAGATGGGCATCAGGCTATCATATTTGTTGAGCACCTAGGGTGGTTATATTGGACGTGAGATTGGCATCATTTTCATTTAGGCCCGACAAGACATCATAAGAAGTGAAAACTTTATGCTGATAAAGCTTTGCATTTAGGATGATTAGTGATACAAGATTTTCAAGATCGCTGCCATGGTGGCACACTGGATGTCACACCGGCACCATTTCATTTACAACTACATCAACTACACATCTTAAGAAATCTTTTCTTCAATACCCCGAGTCGATATTACTTCTCATATTGAAGAAGCAGTGATCGAATCTTCAGGAAAGCAGCCACAGAGACCATAATGAATGTCAGATCAATGCCATTTCCTTTACGACTAACTCTGACATTACAAGAAGTCTTTCAATGAAAACCTGATGTTGACTGACATTTCATCTTGAATTGCCATAACTTGATTTTCAAGATGACCACTTTAGCTGCCAAAGTGGAGGTCAGATCGTAACCACTTTTATTTTGTACCAACTAGATCATAAGAAGTCATCTGGTGAAAACAACATACTGATATCACTTTCTGTTTAGGAGTATCAATAACAAGATTTTTTTGGATATCAGATCAGCACCATTCCCATTTAGGACCAAGCCAAATAGATATCTTAAGAAATCTTTTAGTGAAAACCTCATATCGATATGACTCTATGCATCAGAAGTGGCAATAACATGATTTTCAAAACAGCTGCTGTAGCAGTCTCATTGGATGTCCAAGCAACACTATTTTCATTATGGACCAACTAGACATAATGCAGTCTACTGGTGAAAACCTCATGTGGACATGACTTTCCATTCATGAGGAGCAGCAATAACATTTGAAGATGGCCATTGTGGCAATGATACTGAATATCTGAACAGTCCATTTTCATTTAGGACAAATGTGACATCATAAGAAGTCTTGCTGTGGAAACCCCATGTCAATTTGATTTTCCATTTAGAAGGATTATCTATAAAAAGAATTTCAAGTTGGCTGCTGTGTTGGCCATATTGAATGTCTGAGTACAACTGTTTTCACTTAGGTGTAACTGTGTGTGATCTGGAATTTGAATGTAGCTTTTAAAAATTTTCAGTCATATTGCTATGATGCCTGCAGTGTCGCAGTTGATATTGATGTCCAGCACTGGGGCATCATGCCACAGACATGTAGCATTATGTTTCACCCAGTCATATTATCCTGACACCGGTTTGACCAGACCTGACAATAACCTCTAAAAGTTGAGTGCTATGCAAGGCAGCTGCCAGTACCATTTTTACCAGTCTTTGGTATGACTCGACCAGGGTTCAAACACAATTCTTCCTGCATCTGAGGCGCATGCTCTAACTACTTAGGCCACCGAGCAGTCTTGGACTAATTGTACCATGGTATGAATGTGTACTAACAGACTGACAGACAATGAACAACAGACTATCCAAAGTGTATGACCAGTACAGCTAAAAATCAAACATGAAATTCTAAGAAAGCTGTGCAATTTCTTTTTATCTTGCTTTTTGTGGTCTTAAGTTTTGTGATTAGTATTGCTCATACACCCCCACACATAGCTGCATATTTCCAATACTTCCAATTTCAACTTCTCCTTAATTACTCTGTTGTGTATCAACCATTAATAACAACACGAGCAAAGAGTGTCATTTACAAATCTAAAACCATCAGTTTCTTTACAGGCATAGTATTTGTTATATCATCCATGGTTTTTCAAGATTTTATCCATAAACAAGCATGTCCATACATAAAAACTATATAATCTCTTTGTATTTATTAGGATTGTTATGTTGTTGTTTGCATCAGCTGTTTTAAAAAGTCATTATGGCATTATATGGGGTGTGGTATCCTTTTATGTATGACTGTATAGAAATAGATACAATCAAACTGCACCTGTGATCCTAACTGCAGCTATCTTCTGCTGATATCAGGATTTGACCTTTTAACAATAACCATAAAGTCTGGAAATCAATCAATACAAATGGTGATCAATATCAATATTACATTATCTCAAGTTTACTTTGTATGAAAAGATATGTACTTTACGTGTCTGCAGTAGGTAAAATCAATTGCTGCTGATACACATGGCATGCAGTATTGAATGCAATTTGAAAATCAACCTGCCATTTGAATATCATAATCCACTTACACTCAATTAACAAGATTCATTTTCTAGGCTTCAAGCTGAATATGCAAGTGGGACAACAACGTTCATTTATCAGCTTATCTATTTTGAATTTTTCATAAAGATGTAAGATAGTGTTGAAAAGATGAACAGATTGAAAAATTCAAGAAATCCAAATGTCTCTTCCAATCTAAATTCTAGATCTGTTTTAAAACATATATGCCACCCACCCCCACTATAGACAAAAAGTTTCAGCTCAAACCAGAGGGTAATCAACAATTATATAGCTCTCCTCTATATTTTACTAGTCTCTAGTAACCATGATGATGCTGAAAATAAAATCAAAAGAGATCCTATTTTTAACTAAAGATGTTTTTCCAATCTTTTATATTTAATATTTACACTGTAACTTTAAATCTTTCAAAAATTAAATTTTTAACTTTAAATCAGTACTACAGAGCCAGTATTTTGCTGACACGCTGTGAAACCACACATATACCTACCTTATTACAATAAAACCTCTAAATAGTGACCACCCATGGGAGAAGTGCAAAACTGGTCTTTGTACAGATTCAATTTTCTTAATTGGTGTTTGAACAAATACCATGCACTGATTATAATTATTATTATTATTATTATTATTATTATTATTATTATTATTGATATTACTATTATTATTAGTAGTAGTAATAGTAGTACATTATCAAGATTCTTTTATGTGTACTTTAAACAAAAACATAAAATATGCATATATGTTGTTCTCTCCAATATTCATGTTCCAAACAAGACTTAGTAAACCCTGTTCGCTTTAATCCATCTACAAATTAAATCATTACTGGCCTAAAATAATCGCTTATCTAAGTCTGTTTTGTGCACCACAATAAAACACTACTTTCATGACTGACCAACAGCTTACATATGACCATAAAATGTATGACTGACTCTTTGGTTGGTAAATTTGCATGAATTAGGCTTTGAAATAGCGCCAGTTGCTCGACATGCCAATATCAAAAGACAGTTGGCTTATGCGAGAGGTCTGTGACAAATAGGGAATAAAAAGAAGCCATATATGGCTATTCCTTGCAAACCAGGAACCAAATTATTGCCTGCCTTTAGACACAAGTTTTAAATACTGAATGACCCCTGACACTGATGAAAAGGAATGTAACATGTATCTCTTCTCAATGATGAACTTTGTTCTGAAAAAAAAGGCCATAATATCTCACTTATGCCCAATAATCCTCACTACCATTTCTTCTCTGACTGCACAACTACTTTTTCTACCATCCAGTATATGAATCACTTTGATTCTCTCCTGTAAGGATAAAAACCACCTCGCTTTCAAACTCGATATATTGACACCTTTGAGTTTGACTGACAATGTGACTGGACTCTAGCACAAGTTTGATATCAAATGTCAGCATAGTGATTCACATGATATACATTATCTAAACAATGCGTTGCTCATCAAAATAAAGTTTAATTTGCATATATAGAGTGGTCACTGCTGACACACTTCAGTGATCAGTTAAGGCAGGTGACCATTACACACAGGACATTTATATAGGAAATTTGAGGAGGGAAATTAAAATGGCCTTTGTGACCTTGTGACCACTTCGTACAGGTGAGCATTATGACAGGTCTGACCACAGATCTACATACTTACCTTGTTATCTACCTAACTACATATTGTGAGAGGACATAAAAGACATACAACAATAAAAGAACAACATTCTTGTCTATGAGATCAAAGTTGAGGTAGCACAAAGAGTTAATAAAATGGTAGATATCAGTGCCATTTTTTTACAAATTGAATTATTATTGTTTTTAAAACCTGCTTGAGAACATATCATTGTCCATCCCTATAAGCCAGATTTTACTGTGTAAAAGTCGCTGGTTTGATTAATCTTGCAGTGACGGCCTGCAGTACAAGATAGTTCTGCATCAACACTTGCCTTTATTAAACCATTGCAAATGAGGACTTGCATGACAAGTATTCAACATGCAGTTCACTCATTTAATTTCTATACTCATACAAAACAGTTAACTCCTGTTGATGGTAGCATATCACAATACACAAGGTATAGTAGTAAAGTGTATATTGAATAAACATTTTTATTCCTCCTTCCCCCTGCACTGTCAGTAGACTAGCATGTATATAGGCTTTGCATGGATTAACTTGTGTGATCATGAACACAAAAAACATAACCCATAAAATGCTGGTCACAGTGACCTTGTTTAGTTTTAATAGTGTATTTGGTGTCCATAGTGTATGCATGTATGCGTGCATGTGTGTGTGTGCATGTGTGTGTGTTCAAGAAAAAGGTGTGAAAAAACTCCTACAAGATCTGAATCCACATAAAGCAACTGGTCCAGGCTAGATCTCATCTTGTTTCTTGAAGGAAATGGTGCCAGCCATTACACCAGCTCTCACCTTAATCTTTCAAGCATCACATGATCAAGGTCAAGTTCCAGAAGACTGGAAGGGAGTGTATGTCATTCCATTATTCAAGAAGGGAGACGAGATAAAAAAAAAAAATGCCGCCAACTATAGACCAGTGTCCTTGACGTCAGTTTGCTGCAAGGTCATGGAACATATTGTCCACAGCCACTTGATGAAGCATCTGGAGCAAAAAAACACCCTTTGTGACCAACAAGCATTTGATAAAGTGCTGCATCAATGCCTTGCAATCAAGCTCCAACACTATGGTGTCAGTCACCGAGCGCTTGCATGGATACAGAGCTTCCTAGCAGATAGAAAGCAACAGGATGTGCTAACAGGTTTTCATCATCAACCTCCTCAGTGACCTCAGGTGTCCCACAGGGAACAGTGCTAGTGCCGTTCCTATTACTAGTATATATCAAAAACTTGCCATCAAGCATTTCCTCCACATTTAGACCCTTCGCCAACGATTATCTACTAGTGAAAGTGATTAATTCCAAACAAGATGCAGTGTTACTACAAGGTCATCATGATGTACCAGATCATTAACCAACCAGAGGCCATGCCAACAGATTTAAGGTACCATACCGTTCCGTGGACACATATAAGAACTCCTTCTTCCCCACAGGCATCCATCTTTGGAACTGCTTGCCAGCAACAGTTATTATAGTGCCTGCCACTGATACCTTTAAGGTCCACATCAGCGCTGCAAGTCCCATGTCTTAGCATGTACACCGTGTGTAATTTTATCCTGTTTTTAGCTTGTACAAAGAGCCTTCCTTCACACATGTACATATTTCACCACAGTGCGAACATGCCTGCGTATAGGTCAAGTACTTAATTGGAAGATGAAGATGAATGTATGTATGTATGTATGGATGGATGTGTGTGTATATATATATACACACACACACATATCCAATGATCAAATGTTATGATTTGAACATAAACAGAACCCAATGAATGAGTAGTTAACACAAATGTGGACTGTTCTGGTGGCCTAAGTCGTTAGTGTCCACCTTGGATCCAGGAGGTCGCCGTTTCAAAACCTGGCTAAGTCATACCAAAGACATGAAAAAAATGGTACTAGCAGCTGCCTCACTTGGCGCTCAGCATTAAGAGGTTAGTGTTTGGACTGGTCGGCCTCTTTTCAGGATAATGTGACTGAGTGGTACGTGATATTACATGTCTGTGGCATCATGCCCCAGTGCTAGACATCACTATAAACTGCCACACTGCAGATAATGTAGTGATATGACTAAAATTGTTAATGCAACATTAAAAATCACACAACACAGACACACACACACTGTGAACAAAGTTCCTGAGCATGAAATGTGTCTCAGATATCTCTTCTGGCAAAATGGGATTTATAGCTTGTCGTCATGCATCCACTCACCAATTTAGATGATTATAGGTAGGTCAGTGTACATGTAACTTATCAAAACTCATGTGCCACCCGTACAAAATTTTCCAGGCAGACTTAAGGTGGATTTCAGACAGGTTTTTTAGGCGCTTTCTGCCTAAACCACAATTGCTCATATTAAGGGAGCTTAGGCAAATTTCAAGCGGAATTCAGGTGGATTCAGGGTGCAATTTTAGGTGAAATCTGCAAAATAGTTGTTCTAATATTCTGCTTGAATAAAAAGAATCCGTCATGATTTCCGTCTGAAATAAGAATTTGCTTGAAATCCTGTACAAAATTTTCCAGGTGGACTTTAGGTGGATATCAGATGTGCTTCTTAAGCATTTTCTGCCTAACCATAAACTTAAAGAAGCTTAGGCGAATTTCAAGCAGACTTTAGGTGGATTTCTGGCAGAATTTTAGGCAAAATATGCAGATTAGTTGTCCTAAGATTCTGCTTAAACAAAAAAATCCATCTAAGATTACCACCTGAAATAAAATTCAACCTGAAAAGAAGCCTGCCTGAAACTTCCACTGAAATAAAAATCCGCCTAAGGTTTCTGTCTAAAAAAAGGCTGCCTAAAATGTCTACATAAAAATCATTCAACAGAAAAGTCTGCTTCAGATTTCTATTAAACTGCCTAATGATTCTTAGACATTATTAGGAATCAATGATAAATATTCACAATAATTTTTAAAATGATCATAAATTTTATTTTGACAGACATTATCAAATAAGATTTAGGTTATCTTGTCCTCATTTTCTTTCTTGCATAAAAAACCTAATCCATGATGGCATCATTTAAGTCTTTTTCATTTCACTGAAAGTTTGGTGAGATTTCACAAATATTTTGACCAAAACATTCATTGAAATTTTGGCGAGATCTCACTAAAATTTCACTGAAATATTTGTGAGATTTCACAAAAAAACCTGACCAAAACTTTCACCAAAATTCTGGTGAGGTTTCACAAAAATTTTGGCCAAAATGTTCACTTAAGTTCTGGCGAGATCTCTAACATTTCATCGAAAGTTTTGTGAGAGTTTACTAAAACTTTGGTGAGATTTCACTCAAATTTGATCATTATATAGTATTTTACTGAAGTTTCAGTCATTTTTCAGACATTTCAAAAGGTTTCAAATAAATAATGGATATGAATTAAACAGGACTTTATTAACCAAGGTGATATTTCAGTGTACATGAAACAAAATTATACAGATGTTGTAATTATATGACATTCAAGGCAAGAGATATGGGAGTTAATAATAATAATAATAATAATAATAATACAAATAAAAATAAAGACTTTATTTAAAGGAGGTAACTCAGTTACAGAACTAATCTACCTTGAGGCCTTCTGTTATGTACAATATATACAGTATATTCAACATAATAATAATAATAATAATAATAATAATAATAATAATAATAATAATGACTTTATTTAGAGAAGGTAACTCAATTAGTCACAGAACGTATCTACCTTGAGGCCTTCTATCTGTTATGTACAATATATACAGTATATACAACATGATGTGAAGAATCTGGCTTGACACTAAATAATTCATTCATTTAAAAGTCAAAGTATCAAGCCTGGAACACATGCACAGGCATCTGTGAACACATAAACATATATAAAAAATAAAATATCATCCTACATTGAAAAATTCAACTGTGAAAATGATGCAAAATTACAGAAAACCAGGCGGTATTTATTGTACTAGAACTGTTCAATTGTCTGAAGATTTCATTCATTTGAGACATTGATTATGAAAAGAAGAAGAGCCTGCCTTATGTCACTGGGAATGTTGTTCCATACCAGTAGACCAGTATATTGAAACCTTTTTTTTAAACAATTCCTTCTTTGGCCTTGGTATAATGTAATTTTTACTTCTTATGGACCTTAAATTTGGAGTACCATCAGCACCTCTTTGGTGAAAGAATATTGCTTAGATAGACAGGAATGGCTTTTCTGGTTACTTTATACATTGATTTGGCCTTTCTAAGAAATATTCTTTCATGTATTGTTAAAACCTTTTTATTATTCATTGCATCCTGGAAATTGTCTATACATTGATGTAGAATTAAATGGCAAGCCCTCTTTTGGAGTCTTAAAAGTGTTGTTATCTTGGAATTAGAGGTATTACCCCAAATTACATTACAACAGTCCAGATATGGCTGAATATAATGTTTATAAAAAATGACCCTATACTGAAGAGGAATGTATGTTTTGATTTTCCTCAGTAGCCAAAGATAAGAATTAACCTTTTTTGAAACATGCTGAATGTGAATAGACCAAGTACGATTGTTATCTATGAATACGCCAAGAATTCTGTCATGAGAGGTCATTTAAAGGCTCACATTGTCAAATAGAACCTGGAGTTTGTTGCTATCATAAGCCTTGCTCATTTTTGTTGTGTTGTAACTAGTAGGGCTTTCATTTTTTCTGTATTTATGAACATACTTGCACCATACTTTAAGTCTGTTTAGAGCATCTTGTAAGTTATTTTCAAGTACCGTTTTGGTTTTACCCATCTCAGACAGTATGATATCATCTGCATAGAGGTCACTGGAAGAAATTGAAGTTCCTATCTTAAGAGACAAGTTGTTGATAGACAGAATAACAGAGGTTCGAGGGTAGAGCCCTGTGGTACTCCACAATTAATATTTTTACTTTGAGAAAGTTGATCATTTAAAGATACTTTTTGTACTCTATCGGTTAAGTAAGAAGTAAACCAGTTTAGGCAGTTTTCACTGCATTGATAGATTTTTAGTTTTTCAAGCAAAATTTCATGGACTACAAGATCAAAAGCTTTACAAAAATCAACCATAATAGTGCCTACCATTTCTCCTTGATCTAATGCTTTCAGCCGTTTATCAATCAAAGATACAAGTGCAGTTTCACATGATGTGAAGAATCTGGCTTGACACTAAATAATTAAGTGATTTTAAAAATCAAAGTATCAAGCCTGGAACATATGCACAGGCATCCGTAAACACATAAACATATATAAAATATAAAATATAATCCTGCATTGAAAAATTAAACTGTGAAAATGCTGCAAAATTACAGAAAAGCATCCATTTGAGACACTGATTATGAAAAGAAGAAATGCTAGGTGCCTGCCTTATGTCACTGTTGTACTCCAGACTTAATTTTTGATTAATGTACTAACTATGATGCTGTTGTGGTCTCTTGAATTAGTCCTTGAAATATAACAAGGAAAGATGTAGAAAGAAGTTATTGTTCCCAAAATGAACAATAAAATTACAGCTATCAGAAACAGGAAATATAAATGTTGCTGAAAATCATTCAAATTATACAAGAAACAAAAAATAAATTTTATTATATCTTATTGATATTTTTTATTGAAATGTCAGTGATATTGCAATCACAAAATATCACTATATTTTCAGAACTTTTGGCAAACTCTCAGTGAAATTTCAGATTACAAATTCTCACTGATATTTTCAGAATTTCTGGTAGAGTCAGTGAAATTTCAATCACAAAATTTCAATGATATTGTCTGAAATTTTGTTAAAATCTCCTAAAATACCATAATTTTAGTGAAAAAAGGACATCTGAGTGAATGTCAAAAAATTTTCAGTGATTTTGCTGAAATTTCAGTCACATTTTCACTAGAGTATGATTTTTGTAGAGTATATTTTAATGGGAAGCAAAAAAACCTTATTTTTCAGAGTAAACATCAGATAAAGTCCAAAGTCCACCTTGCACCAAATTTTCTAAGTCCAAAGATTCATCTATGCTTGCAGTTCTTGTTGCTGTTGCTGTAGGGCTTAACGCCATTTTTGAGCACACGATAGGCTATACATGGCGGCCAGTATTAATGGTGGAGGAAGAAACCGGGAAATCCCCAGAAAGAACCACCGACCCACGAGAAGCTACTGGCAAGCTTTCTCACATATCCACATTCACCGAATCCGAGACTCGAACTCACACAGACATTGGTGAGATGGCAATGATCCGTTAACAGAGAGCGCTTTAGACCACTCGGCCGCTCGGGGCCCCGAAGCAGTTCTTGTGATAAAGTTCAAAATTATGCCTAACATTTCTGCTAAAATCAGTCTAAGTCCAAAATCCATCTTAAAGTAGGAAAATGAACTACACAATCAGAACTTTTTTGTCTAACAGTTATCCTTTAGGTGGAATATAAGAAATAGTATGCATAACTATTAGACGGATTCAGTCTGTCACCTTGTCGTATTCCCAGTCCACCTCAAGTCCATCTAAAATTTGGGGTTTATAGGCGGAATACACCCTGAATCCACCTAAAATCCAGGTGGAATCTGCCAAAACATTTTGTATGGGTGTCATGAGCTAAGTATAAAAAACTTCACCTAACCAGTAAAATGGAGAATAGAGGTCACTATGACCTTTCATGATATAGGTGCAATATTAAGAGAGATATATACAATTATACAATCATTTATTGTAATGACTGAAGCATGAACAACAAAAACAACAAACTGAACCAAAATCAGTGAACTGTATGTATCATGTGCATTCTATCCACACAGCTTGGTGACTGTAGATAGTGGGCAACTGAGTTATTATACAGAACCCAAATTGGTAACAGAAGGAAGACTTGACACTGAATGGATGGACACCATTAAAAACACAATACACCTTACCTTATGGTGGGCTGATTATCCTGTCACTGGTTGTTGATAATATAATTATAGCCCTATTTTAAATTGTATTAAAATCTACATCATGTTGATTCTACTTACTGTACCACTGACTGAATATTTCCAAAGATAAGGGTATACTGAATATGCAATATTTTACTCATATTTCAGTGTCTTCATGATCTTCATATACCAAGTTTTATTTAAGATGAATGACAAATAAAGTATTAAGATCTAGAGAGATAACAAACTCAGTCAATCTGGTGCAAGATCATCTCATTATATATATATATATATATATATATATATATATATATATATATATATATATATATATATAATGAGAAGTGTTATTCAAGTAAACTGGGGCAAACTTACAACAAACTTCATACATCATTTTGGTTTCTTCAAAGGTAAAATCTCTTCTTGAAAATCCTCTTGAATTGTTTTTGTTACCAAAGACTTTTATTAATATAAATTGGATGTATTTCCTTATAGTATTTCACAATGATCCATAACGAGATTGAATGTAGATCTTGTAAAAAGTGACATGGTATTTTTGGGAATGAAATATTTCATTATTCTTAATAACCAAGGATAGAGCTCATTTCTTAGTAATGAAACTTGTGTGATCAGACCAAAGCAAATTACTGTCAAGAAGAATCACCAAGAATTTTATTCTTTAAAAGTCACTTTCAGTTTTTCATTATATTAAAGAAAGGCTCGAGTCTTCAGTCATTAATTTTCCTTGTTTTGCCATTTAGTTAATGAAAATTTGTCTTATTTGCATTTACATCCATGGCATTCTCCTTAAACCATAAATAAAGCCTCTCCAATGCTGTCTGAAAATTTATTTTAACAGCTGCATCTACATACTATGTATACTCACTTTTAAGTTGAGCCCAACTGCTAAATGCAGAGACAAAGAAAATGTGCTGGAAGATCTGGGTCTGTGCAGTTGGTTAGGAGTAATCAGTAGATCAAACAACATAGACCCTGATCTGCGTGCGCATTATGATATGGCAGATCAGGATCTTTGCTGTTTGCAGTTTGACTCAACTCATACGTGAGTATATGCAGTACAGATCAGAGAGTAATAATATTTTCAATATTATGGCAAAGAATGGTAAAAGAACAAAGTGACCCATAGAATCAATCCTTGTGGTACACCAGTTTTATTCTTTTACTTCTGATACGGGGGCCCTGAGTGGCCGAGTGGTCTAAAGTGCTCACTGTTACAGATCACTGCCATCTCACCTCTGTCTGCGTGAGTTCGAGTCTCAGGCTTGGCTAACGTGGGCACGTGAGAAAGCCTGCCAGTAGC
The DNA here is from genome assembly GCA_016617855.1 of Megalonaias nervosa. Classification (NCBI taxonomy): domain Eukaryota; kingdom Metazoa; phylum Mollusca; class Bivalvia; order Unionida; family Unionidae; genus Megalonaias; species Megalonaias nervosa. The sequence goes on from JAECUM010092835.1 coordinate 302,288, forward strand.
TTCTCATGGGTCAGTGGTTCTTCCCGGGGCTTTCCAGGGTTCTTCCTCCACCAATTATACTGACCACCATGTATAGCCTATCTTGTGCTGAAAAATGGCATTAAACCCTACAACAACAACAACAACAACAACAACAACTTTTGATACAATTTAGTTGCAATTTTTTTTAATGTCTCACTTATGTATGAAGCAAACCATCTGTGAACAGTATCACAACACTGAAACATTTTTCTTTTTCCTAGGAGAATAAATTTATGATTTGCATGATTGAAAACTTTAAAAAAACATAGCGTTCCCCCATCATGAAATATTGCTTCCTGTACAGCCCACAGCCTTGTATAAATAGCCAATATTGGTGCTGTTTCACAGGAATGAATTTTGAATTTGCCTAAAACCTGTTGTGATGGAGAAGCCTGCGGTCACTGAAATAAGTCATGAATGAGTAACATGTTTTTCAGTTAGTTTTGTTTGTTTAGAAACTGGCCAAAATATGTTTATGTCACCTTTGAATCTACCTTTCGTAGTGGTGTTACCTATGCAGTTTCTGATAACTAGAGAAATTCACATCTTCAGATTATGATAATATAAAAATTGCTGCTGCTGTTAAAAGCCATGAGTCGATAATATGAAGTTCTGTATTAATATCAATGTTTTGCAAATATTTTAAAACAAATTTCTTTTTATAACCACTGAGAACAAAATCCTTAAGATACCAGTGATTGATGTGATATTGTATATCAGAACATGCGCACATGACTTCTCTTATACTCACTATTCATAAGCAGATCTATGATGCCGCTAAGAAGAATGTCACAAACATAGTTCATGCAGCGAAATCAGCCCACTACAGTACTAAGATCACAGAAAGTTCCAGCTGCAAAGAGCTATTTGAGATTACTAACAAGCTAATGTCAAGAAACACATGTACACCACTTCCAGCTACCTTCTCTCTAGTCCACCTTCCAGACCTGTTTGCAAATTTCTTCCGTGACAAAGTACAAACCATCAGAGATAAACTTGACAATACAATTTCAGTTGACTCGTCGTCACCATACAGTTGCGATACAGAATTTCAGTGGCAACCATTAGCAGCATTTGAACCTGTCTCTATGGATTTAGTATGTACAATCGTGATGAAGAGTGCACCAATGTCATGTGAACTGGATCCGATTCTGACGTCACTGCTGCTAGAGTGCTTGGATCCAATATTGCCTTCACTAACTGATGTTATTAATACCTCTCTCTCATCTGGGGAATTCCCATCATTTTACAAAACTGCCATTGTAAAGCCTCTGCTGAAGAAACCAACACTCAACCATAATGATTTAAAGAACTACCGCCCAGTTTCTGATCTCCCATTCATGTCAAAAATCTTAGAAAAAGTTGTTCTATCCCAACTTGTATCTCATCTGAATTCAAACAATCTTTTTAGCAATGTACAGTCTGCATATCACCCTTTCCACAGTACTGAAACTGCTCTTCTGAAAGTAGTCAATGACCTTCTCTCTGCTTTGGATGGCGGAAAGATTACAGTCCTCACTCTCCTTGACTTGTCTGCAGCATTTGACACTATAGACCATGATATATTACTTCACCATCTCCAGCATGTATTTGGCATTCATGATATGGCCTTACTATGGTTCAAGTCCTACTTGGTCAACAGGACACAAATTGTGTCCGCAAATGGAAAACACTCCAGCCCAGTTGATCTATGCTGTGGTGTTCCACAGGGGTCTGTTCTTGGACCTGTTCTCTTCATTCTATACACTCAGCCACTCTCAAGTGTCATAGATCATCATCCAGTGTCTCACCAATTGTATGCTGATGACATCCAAATATACAAATCTAGCCATCCAGCTGAAGTTGAAGCTACCATCCAAGGCGTAGAGAGGTGCATTTCTGATGTGAAATCATGGATGACATGTAACAAGCTGCAGATGAATGATGATAAAACTGAAGCCATCCTGATTACAACACAAAGACTTTCTCTTTCACATCCTTTACCTCAGACAATAAATATCAGCAACACCAACATTAAATTCACACAGTCAGTACGAAACCTCGGTGTCACTCTTGACAGTACTCTCTCATTGCATCAATATGTCATGAACATATGCAAGGCTGCATATCTTGAGCTGAGACGAATCAGCTCCATTCGCAAGTATCTTTCAGTTGATGCCACTAAAACACTTGTGTGTTCCTTAGTACTTTCAAGACTGGACTATTGTAACTCAATTCTGTCTGGTTCGTCTCAATATCTACTTCAGAAACTTCAAAAAGTTCAAAATACAGCTGCTCGGATCATCCTTAGAGTACCATGATCAGAGCACGCCTCTCCCCTCCTCTGTACCCTACACTGGCTATTCCATACGATCCAGAATTAAACACAAAATTTGTTCTCTGTGCTACGTTTCACTGACGGGCTCCAGTCCAACATACCTATCTGACCTCACCCATGTGTACACACCTGCAAGATGCTTACGCTCCTCTTCTGACACTCGTATTCTCATTATTCCCACTATGAAGATGAAATCATATGGACAACGCTCTTTTGCATACCAGGGCCCAGCAATGTGGAATGAATTGCCCACTGCACTTAGACACAAAGGCACACAGTGATCTCATTCAAGAGCGCTCTTAAAACTCACCTATTTCAACTGCAAGAACAGACTTAAAGATCTAATAATGTATCCTTGCCTTAAATATTTACAGCATATTTTCTGTTTCTATTTTCGAGGTGTTTGTTTTTATTTTTGTAATCATATCATTATATATGTTTTTTTAAGTGTTGTCAAATGTTGTAAAGCGCTTAGAGCTTCTAAAGATTAGGCGCTATACAAAGTCCTCATTATTATTATTATTATTATATAACTTTTTGCCAGTGTTGATTGCAATGTGTGGGAAGAGGAAAATGGCAGAAAGTCCCACAAAATTACCAGAAATAAGAAAATCAGCTACAAAGTGTACTGAAACAAGACAAAATTGCACAAATTACCTGCAAAATGACACATGTGAGATGGTCTGATCCTGTGAATTATGGTTGTTAAAGCTTAGAGGCAACACATTATACTTTATTCTCCCGAAATAGTAAGCATTTTTTCTTACTGAATAGAAAACTTTCTTCATATGTTATTTTCTTTATCTATGTTTAAAAAACAACAAACAAGGAGCAAGAGCCTCTTTGAGAGATTAATTGCTCTACAGGAGAAGAAAAGAATTTCAAGGAATTCAAGATGAGACCATTTCACCTGCAGAATGTTGGAATCTTTTCTGATATTCTTGGGCAACAAGATTTTGAAAATAGCTATACTCAACGAAAGATCAGTTCCATTTTCATTTAAGACCAACCAGACACCATTAGAAGACTTTTGGTGAAAACCCCATGTCAATATGACCATCCATTTAGGTGAATTAATGACAACATTTTCCATATGCTCATTGTGGCTGCCATAATGGATGGTTGTGGAGCACTATTTTCATCAGGATCAACTAGACATCATAAGAAACATCTAGTGAAACGCCTGTGTCAATATGACCATCAATTCTGGAGGAGTAGCAATAACAATTTTTGAAGATAGCCACCATGACGACCATATTGAATGTCAAATCCACATCATTTTCATTCTGGACCAACTAAACATCGTAAGAAAGTCTTCTGGTGAAAAACCATTTGTTGGTATGACAATCCATTAAGAAGAAGTAACAACAGTACAATTTTCAAGATGGCTACCATGGTTGCAATATTTGAGGTCAGATCAGCACCATTTTTATTCATGACCAACTAGATATCATAAGCAGTTTGCAGGTGAAAGCCTAATGTCAATACGACGTTCTATTGAGCAGAAATAGCAATAACAAGATTTTTAAGATGGTTGCCATGATGGCCATATTGAATATCATTTAGTACCAACCTGACATCACAGCAAGTCTTCTGGTGAAAATGCAGTAATGATATGACTTTCCATCTAGGAGTAGTTATAAGACTTTCAAAGTGGCCAAAGAGATGCCCATTTTGGATAACAGATAATAGATGCCATAAGAAGTCTATCAGTGACAACATCATGTCAACAGGGCTTTACATTCAGGAAGCATAGCAATCACAAGACTTTATAAAGCTGCTGTTGTGGCCATATTGGCTATCAGATTGGTACAAATTTCTCCACGATGAAGTCTTTCAGTGAAAGCACCATCACGTTATGACTAAGAGTTTTAAGATGGTTGCTGTGGTGGCCATAGTGGATGTCTAAGAAACATGATTGTCATTTTAGAAGCAACTAGACTCTGCAATGAATGTGCGTGTAAAGTTTCATTTCAACATTCTAAGTATTTTAAGAGTAGAGATAACAAACTTCTGCTCAATGATGGATGGACATTGGACAATGAACAACAGGCCATCCCATTAAGTTCTTCTAGTCTATGACAAGTGGAGCTAAATACATGTAACCAACTGGTGTCCTATTATAGCAATGGGACACTACTCTATCTGGTGACTACCTATGTCATGTGTCATTTAATTAACACATGTATTATTATTAGAAAGCATGTCAATAACAAAAATTATTAATGTAAATTGTGATACATTTTATCAAGTTCTCATGTTTTGTATTCCCTCAAATGACTTCAAGAAGTTTAGGGAACAAAGAGTTTTCAAACAAATTCAGGGATATTTTAAGATTGTATAAACTATGTTCATGTTGAACAATAGGTTACAGTGAAAGCCTCCTCTGTAAATGATATTTACTGAAATATACCTCAAAATTAAGTACATGCAGGTACTGCAATAAGATTTATACATTATAATTTGATTCCAGGAAACCAGTTTTTTCAATAAGGTGTTTTTTTCCTATTATAATGCAAGATGAAAGGATTCCACTTGAAAGGAAAGCTGATGTGGAGAAGCTATTCCTCCATGATTAGAGTTGTGATCATTTACATCAAGTACACATTAAAGCTGTGATAACAACTTTACCATTTGGTATATTAATAACTACATAATGTAAACAACCAAAGATACAATCACAGATGTGACTTTCTAACAAAACAGGACATTTTTTTTAAGACTGGTTTCTTTCTAATATAAATCTAGCTTCAAGATCATTAGGTGACTTATGTTAATGGAGAAACTTTTACTCAAGTCTAATGCGTAGCAATTCCATTTGCCAAGTCCCCAAATACCAACAAATATAGGATCTCAGTAAAATCATTACTTCTACTCTCAACTGTACTATATATATATTTATAACTGATATACAAACAGAAAAAAATACGAACAAAGAACAAAGATGCAACATAATGTCACAATAAACATCAATGGAAGCAGTAAAATGCCAAAGGGCTAACATCAAGACACTTAATTTTAGCTTGCTATTTCATTCCCATCCAAAACTTTACATTTTTTCCACACATTTTGAAAACCCCCCCCCCCAAAACCCATAGTTTTCCAAAGGGCACCACCATCATTCTGACACTTTTCATTTATGGTAGGGGATAACTGTTGGTCAGTTGGTACAGCTTCAACCTCGTAATCCATGGATCATGGGTTCATTACTCACCCTGACCATCCTGACTGTCTACCTTAATGTGGCCTTGGGAAAGGCACTTAGCTCCCATTTTCTTGGCATGATATATCAAAAAATATGTTTGCCATTAAACCTAACAAAAACAAAAGAAAAACAAAAACAGTCATTCAGAGAAATATCTCTTAAAAATTTATTAGACGCTGCCCCAGACAGTATGTTCCATCAAAAGACTGGACTTACGATTGGTGTACTGATCACTGTCAACATTAAATCTGCAACTAAATTTTAGTGAGATCACAGTGTGGCAAAATATTTTATTAGAGCTGTTAGAGCAGAAAACCATATGAAACTAGGGGGCTTGAGGAATATCATCAATAACATAGTCTACTATCAAAGGAATAAATTAGTAGGTCAGCAGACAATCAAGCAAACTTGAATTCTAAGGAACATCTGCAAAGTTTTACTGTTTACTCATTTTTTTAAAAATCAAGTATTGAAAACATTGATTGCTTGGAGGGTTGAAGTGATGCTAATTTATGAAAGATAAGATGGAAGAACATTGTTCTGAGATACTGCAGTTCATGGTCATTTTTACTACTGTAAACAGACTGCTCTACATAATCTTTATAAAATTTCATTTCATTACATGTCAATAGAGAATATTCACTATTGTGGTGATTTCATTTTAAAAGAATCTCCTACTATTGTTTCCAGTATTAGCATCAGTGACACAATATCCTACAGAGAAAATTACTATACAAACTAATTATTTGCCTAAACTGGAGCTGCCTCACTTGACACATATAAACTGACCCAAACAGCCAGTGGATCTATACTTTGTTACTAATGTTAATAAGACCATATAGTTTGATACTATTATTAGTAGTACAAACCATATTTGGTAAAAACAAATCAATGCTATGCCAAAGAGATGGTGGGATTCAAATTCCACCTTCATCCCTCTAAATTAAAATAAAACTGAAAATGAAATGTTTATGTGATTGCCAGAACCTACAATATTTTTAGCATAAACAGGAACATGTCATTTTTAAGGCCTCAGTAAAAAATGAAAAATAATGAACTTTAAATAACAAGTCAAAGATTACAAGATGATATATCAGACTATATGAAAGTAAAATGTACACAGTTGTACTTACTTGGTGCCCGCGACACCAATCGCAAAGGCCTCAACACTCTAAATGCTCGAAGGGCTTTGACATCAAACACTTCATCATCAAAAGTTGATGTAAGAATTGTACTAATTAGACTGAAATGAAAAGTAAAAATTGTACTGAGATGATACAGATACAATGTACCAAATAAAACTGAATTCTATCAACTGGATTAATTTACACTGCTATGCAATGCATACACAAAGAGTATCAAGTGTGCCTCATACTGCTCACCTGGCTGGCCAGCTGTGCTTCTACATTTGATGAACTTTAGCTGGACTAGATGGTGCATTCACATTTTCTGTGTAAGTATCAATGGTGATCATGCTGGAAATCTACATATTACATTTAATCTGATATGATAATGTAGGTTTAGAGAGAATGTGTGTGTGTGTGTGTGTGAGATTTGGATTTGTAATGTAGCTTTAACAATTGTTCAATCATACTGCTATGACATCTGCAGTGGGACAGTTTATAGTGATGTCCAGCACTGGGGCATCATGCCACAGGCATGTAGCATGATGTCCCACCCAGTCACATTATCCTGACACCAGGCTGACCTGTCCTAATACTAACTTCTTAATGAATTTTGAAGAGAAAGTCATTCTATAATCCCGTTAAGATATGATGCTGAAAATATTTTACTTTTATGTGGTAGCAAAGGAAACAATACCATTGCTAGGGAAGCCACAGTGCACAAAACTATATTTGAGCATCCCCTAAGAAACAGTGCTATCAAGTTTTATCCATACTAGTTCAGATGTTCTGGATACGTTGAAAGTAGGTTTTCCATATAGCTGCCATGGAAACCACACCACAAAAGTTTGAGCATTCTAACAAACATTCCTACCAAGTGTGATTGAAACTGCTTCAGCCATTCCATTTATGTTCCCAAAGGGACTGATGATCTACTTGGTGAAAAGAGTTCCTAGGAATTCAAGACCATGACTTCTTTTTTTATTGTTGAACGCTGAAAATAACTATAACAAATTATCTGAATTAACTGCTGCGGTGCATATATCGGATGTCAGCTTGGAACCATTTCATCTAGGGCAAAGTAAATATCACTAGATGTCTTTTGGAGAAAACCCAGTGTCATAATGACCATCCGTTCAGGGGAAGTAGTAACAACAAGATTTTTAACACAGTATTGATAGTCACACTGGATGCACAACTGTCACCATTTTCATATAGGACTAACCAGATATAATAAGAAGTCTACAGGTGAAAACCCCATGTTCATACAGCCATTCATTTGTGAGATGCAGAGATAATATTTTCAAGACAGTTGCTGTGGCAGACACCAGATTTACACCATTTTCGGTGATGACCAACTAGACATTGTAAGAAGTTGTTTAGTGAAAACCTCATATTGATTCCATCCATTCAGTGTAAGTAGTGATAACAAGATTTCAATATGGCCACTGTGTGGTGACCATACTGAATGTTAGATTGGCATAATTTTCATTTACGACCAACTGGACATCATAAGAAGTCTTGTGTTGAAAACCCTACATCAATATGCCTTTCTGTTCTTGTGAAGTTGTGACAAGATTTTTAAGATGGCTGTTGTGATAGCCATAACAGATGTCAGATCAGCAGCATTTTTAAGACCAGCTAGATATCATACAAAATCTGTTAGTGAGAACTCGATCCTGAGATGGTGATAATCTCATAGGCTGAAATGTAACTGCAGACATAAAAATCCATTAAATAGACATAAATGTCAAAGGGGCTGATGCATTACTGGGCAAAAAGAATGTCCAGTAATTCAGTATATGTCCATTTCTTCCTTTTACCTGTCAAATGTCCAAACCATCCCTGATATTCGTCTGGAATAATAAGATTTTTAAATTAGCTCCTGTGTTATGCATATTGGATGTCAGTTCAATACTACTGTCATTTAGGACAATGTAGACATCATTAGAAGAGCTTTTGTGAAAACCTAATGTCATAAAGATTATCCATTCTGGAGAGTAGCGACAAGAAGATTTTTAAGACAGCCATGTTGGATATCTGACTGGCACCATTTTCATTTATGATCAAGCAGTTTGGAGGAGCAGTAATAACAAACTTGTGCAAATGGACAGCCAGACAGATGATGGACAGCCAGACAGATGATGGACAACAGACCATCCCATAAACAATTTTGGTCTATGACTTGCAGAACACAAAAAAACTACATAAAAATACATTGATTTTGAACAGAAAAAAGATGTTGATATTTTACTCTGAATAAAAATCAATGTTCAAAGGTTGGGGTGGGGTGTTTGAAGACAAAGATGTCCTCTGGAATATATATATATATATATATATGAAAGTCCCCACTTTAACACAATGGTTGGGGTCCAATTATGTTATAAACAGAACCATGTTATAACCAACCAAGTCAGCTGAAGAAAATGATGCATGTGAAAAAAAATGGCCATGAGGGGGGCGGGGGGGCCAAATCCAAGCAGGCACAAAGATAAATGATTTTGATTAAATAAAGACAAACTAGACTGAAAAACACTTGTATATTTACAACTTACATTTGTATAGTACAATCCATAATCCATTAAGTACTGTACATGTATATGAAAAATCCATAAATTCAAGAATAGATCACGTTATTAAATTCATATATCAGTCACATCCCATTAGAAAATACATATAACACATATATAAAAAATTGGTAGGCCTCATTTGATCTAGATCTGACTGACACCAAACAATTAACTATGATATTTATCAGCAGTAGCATATGGATATAATTACATGCAACATGTACATGTATCTAAACTGGCCTAGATTTTGGTCAACTGGAGAGAGCTATCATCTTGCAGCAGCTACCCAGGGGATGAGGCTGTTCACAGATGAATAAGGACATGTGAACAAATCAAAAAGTTTAACAAACATCTTTGTAAGATACCCCATCTTCAATTAACTTGATGGCCAGATATCCATGGTTTCAAAAGATTTGAAATTTAATTATGCTGCCATTGGTAGTAATCATAAGCATAAACTTTTTCTGCAGAAAGGAAACTTTCACTGCAAAATAAATGTGTTCCAGTCACTTTGGAAAATGCATCAGTCCGTCAGATTCTATTGCTTTTATTTAAGTTTGGTGCTGACTTCCTTTGATAAACATTTTTTGTTTTTATTGAAGACAGGTTCCTTGGATGAAGGGTGCATGTGTTATTGAAGTCACCACTACAGGACACCTTTGGAGGACCAAACAAATGCCCATTTCTTATTGTGACAGCAACATCAAATAATGGTAGAATTTTGAGACTGATTATTTTAATTTGTGTAGTATTTATGCAGAACAATTGGTGCTTCAAAGGTAATCAGTTTTCTCTGAAGTTTCAGCAAAACTATTTTTTCTGGGTACATTAAAAAAAAGGAATCAGTCATCGTTTGGTTAATTGTTGCAATTACTGTTCCTGCCTTCAAAGGTTGGTCAATTGTAACTAGTCCCAGTAGCATGATTATTGGAGTGTATCACAGCATACAATATTTGGGCCAAATGTCAGCACAAGTGGATTATGATACTGCAATAAATGTTATGATGGTTTGTCAATATGAAATAAGAATTTGTTTATGTAACAATACATTCCAGTGCATTTTATATCAAGTTTGCAGCTTCCTTTCATGGCGCCTCTGAATATCTCCATTCCAAAACTCAAGTTTAAACAGCCAACAATGTTGCAACAAGAAAAAAATTGTCAGTTTATATATTTTGTCACCAATAAGGAAAAAGAAAATTGCAATTTTATACATTATTTTTCATATTTTTAAGAACAAAAATATTTTTTGTGTATGAGAAAAATAGATGTATATGAAATTTCAGAGCCATGCTACGAATGTCTTATGTTACTATTCATAAACATTTTACACATATTTTTTGTAATTTTAAGAATTAAAATTTTTGTGTGTACAAAATACATGTATATGAAATTTTGGGAGCCATGCCGCGATCATGTTATATCCAAATTTGTGTTATAATGGAGCATTCTATAGCGGGTCACTATATATATATATATATATATATATATATATATATATATATATATATATATATATATATATATATATATATATATATACACACACACTCGCAATTAATATACAGTACTGAAGCAAAGTTAAAGGTGAAAGTGTAACTGATTGGTTATAAAGTGGTATAGAAGGGATAATCACAGCTGCCAAAATTTGCTGTAAACATATGCCTTAATTATTAGACTAGTTGTTACCTGGACTCCATCTGAGTAAAGCATATTGGGTAAATATTTGCCTGCAAAATGTAAAACACACTTACCCTATAACTACTATAATAAAATCTAATATATTCCATCCATTCCTTAGGTAAGCACCAGAATGAAGTATAAATCCATATGCTATTATCTTCATGATGGCTTCCAGTGTGAATATCACAAGAAATATGTATTCTACATGTTCCTGAAATGAGAAAGATTCCACATTTAGTATGTATATGAAACAATTCTTTATGGTGAATAACAATTAAATGAGATCTGGTGAAATCTGTCAATAAAGGACACTAAATTGTTATCTTTAAGGACAGGCACCTTTATATAGCAGTGGAACATCTCTTATGAATTGGTATCCTTTATATCAAGTTTCCTAAGACAATTTGGTACAGTGTATGTTGTTGTTGTTGTTGTTGTTGTAGGGTTTAAAGCCATTTTTCAGCACAAGATAGAATATATATGGCAGCCAGTATAAATGGTGGAGGAAGAACCAAGGAAAACCCTGGAAGGAACCAGTGACCATTAGAAACTACTGGTAAGCTTTCTCATGTGCCTGCATTGGCTGAGCCAAAGACTTGTTGTATATGTACATGCAGACAGGGGTGAGATGGCAGTGATACGTAACGGTGTGCGCTTTAGACCACTCGGCCACTTGGGGAACAGTATATGTATGCATGTATGTATGTATGTATGTATGTATGTATGTATGTATGTACAATAAACCAATTTTGCTTTATGTATGTATGTTGATAAATGACAGGCAATGACTGGCTATTAGTACAGTATCCCAAAACAAGATACAAGATGTCAGCATCAATGCACTATAGTACAAAGTAAAATGTTTCATATAAACTTCATTCTTTAAAAACTCCATGACCTTCACAGCTGGAACATCATCATGTGATGTATCCAAAGGCAACAAGGATGCCTCCATTAGTTGCCACTGGGCCTATTCTACATTCCTGAGCACATAGGGGGATGTTAAATTTGAGACAGTTTGAGAAAACTGTGGAAATTTATTGAAAGATATACAAGGTATATGGCTGACCAAATCATAATCATAAAGGAATAATAATAAAAATTATATGCACATATGTTTTATTTACATTGCTGAATCTATAACTCACAGAAACAATTTTCTATAAAATCAACAAGAACAACTTGCTCTGGTCATCTTCATACGAATGTCAACAATACAATGTTTCACTATCATAACAAATATGAATCATGTATTCATTTGAAATTAGAGGAAACTTTGAATTGGTTTTCCTTGAAATATGAGCAGTTAATAACTTCATGAACAAATGCTAGTAATCTGATTAATTTTGTTGTCATAGTGAACAAGAATTTTTTAATTCTATGCCACTGACCTATAGTCAGTCAAACCTATCTATAAGCAGCCACCCGTGAGAAAAGGCAAAAGAGGCCTTTGTAGACATGTGGCCTTTGAAGGCAGGTTCATTGGTCAAACCTGGTTCATGACAAATGTATGTACACTATGAACCGAATAGCATTAGCATTATCATTATTAGTATTTCACAAGCATTGTTCAGTGTATCCCCTAAGGATACAAGATTGGGAGTCAAAATTCCCTTTAGTGTCAGAACTGGGGGTCAGACTGAGTAAAAAATGAACTTTGGTATCAAAACTGGGTGTCAAATAAAAAATTTGGGGGTCTCTGAAGCATAAATGAGGGTAAAGGGAAACACTGATTGTTATTACCGTTAGCAGTAGTAGTATGCTACCAAGATACATGTATTTAGCTATTTAGCAAAATGAAAAACAATGCAATTTAATAAAATAAGTTCCACAGAGCAGACCAAGTAACAGACTTTAACTAAAGTCAGAAAATAGTGGAGAAATATTTCTGTATTTGTTTAATGAAATGTTCAGGCATGCACAAGAGACACTGCTGTACCTTGCATTATCTGATGGTAATGGCCACAATAAAGGGTTATACAAAAAAAATGATAATTTAATAAATTTTAGTTTATGCACAACTTGATGATCTTGAGTTATTGTAGGTACACATTGCCAGGGTTGCAATGGGGTTTGTCTGATAATGACCATTGAGGGAGGAAATGGTGGTGTGGTAAAATGATGTAATGTGAAATTATAAAGCTTAGTCAGCAGCTAACACTTGGATAGGGGTGTTGTATATGTACATTGAAACTGAGAAGCAGACAGGGAATTATGCAAGAGACTGTTATTAGCTTCTTACTAGCTGAGATCAGCCTAGCTCTATTCCATGAATCTGGGATCAACCCAGAACACACTCTTATGTGGGGATCAGCCTAGCATAGATTTAGTTAAGATGGGATCAGCCCAGAATACATTAGCATGCTGGGATCAGCCTAGCACCAATTATCCTTGAGCTGAGATCAGCCCAGAATACACAATAATGCTGGGATCAGCCTAGCATAGATTTACTTGAAGATGGGATCAGCCCAGAATATACTCAAATGCTGGGATCAGCCTAGCACCAATTCTACTTGAGCTGGGATCAGCCCAGAGTACACTGTAATGCTGGGATTAGGCTAGCACCGATTGGGAATCAGTCTTTTACAATGATTGGGATCAGCCTAGCACCAATTCTACTTGAGCTGGGATCAGCCCAGAATACACTGTAATGCTGGGATCAGCCAAGCACTGATTGGGAATCAGTCTTTTACATTCAGATTCTAGCCCATGATTAGCCCCCAGAGAGAGAGAGCCAAATATTTTTAAAATATTTAAATTAAGTATTGATGTTATTTTAGTTACGAGTTTGATGTTGTAGAATATTGGTCATAATGAATAGTGCATGTTTGAGAGAAAGGGAGAGAGTGAGCAAGAGAGAGTGATAAATGCATCTACTCATGTATCCTATATTTCTTACAATGCATGTATTAAATCATTTCTCGTACAATTCAGTATTGTTTTGTTGTGCATAAATTGTTGATTTTACTGAAAAGGAATCACCATTTGCTAAACGGGCTTCATTTGATGTTTCAGAAATCCTATGTTTTCTCTGAAACACATACAACTGTAACTTTTACTAATTAATTACAGGACAGCATTGGAAAATCTAACATTTGCAAAAAGAAGCAAAAACTTAAAATGAATACTGCCAGTGTTTTCAATTAGCTCACATTTGGTCAGTATTGAGTGTTAAACTGAGTCCTGGGTAGTGTCAAAAGGTTTGATTAACACAAATGGATACAAGAAAGAAAATTTTTCAATTAGCAACATTAGTTGCCTGAGGTCTGCTCATTAATTGCTATTGTCTCCTGAGTCTGACAGACAGATTTTGCAATTAGGCACATTCCTGTGTGATGGACTGTACACTCCAATGTCATACTGATGGGCCGTTATCATTAAATCAATAAATGTGTATTATCTGAAAAGAGGACATCTGTAGACACTAGACAGTCTCCTGACCACATTCAATGTAGCAATTTTCTGTTAGAAAACAGTCCTCTTGTCAATACTCCAAATTCATACATGTGACAATCCAGAAGGGACAAAATAGGAAAATTACAAAACTTGATTGGGAGATTTCAAAATCTGAGGAATTTTCATCAACGAAAGTTTAGTTGTACAAGTAACAAAAACTGCTGTTGTTATACATTCCAAACCCAAGGGAGGTATATGCATAATTATTGCCAATTTAAGTGGCAAAAGAGCTTAATCGGATCATAAAAATGTGGTCTATTACATGCCATAATTACGGATACTATACAAAAAATGTACATTTATTTTGGCTACTAACCTGGATCTGCTGCTAGTTTTTATTTTTGTTACAAATTGGCAAAATGAGTGTGGATTAGTACCATAAAACAAAAACTAAACATACTGGTAAACTATTCATATACTTGCTTTAATTAGTCTATATGTCTAACTATTGCTGAATTATTGTAAAGTGAAGTCCAAAAATTCTGAAATGAGCATGATGATGTGATCATAGTGCTGTATTACATCACTGTCATATTCTTTTAAAATTGGTAAAGCACTGTTGATTGTCCTTTTTCTGATCTGACATGTTTTGAAGTTTAAAAAATCCATGTCTCTAACATTTTTTAGTCATATAAAAACCAAGGGCCACATAGATAAAGCCTGTTTCGCTAAACATCTGGCACCATTTTCTTTAAAAGTAAAGACTGGTATGCTATATATATATATATATATATATATATATATATATATATATGCATTATTACTTTAATAACTTCAGGGGCATATTTTCAAACTGAAGAAATCAATCTGCTTTCTTGGGATCGTGTCATATACAGTTGCTGTAAATATAAAATAAGAAAATCCATGTAGGTCTAAGATGGAAAAATGTACTTGTATGCTATTCTTATGCAACAGTCTCATTTTTAGACTATTCTGAAACTTACATGATAAGTGGGATTTAAAGAGATGATAATAAAAATGAAAAACAACTTTTTATTGCTTTTTAAAAAAAAAATTATGTAACAAAAAGGAGTAATCCATATACAGTGGAGTGTAAGTCATAATTAGCTGAAATAGAGCCTAATGATAACACCAAAAGTGTAAGTGCATGTATTGTGGGTTTAATGCCACTTTTCAGCACACAACAGGCTACACACAGCAGCCAGTATACATCACTCCTTCAATAACTCATCATAAACCAAGACTTATAAAAATGGTACTAGCAGCTGTCTCGCTTGGCACTCAGCATTAAGAGGTAAGTATTTAGGACTGGTCAGCCTGGTGTCAGGATAATGTGATTGGGTGGGACATCGTGCTACATGTCTGTGGCATGATGTCCCAGTGCTAGACATTACTATAAACTGCCACACTCCAGACATCATAACGATATGACTGAAAAATTGTTCAAGCTTTGTTAAAAATTCAAATCACACACACTCGTGAACCTGTTTATAATGCAGTATCTGGTGTAAATCCTTTTCTTTTTAAAGAAAATATTTTTAAAAGAATTGGGATTTATGTATTGAATGTGAAGACAATTGTGATGACACCTGGTAAATGAAACCCTGATATATTGCTTGCTTTATCATCATAAATGGTGGTCAGTGCCCAAAATGTTTGAATCAACATTGTGAAATTCTCAAGTTTCAATAAGAAATCACATATTTTGTTTGATTTTACCAGAAAAATATTTTCTCAGTATAAATAACAATATATTGCAAACTATCAATCAATGAAAAATTCTGGTAAATGCTAACAGGTGGCAACATTGAAGATATAAACAACAATAAAATATGTCTTGACAGGTGAAATTTATGTTTAATCTTTTAATTTTGTTTCAATGTATGAAGTATAATCGTGGCATATTCTCTTCTATTAAAACATGAAATCAGACATAAAACATTAAATCAGTCAATCAACCATCACAATGACACCTATGAGAAATTCTGTTCGAACCTATTAAGTACCAGCTGTGTTTTGATCTGCAACTTGGGGAAGTGATTGTTACATTTTAAAAACTTACTAAAAGATATCTATGCTGTTTTATCATGTTAAGAATGTCTTTTGTATCAGACAAGTAAGGAGATACAATAAAATAGTTCAAAGGCATGCAAACTCTACCTGCATTGGCTCTTGTGGTCACTACCATGTTTTAAAATCAATCCATTTTATTTGACTATTGAACATGGCTCAAATATTATGTACTGTAATATCATTAAAGTATATATTAATCAGCAATGCATCCCAATCATTTGTAATTTGATCATGGAGAGTACAAGAATCAAGCAAAAGGCATACTCTGTGAATGAAAAGTTCATAGATATGATTCATAATGGTGAAGCAAAATCGAAATTGCTGAGTTGATACTAAGAGGCTGGCTCAATGATCAGTAGAAATTTTAGGATTACTTGCATGATGTTGATTCCGATGATGGGTTCAAATGAAAAAAAGACACTGACTGCAACCAATAAGGAATTAGATTATGCTGTGTTCACCTGGTTCACACAGCAATCTCCGGCACAATTCTCAAGGCTCTAACAGAGAAAATGGCAAAAAGTATGGGTAATGACTCTGCAATCATGGTAAGCCATGAATGGCTTTGGACATTCCAGTACTGACACAGAATAAAACAAAATTCGTTACATGGGAAAGATATGCTCAGTGAATCAGGCTGTGAAATGTGAAGTGATATATGTTTTTCTCACATGTGGCACAAACTGCAAATACTGTCATGGTCTCCTTTGCATTTTTAAAAAAAAAACCAATTCATGTTTGGTAATGATTAACCTTTGTTAACTTATTTTATTTACAATCTACTGCAACAAAATCTATCTATCTAGTGACAGAAGAATTTAAAAAACTGAAAATAAATTTTGAAGTTGTTGTTTCTTGTTTAATTTTGACTGAACAATAAAACTAGAATGTATACAATTTAACATAAAAAGCAGTGACATAACAGACAATGTATTTAGCAGTACACATGCTAAGTGTACGGATTACCATGTGGAATAATGTCTTTAACGATCACTTCAAATAGTTTATCCTAAAATGAAAGGTAATTTATGATGAAAAACTACCCATAATAAAGAAATATTTAAATTTTGAAGTTGTTGTTTCTTGTTTAATTTTGACTGAACAATAAAACTAGAATGTATACAATTTAACATAAAAAGCAGTGGCATAATAGACAATGTATTTAGCAGTACACATGCTAAGTGTACGGATTACCATGTGGAATAATGTCTTTAACAATCACTTCAAATAGTTTATCCTAAAATGAAAGGTAATTTATGATGAAAAACTACCCATTATAAAGAAATATTTATGCACAGTTAATTTCTAGAGGATTATAAAACAAGTATTCAACTATTTCACCTGCCACCCCTCTCATCTACTTTTACCTCTCTGCTGAATTCCATTACTTTATTGTTTTTTTTTTTTATAAGGTCTCTCTGTAACTTGCCCCCTCACATATCGTGAGGTCAATGTTTCTGGAACCCTATGTGCACAAGTTATCAAGGGTGTGGTTTAACTGGTGGAGGAAGAACCTGGGGAAACCTGGCAAGAACCATTCACCCATGAGAAGTCAGTGTCAAGTCTTCTCACATACCCACAGTGGTTGAGGTTGAGACTCGAACCCATGCGGACAGGGGGTGAGATGGCAGTGATCAGTAAAAGCAAGTGCTTTAGACCAATTGGCCACTCAAGGCCCCTTGCAAAACTTGCAATAATGAAACAAATTTCAACACTTTTCCAGTACATTAAGAAAAGAAAATAAAAATAAAGCAATAAAAAGTTGTCTTTGCCATTTACATTATCATCTCTATATCTACACTCATCATAAAAATTTGCAAATATTCTTTAAAGAAAGACTGTTGCATAAGAATAGCATAAGAGCTAACTTGTCATCATAGATCTACATGTACTTTCCTAATTTTCTATTTATAGCAACTGTATATAACCCATTTCCAAGAAAACAGGTTTCTTTATTTTTAAACTCTGCCTCGCAGATTCATTATATTCATAATCACGTTAATAGCGAAACCATCTGTACTTTTCAAGAAAACAGCACCATATATTATGCAAAATGGCTTTTACGGTTTGACTTGTGGATGAAAATTCTGAGAGCAGATGGGTCTTTTTAAACTTCAAAACATGTCCGATCAGACAAAGGACAAATCAACACCATGTTATAAATCTGTAAAGAAGAATACAAGCATGGTGCAATATGCACTCAGATTGGGCACTTCATCTTGCTCATTGCAGAATTTGTGGACTTCATGACACAGGTGCTTGATTCAGTGGGGAATCAATGATAACACATTCCCAATTAACGATTGGGAGTGTGTTATTATGAGTTTTCCCTTGAATTAAGTGTCTGTGCTTCACAATCATTGATGATTCTGCAAAAGTTGGACATGTAGACCAGTTAAAGAGAGTGCTGAATATAAATAATTTTTCCTCATGTTTTGTATTTGTATTCCAGTTTTAATCCACATTGGTTTTGCCTATTTTTACTAAGTACTTTGACCTGCAGATCCAGGTTAGTAGTAAAAAGAAATGTACACTTTTCATATAGTGTACTAAGTACTGAAATTTAATATATTAGCTATAATGTAGTAAATTCAATTAAGTAGGGGTATTAATATTAGTACTAGTACTATACAGATTACACTTTTTATGTTCAGATTATGCTTTTTTGCCACTTACATTACCAAAAATTATGCTTACATCTCTCACGGAGTTGTCATGTATGTCTAACGTGCAAAAGTAGTGAGTCAACAACATTGGAAGGTTTGTGAATTTATACTTTAAACTGAAATGTATTTGTGTAATCGAACAGGTTCCACTTCTCATCCACTGAATTAAGATATAATTAAATGCATTTATATTTGAACTTTCTCTAATTTCCTTTGGGATTCTGTTTCAAATTAGTGATCCTGAATATTGAAAACTTTTCTTAATGAGTTCTTTATTTGGTTTGGGGATGGAAAGGTGGTCAGCTGAATTTGATCTTAAATTGGGAGTGTCACGCCTTCTTTTCCAGCATGAGATAGTTCATGGAGATATAATGGTACCATATATACTGTTTGAAATTTGTGCGTAAGTATAGCCTTTCTCAAAAACATTTGTTTACTTAATGTTAACATTTTAATATCATTCATTGCCTTTGGGATCTTTTCAGAATTATCTAATATGAGTCTGCAAGCTCGTTTATGCAAGCAGAATAATTTGTAAATATTCTTGTCAAATATGCTTCCCCAGATATTATTACAGTAGTCTAGGTATGGTTGTATATAGCATTTGTAATATATTAACCTATTTTTTGTTGATTCATATGGCCTTTTCTTACTAAATACCCCCAGCGATGAACTGACTTTATGACATATGACTTGAATATGTTCATTCCACTGCATATTGTTGTCCACTATCACCCTAAGGACTGTCATGGGTTTTGTAGGCAATATTCAACTTTGATTCAAATTGTTATTTTCCAATTTTGCTCTCATTTGTTTGATAGTAATCATTAATACTTCAGTCTTGTCTGCATTTACTTTCATGCCATTTTCCATACACCAGGAATCTATTTTAAGTAAGGCTATCTGAAACAGACCTCTAGGTCTAATTTTAGCTGTCTGAAATCTGATGGAATCATCCTGATGAGTCTCAATATCTAGGTCTAATTTTAGCTGTCTGAAATCTGATGGAATCATCCTGATGAGTCTCAATATCTAGGTCTAATTTTAGCTGTCTGAAATCTGATGGAATCATCCTGATGAGTCTCAATATCTAGGTCTAATTTTAACTGTCTGAAATCTGATGGAATCATCCTGATGAGTCTCAATATCTAGGTCTAATTTTAGCTGTCTGAAATCTGATGGAATCATCCTGATGAGTCTCAATATCTAGGTCTAATTTTAGCTGTCTGAAATCTGATGGAATCATCCTGATGAATCTCAATAGATGTGTTCAATCATGTACCTGTGACTCCACCAAGAACTTCAATATATGCCAGTCAGGTTGATCAGATTGTACTACCATATATACTTGTGTATAAGTTGAGTCCAACTGCAAACAACTAAGATCCTGATCTGCTATAGCATAATGTGCCTGCTGATCAGGGTCTATGTTGTTTGTTCTACCAATTGCTCCTAACAAACTGCACAGAATCAGATCTACCAGTGCATTATGCAATGGTATATCTGGGTCTGTGCGGTCTGCAGTTGGACTCAACTTACAAGTGTATATACAGTAATAACCAATCAGCATTACTAGTATTGATACATATTGTATACATACTGTCTGACCCTGACATGTCATATCGTAATCTATTAATTGTTGTTGTTGTTGTTGTTGTAGGGCTTAACGCCATTTTTCAGCACAAGATAGGCTATACATGGCGGCCAGTATTAATGGTGGAGGAAGAAACCGGGAAATCCCCAGAAAGAACCACCGACCCACGAGAAGCTACTGGCAAGCTTTCTCACATATCCACATTCGCCGAATCTGAGACTCGAACCCACGTAGACAGAGGTGAGATGGCAGTGATCCGTAACGGAGAGCGCTTTAGACCACTCGGCCACTCGGGGCCCCCTATTAATTGTTATAAACTGAACATGGTACACTGTATGTTGAGATGGGAGGCTTTGTGATACCAGAAGAATTGTCCTCTTGCTTGGAAGATTCAAATGTTTGCAATGGACAGAGCATGGCTGTTGTCTTCTACTACTATTTAACCACAACTGCTGGCCAAATCAATGGTTTATGCATTCAGGTACATATAGTTTCATGTCAAAGTGTTGATGAATGAAATTCATGCAAAATAGAAACTTGATTTGATTAGCTCATTTGCTTTGTTGGTGCTGTCACAAGGCATGCCAATAGGTAAATGTAATATGGCTGAGAATAAAAGCCTTGTCAATGAAAATGTATGTAAATCTATCTCAAGTCTTGCAATAAAAACACCATCTTGATATAACCATCCATTCAGCAGGAGCAGCAACAGATTTTCAAGATGACCACTGTTGTTGGTGGTACTGGATGTCCATGTGGCAGCCCTTTCATTTAGGAACAAATATAAATCATTAGAAGTCTTTCAATGAAAACCCCATGTTGATATTGCCAGCCATTCAAGAGGAGTAGCAATAACAAGATTTTCAAAATGGTCACTTTGCTGACCATATTGGATATCTGAGCAAGACTGATTTCCACTTACAAAGAACTAGACATCATAAGAAGCCTTCTAGTGACAACCCCATGCTGATATGACCATCCATTCTGGAGGAGTACTGATATCAATATTCCAAGATGGCCACTGTGGGGGTGATAATGGCTGTCTGAGCAGCATAATTTTCAGGTCTACAACCAACAGATACTAATTCTGGAAAGCAGGCATACACGCCAATAGTGATGACCCACCCATATTTATACCTGATAAATGATTCAGGACATTCACTTTGTAGGTGTGATGAAGAAGAATCCTTTGGGACTCCACAACTTTACTGATCATTCAAACATTCTGTTACTCTATAACAACAGCCATGATCCAAGTACAAGATTTACTGATGATACAACAGAATAGTATGGATAATACCATCATATGGCACACTGATCATATCAATACCATTAGTACTGGTTTTAAAGGTCAAATAAATAGAAAGTTCTTATCTTAAAAAATTTTATCAGTAGACCAATGCATGCTTCAATGTTTGGACCACTGACAAATTAAGAAAATGCCAAATGGGAAGTAATGTAAAGTTACATCAACCAGTACTGGTATTTGTAAAAGAGTGAACTTTATGTAAGCCAAGACAATGTTTAAATTTCACAGCATTACTGCACTGTGTTTAAATAACTGAAACTAGGATGGAGATGAACTTCACCTGTATCGTCACTAAGTTTTGCTTGCGTCAAGCTAAAAACAGCCGGTTTTTCCTGACAAATCTACACTCTAATCATACACAATATGACTCTAATCATGTACAACATGATTAATCCAACTTTAAAGCTACTGTATTTAGGAATTGGAAAGCAAAGGCTAATACATATTATTTTCATTGATTTCTAAAACCCATGTCCTAGATGGATTTAAAAAATAATTAAATTTAAATGTAAACTTTTCTTTTGCAAAAGGTTAATATGGAAGTATTTGGTGCAAATGAAAGATGCCTCTTCCAAGGACACAATTATTTTCTTCAATGATAGCAAACCCCCTAACAATGCATACAGATCTAATTTTCAGGGGCAAAAAGTGTTGTCAATAAACTGTCAGTAACAAAGATTACTCCCTAGTTCATGGGTGGCAGTAAATAACTTCTTACTGTGAAACCACCTTTTAATCTAATAATAAAGTAAATTACAGTAGTCCCCCTCTTATAAGGCCATCCCTTTCATAGGAGGAAAGTGGCCTTATAAGAGGGGTGATCTTTTGAGATGGAAATCATGTAAATTGCACATAATGCCATTTATCAGCTCACAATAGCAAAACATGGTGGTTAGTGTAACTGTCGGAAGAAGAACCCAGGAAAATCCTGGAAAGAACCACCGACCCACAGGAAGCTACTGGCAAACTTTCTCGCATACTCACAATGGGTGAGCCTGAGACTCTAACCCATGCAGACATCGGTGAGATGGCAGTGAGCGGCAAAGGCAAGCACTTTAGACACCCTGCCACCCAGTGCCTCTCCACATAAAGTAAGAAATCCATAACCAATGTTAAATATTTAATATTTTGATTTAAAAATCACTTTGCATGTTACAGAATCTATATAAAAGTACAAGGGTTCTTCAAAAATGTCTATAACAAATGATGTAAAGGAAATGTTACTTAACTGTTTACAATAATTTTAGTAGTCCTTCTCAAAGTAACTGCCTTTAAACTTAATGCACTTTTCCCATTTGTCATGCATGTCTGTAACATGTGCAGCAGTCCATCATGTGACAGTATTCGTATCAGCCTAGTGATTTCATCCCTTAGTTCTCCTCTGCTTTCATAATGGTTTTCCCATAATAAATCTTTCAATTTTGGAGAAAATCAGAAGTGAAAAGGAGCTAAATCTGGGCTGCATGGTGAGTGATTTTTGGCTTTAAAAGCAAGTTTTTGTAAGGTCAAAATTACAAAACTTGCATATGTGGAGGCATTATCCTGGTGCAAAATAAAGCCACCTATCAGTGCATCTGGACTTTATTTTTAAGAATGGCTGCACATAAATTATACCTGATTATTGTGACATAGTATTGTCCATTCTCTAATGTCTTCTCTGGTACCTTGTCATTCAAAACAATTCCTTGTGTGTTGAAGAACAACATGCACACAACCTTTACAGCAAATCTGGAAAGACATATTCTTAAAGGTGATCGCAAACTTGTGTGCTACCATACACAGCTTTGTCTCTTACCCTTGGGTTCAAATAGTGTGTCCAGGTTTCATCAAATATAATGATCAAAATTACAGCATTCCACTCTGTACCAGAAAAATAATTCACTACAGATCTTTACCATTAAACTCATTTGTTTTTTATCAAGCTGTCTGGACAACCAACAGGTACAAGTACTTTAATAAGAAATATCAAAACTGTCTGTTAACTCCGTCTTCCTTTAAATATACTTCCAAAGAATCAGCTATTTGTTTTGACAAAGACATCCATTCTCCCAACCATCGCTAAAATGTTTCATCCATCTACTGATTCCAGTTTTAGCATGTGCTTTAGATCCAAAAACAGCATCCATGTACACTTTACATCTTTCTAAAAAATTTTCCAAATTACACAAAATTTTTTTTGATCTCTGCATGAAACAGACTCATCTGCCATTTTGTGGATGCATCTATGGATGATGTTACTAAGCCTGTAATCTCATTGACTTGAAAATAATGTCATGTACTATAGTACAAGTCAGTACGTGCATTTACTGATATAAGTTTAAAAAATAATTTTATTTTTAAAATTCAATCCAAATATAGTTATAACAAAGTTTATTCAATCACGATTTTTTTGTGATCTACACATTAAATTTTACAATAGCAGTTCACCATTACACTGGGTCAAGAAAGTTGATATTGGATTGAACTATTACTGGTGTAGTTGGAATACGATCGCTTGAACAAGAAGTGGTGCGCATCTTCATTTATCTATTGTATGAATGTTCAACTATGAATAGGATATAGGAATAACATGCAATAAGTTTTATTCTTAGCTTGTACATACAACATTTTTTGAAAATGATAATTTAGCAAGATGTAAAATTTAACTAAAATAAATTCAAATTGACAGCCATGTTTCTACTGTCTTTGACATGTATGAAAGCGCATGGGCCCCGAGTGGCCTAAAGCGCTCACCATCACAGATCATTGCCATCTCACCTCTGTCTGTGTGGGTTCGTCTTGGGTTGGGCCAATGTGAGAAAGCTTGCCAGTAGCTTCTCGTGGGTCAGTGGGTTCTTTCTGGAGTTTTCCTTGGTTCTTCCTCCACCATTTATACTGGCCGCCATGTAAAGCTTGTGCTGAAAAACGGTGTTAAACCCTACAACAACAACAACATGAAAGCACATATTTGTATGGGAAAAATAGGTACTATGAACGAATAGAAAAAAAAAGACATGACATGCCATGCAGAAGATATATACAAAGTTACATAACTGCCTCCAAATTGTTGGACTTGTGTGCTGATTTTTTTTCCAGTGTTTTCCCAGGCTTTGTTTATAAATGACATCAACGTGTCACTGTTTATGTTTATAGTACAACTTTTTCCCAACTGCAGGCATGTTCCCTCTAGCATCATAGTGCATTACAAAACCAGTTTCAATGAGAACATCCTGCTTGCTTGATTATGCCTAAAGATGTCAAAGTATGTTATCACTGAATTTGCCAAAGAATTTATACAATAATCTTCAACAGAATTTGATGGATAATAATAATAATAATAATAATAATAATAATAATAATAATAATAATAATAATGATGATAATAATAAAGACTTTATTTAGAGAAGGTAACTCGATTAGTTACAGAACTAATCTGCCTTGAGGCCTTCTATCTGTTATGTACAACGTATACAGTATATACAACATGATGTGAAGAATCTGGCTTGACACTAAATAATTAAGTGATTTTAAAAATCAATGTATCAAGCCTGGAACATATGCACAGGCATCTGTGAACACATAAACAAATATGAAATATCATCCTGCATTGAAAATTCTACTGTGAAAATGATGTAAAATTACAGGACAGCAGGTGGTATTTATTTTACTAGAACTGTTCAACTGTCTAAAGATTTCAAGGTGCAAAATAAAGTGAATAAATGCCATATAAAGGTTATGTGTAATCAAAATTCTCCAAACTGACACCTGTAGCTGCAAAAAGCATGTACATGAATTATGTGATTTTTTCAATTATAGATGGGAGAATTTTTATGATGTTGGGTTGCTTTGTTTAGCAGATAATGTATCTGTTCTAGGACTCTTTCATCGACCCTTGTATAATCTTTATTAGCTTTGCTAAAAACATTCAAAAATATTTTCAATGAAATCAGTGTGCAACATCTTTCTATAATGATCATTCTCCATTCATTTTCACACTGCTGCAAAATGTATAACTAAAGATGATTATTTGAATCTTTCTGATGTCAAATGTCTCATCAATGTTCATTGGACTCTCTCTCTCTCTACTTTCATTTAGTCAAACTTTTTTTTCATTTTTCCACATGAACTGAAAATGTCTGAAAACATTTAGCATTTAGTTTGCAACATTCCATCACTGGCAACTATACCAATTTTGTGCCTATTACATGAAATACTCCATGCTTGCTATGGAAGTGAGTTTGTCATGTAATCATCTAGTCATAGTCACCAGGTACCCTTTAAAGTACATTCTGCAATAGCGTAACATCTAACATACCATTTTAACTTTAATGGCGACCAGACGTCACATGTACTTGAGCAAAACAATACTGCACTTCTCAGCTTTTACCATCTTGATTGTTATGAGTGCTAATAACAGCCATTAATTATCAAAGTAACAAAATACAACCTCTAAAGAACAAACAGCAGAAAGAATAATAAGATTACCTACCTCTCTGCATGAATTAAATTAAGGTACTTTACTGGCATGTTGTAATAAGCTGATTGGCATGTTGGAAAAATTCCCAGATTGGCATGTTGAAATAAATTGATTTACATGCTGGAATAAATGTCAGTGAGATAAATTTAGGAATCAACAAATATTCAGAAGACTTCTTGCTGTAAACTCCACCAAGTGTCCATTCATAAGGGCAACAGTGGACATTTTTTGCACTAATATGCTGGCCGCATTAGAAGAATGGCCATTATTATAGTGCAAGATTTAAATATTTCAGGTGATATTGTAGTCATCTATGTCTTAGATGAGAAAATACAATTGTGCATAATTCTCTAAACTCTCTTGATAAATTGAATTATTGCCTGGGTTGTGATAGAGAGATACATCTGTATTTACTGCTAAATTTAGTACCAGTGATTCCTGTTAAATATGTGTTAACTGTTGCCAATCCAGGCCAGTGGGGGAGATTACATTCAGGTTGTCATGTCAGTGGAATAAACTAATCCAATTACTGGTCAGGAAGGTGCTTTTGTAGACTTATAAATCATAATAGCAAGTTTCCCTTTATAGCCAAACATTTAGATTTGTGGCCATTTGTTGCTAAATCTGAAGCTCTTTAAGTAGGTTCAAAGTGCCTGAAAATAGACTTAAGCAGTTACAGTGTAATTTGGAATTTAATACCTCAAAAGGAAATATTTTACAAGTAATTTCTCACTGTAATTTTTTTGGAAATTCACATATACATTAAATCTTGCTAAGGAGTGTGGATGGTGGAGACTATATATGGCTATAATTTTGTTACAGAATTTAGGTTTCTTGCATTTTGCATTGTATGCAAAAGTCAGAAAAATATCAGCAGTGAACACAATCATACCATAAATTAGCTTAGTGGCATTAGTCTAGAAAGCTCTTCAGGGAATGCTTTCTCTAAGGTCCACTTGAATAATTTATAAGCTAGGGTCAACCATAGTACAAGAGACAAAACTAGGGGGCTATGATGGCACCATACTCATAACCCCCAGGAGGACGTGAGGGCACAATACTCACACCTCGAAGGGCCCAGCCTAGGGCTCTGAGAGGCAGTGGTGGCACCATACCCACACCTCCGAGGGCCCAGCTTAGGGCTATAACCAGTCGCGAAGCACATTGTGCATATACGACTATAATCCTTCAGTCAGTTAGTACAAGAGACACATCTCAGCCTCAGCAGCCATTGAAACCTGATGTACTTCATATTGCTGCAGAGAAACAGCCAAAAGTAGCAAAAATTACAAAATTATTCTACAGCAGACCACAGAATTACGATAGAACAGACAAACCTACAAAATTGGGAACTAAAAACAGACAAAATTGGGATATCCAGCTGAAAATAACAACGATTAACAGAACAGGCAGGCTGCAGCTGCAGCAGGGAGCCTCCCTCCACCACAAGAACAAAGGAATCCTGACTGGCCACTGACCGCAGTAACCCGATACTGGACTAAAACTGACTGTGCTTGCGCTAACTCCCATAAGGTAACGCAAATATTTAAATACATTAACACATAACTAATAACAACTAAAGACCCTAACAAAATCTCTAACAATCCATACTATTAAATTAATAATATTACTGCTCTTAATTAGCCCTTAACTTATCAACCCAGTAAACCAACTCTCCCACATAACAATACTAACCCGAGCACACTAACAACTAAAACCAACAAACAAAATACACATGCAGCGAATTAGTTGTTTGTATTACACACGGCCAGAACTTTACTTATATAAATAGGAGATTGTCAAATCACAAACCACTTAAACAGCCCAAACGATAACTTCAAATACAAAGCACGCTCCTG
Source organism: Megalonaias nervosa (assembly GCA_016617855.1). NCBI lineage: Eukaryota > Metazoa > Mollusca > Bivalvia > Unionida > Unionidae > Megalonaias > Megalonaias nervosa. The sequence goes on from JAECUM010092835.1 coordinate 330,582, forward strand.
CAATCAACCAATCATCTTCGACCTTACATCTACAAATAAGCACACCATAGCGTGCTGGGCTGTAACAAGAGCGCATAGCTACTCAACACTATCCCATTGTGGAGATACAGAACCAAAATAACAAAACATACAGGGAAAGCGCCTAACCAACAAACAATCTGACCCACTCTCACAAAAACAAACAAACGCAATATATAGTAACAACTGGTAATGCGCTCCTATAAATACCGGAGCGTATCACATGCTAGATAAATATAACTAGATAACATCAGCCAAACAGACTAGTACCTCTACATTAATAACAACCCCACTAAGTACAACTAATATGTAAACAAAATACAATTCGATACAAAAACAAATAAAGAATACCTCAATAAATAAGCAGTTACAAGCGAATGTTAGAAACCATATAGCTAGACCCGTACTCATAAACAACATAACCTCTTATACAATAATTACTTCTACCAAGCACCAAAAGCTAATTAACCCCATTCCATACCTGGCACACTTGGCCCGGTACCAACTACCAAAAATACCACAATAACAAATCAAACCAAAGCCAGCGACCAACCAAATTTGACTTAAAACTATAAACAAATAAGGGAAAAAGTACACAAACAAACTATATAGCTAATTCGTAAATAGTGCATGTGCATGGTACTTTTTTATTTACCTATCCACGTAGCCATACATATCTCTCTCAACAGCATTACATAAAATTTTAAGCAAACAGGTAAAGTAACCAAGGGGTAGCAACACATAAAACAACAAACAAAAATTGGAAATACAAACAAGAATCGACATAAGTCCAACAAAAATCAATACAACATGGAACAAAGACCCAGCAACAAAGTGAAACTCCTTGATAGGAATAGATGGGATGCCACTAAACTCAGCAAACTTATCAGTAAGATGAGGAAATCCACCCACACAGTAGTCCAGGAAACTAACAGTCCTACCACTACCCTAGAAAGGAATCCAGAACAACCCATAACTATCAACATAGGAACATATCGATCCATGACAACAACAAGGCAAATCACCAAAACAATTTTAACAGGCACTGCAAAAAGATACATCAAACAAAATACCACATTGATAAAAACACCCATTACCAACCTTGAAGAAGCACTAGAAGAAATCGAAACAAATAAACAACAGAAGCCAATGCAAATACAAGTACAAACAAAAACCAAAATAAAGAAACAACCAAAAACAGGAGAAAACCAAACAACAACAGCATGGGCACCAACACAAATGAGAGAACAACAACAACAAAAACAACATTAGAAACCATAAGCCACAAAGAACAACAGCATGGCCACAATAGAGAACCAAAAACAAAACGTATAAAGGACACCACACAAAACAACACTGCAACACCTGTCAGCTGCAGTGGCATCCAAGCCAAAGTTCCAGCGTTCTTCAAAAGAAACTGGTAATTGGTGTAACCAAATGAGGCAGCAACATGATGTTCAATCTGAAGGTTGTGGATGGTGTGAAGTTTTCTACTGCATGTAAAGCAGAAATGTCCAGCAAATTACATAAAATGCCACAAATGATGAAAGTTCAACCATTTTGTTGTAGTGTGCAGGTCAGCTCCATGGACTCAGAAGACAGTCTGACTATATTCATTAAAAGTTAATCACAGTAAGAACATGTCACAACCAAATCTCATTAACACACATGATACTTTTACAACAGACAATAATAGAATTCAATTGACAATGATTACGGTATCAGTTATACAAAAAAACCACGGCACTAATTGATTCAGGAGCAACACTTTCATGCATTTCAAGTTGTCAGCTGCAGTGTTTGGATAGCAATTTCATATTGGAACCACCCAACATTCCCATCATCATTGGTGTTAATGTGTATCAACAAAAGCCTCTTGGATGTATAATATTAGACTTAAAAAATCAAGAAACTCACAGCTGCACACAGTTTCAATCTTTTTAAACATATGCATTGTGATGTATAATGGGTATGGACTTCCTGGAAAGCATAAAAGCTATAATAGCTTTAAACTCAAAAACAATATCCTCATATTATGGATTAGCAGCGTCTGCTTTAAAAGTGATCATTCCATATGGATTTCCAGTTTGTTCTTAATTATAGACTTATCACCTTTGCCTTTTTATGCTATACTTTCCTATAAACCTATTCATTCCATATCTTTCCCATATAAAGCCCATACTTGGACTATTTACAGCTGTGTTGCATAGTAAATAAATGTCAATAATACTGTATCCAAGTCACCCTGAACTATGAAATGTAAATTATATTAACAGAATTTGATTTGGAGGTCTGCAGTGTGCAAGGAAATGTGACTGAATACTCATACCATGTAAATTACCATTAAGTACTGTTTACTCAAGTTTAATCAATAATTCAACCCATGCAATAGTATACAGTTTTATTAAAATGTTGTGACGTTTTGCGATGCTGGATGGACATATTATAGTTCCAGAGTTAATTTAAGTTTAGGTGACATCGCAGTTATCTCTGTCTTAGGTGTACATTTGTACAAAATTCTCAAAATTCTCTTGATAAATTTAATTATTGTTTGGTTGTGATAGAGTGGTATATGTGTATTTACTGTTAAATTTAGTAGCAGAGATTTCTCTTAAATATGGTATTAACTGTTGCCAATCTAGGCAAGTGTGGGAAGGTTACATTCAGCCTGTCAGGCCAGTTAAACAAAAGAAACCCATTATTGGCTGGGAAGGTGCTTTTGTAGATTTATAATAGTAGCAAGTTTTCCTTTACAGCCAAACATTCAGATTTGTGACCATCTGTTGCAAAGTTTGTAGCTCTTTAAGTAGGTGCAAAGCCCTTAAAAACAGTTGAGTAGTTCAGTGTAATTTGGAATTAATAAGTTCATAAGGAAAATATTTTCCAAGTAATTTCTCACTTAATATATCATTTTGGGAAATTCTAGAACACTTTAAATCTTACTAAAGAGTGTGTGTGTGTGTGCACGCATGTGGGTGTGTGTGTGATTTGGATTTTTAAAGTAGCTTTAAAAATTTTTCAGTCATATCACTACGATGTCTGCAGTGTGGCAGTTCACAGTGATGTCTAGCACTGAGGCATCATGCCACAGACATTTAGCATCATGTCCCACCCAGTCACATTATCCTGACACCAGGCCGACCAGTCCTAACAATTACCTCTTAATGCTGAGTGCCAAGCGAGGCCGCTGTTAGTACCATTTTTAAAAGTCTTTGGTATGACTCAGCTGGGAATCAAACCCGCAACCTCCCACATCCAAGGCAGATGCTCTAACCACTAGGCCACCGGAGCAGTACTAAAGAGTGTGAGTGAGAATGGATATATGGCTATAGTTTGGTTACAGAATTTAGGTTTTGTGCATTTTGGTTTTTATGCAAGAGTTACATAAAATATTTGCAGTCAACACAGTCACACCATATTCAGCTCAGAATTAGTCTAGAGAGGTCTTCTGGGAAAGATTTCTCTGAAGTCCACTAGGATCATTTATAAACCAAGATCAACCATAGTGCAAAATGGCATGTATAACTAGAAGGCTTCAGATTTAATAAAATGTATAAAAAAGAAACCCTCTCGTTTGTCTAATTCCCCAAGCTGAGTGCACTTGAATCAGAATATGCACTACAACAAATGGTGGAGAATTCAAAATGGTCCTAGAAGAGTACCTCTGAACACAAACTTGTTAGTGCCTACAGATTTTGGTCATATAAAGTTGGCTGACACTAGTCAGGGACCACTGTATAGCTGTAATTTCAATACTACATAATGCAATGGGATCCATGACCATACCTGCAAGAGGTGAGTATTGCCATGCTTGTATTACAATATGTATCAATACGTATTGGTCATTGACAGCATTAATGATTCTAATGTTAATTTGCTTATTTTGTACTGTAATAATATGCAATTTTTCTTGCTGCAGCATGTAATAAATCATAAACAAGAATAAAGATAAAATCATGTTGCTTTTTATTTCACCAAAACACCCACTAAATATAATAATTACATATAAGATTTAGCAAACGATAAACACATGAACATGAGTGAAAACTTCTTCCAGCAGGAAACAAAAATGTGCAGAAGAGTTGTAGTATTATTTTGCTTGATCAGAAAGGTCAACGAGCTAAAATGACTAGAAGATTCATATGCTGCAGTACAATCATGACAAGGAAAGAAATTAAATAAAATACATGTAATCATAAATTGTCACATTGACAAATGTCTTGCTTTAATTTGAAAAATGAATGAATAATATAGTAAATTAGAAGTATTAATAATTCCAAATCTGAGAGACTAACATCTGTCAGTTCAATTCAACTTCAAATGCGACAGACAAAAGTGATTTTATTTATTCTTTGACTTTTAAATACATACCTGCGATAATTTTCTCTGAGAAATTGTCTAGATGTAACAACATATCGTGGATCAAGTATTGCTGCCATGTTTACAAATCCCTTGAATGGTGAAACTGGCAATATCACAAGTGAGAGCTGTGGCTCTTTGTAATGAAGATTTGTATATAGTCTGTGCAACTAGCTTACTCGCAATCATTGGTTGCCGACCTGAAACATAGCTGTTGTGCCAGGTATTGCCTCACACTTGTTACATATTAATGGTGGACCACAAATGAGTTGAAGGGGTTTGTTGTTCCATCTGTATGTTTGATTTTGATTTTGCAAATACTACACATAGTGACTGTTTTGTCAAGTGCATTGGTGCCAAACTCCATTTTTTGGGGTGGGGGGCACGGAAATTATAACCATTTGCTCTTGGGTTCTTCATGAATTTATATTTTGAAGCTGCCATGTTGGTAACAATGCTAAGCCTAATGGAAGAGAGTGGTCTGCTAAAAGTGTACATGAAGAAAAAACCAGGTATACTGATATTTCTATACTTGTATCAAGGTATACCTTATCAGGCATTTTGTATTGCAATTTATGTATATCAGTATATCATTGTATCCTTAATACCTGCAGTATAAAAGGAACCTTGTCAGAGGTCTTAGAAATGCTTAATCACACATATTTGGACACAAATGTTTTATCTGGGATGCAGAAAATCACTTACACAGGAGTCCTCCGTATGCACGCAATAGCTGGGCGGCAAATTCAAAGGCTAGCCAGTCCTGCTTCAACCACCTGCTGAGCATGAAAATGTGTTGATCAACTGATCATTTTAGGGGTGCTGATATTTACAATGACAGAATTCAGTGGCTGAAAGGCCCCCAGATGTACATGTTGTCATTATAAGAGTGCATCAAAAGAACATGACACAATAACTGGGCGGCAAGTTCAAAGACTTCGACTAGCTGCTGAGTAGTGGGAAAATGTGTTGATATTTATAACAACTGAAATCAGAGGCTGATAGACCCAGAGATGTATATGTGGTCATTATAAGAGTACATCAAATGAACAAATTTAGCGTTCATTATTGTCTTCGTTTCCTAGTGTAGCAGAATAAGTAGTGCATGTGACCTCGAAATCAAGACACATCGAGACTTAAGACAAAATGCTTTTGCAAAATTTGGAGAAGTATTTTGGTGTTAAATGGCAAATCATAATGAGATTCAGAAGAGTGCTGAAGTTGCTAGAACTGATAGTTCAGATGGGACAGTAGCTAAGTGTAAGAAAGTGTGTAATGCTTGCTTAATGTTTGGAATAAGGTCTTTCCTTGAATTGACAAAATTCAGTCTCACTCTAATGGACAAACCAGAGCTATATGTCAGTGGCATAAAGAATTTGGAAAATTAATCATAATGTCAACCACTAGTTCTTCTCATCTGGACATTTAAGCCACTTCAGCTATGCCCATTAGGCTTATGGAGACTACAGCTTTTGCTGGTTGGACTCATATTTTTACCAAAATAGGAGTCCTGGACTCCTAGTTTTAAAATCCAAGCGAGACCTCTGCTTGTTATAATGAAAAGCCCCGTCATCATATCAAATGAGTGCTGATGTATTCGCCGACACTAGACCAGACTCAAGTCTTGATGTCCATGTAATAAAAAGGTCCAAACAAACCAAATGTATACTAAGTAACAGAAAGAAGCAATACCAACAAGTTTTGTAAAACTTAACAAATAATTTAATCATCTGAGTTATAAATGAAAATGTGACAAGAACTTTCAGCATTATGAAGCGAATCCCAAATAATCCTGATAAAGTTCTACGAAAGTCCAAAAGAATGAAAAGTTCCTTATAAATTTTAAAACCGGAAATGTATTGGTCTGCCAAGAATCATGACGTCGTCAAGATGGCACTGTCCATAATTCCTCTGAATTATTCACAACAGTTCTGGAATAATATTATAGTTCAAATAATGAGCACTTTCTATTTCCATTGAACAGTCCAACAAATGTTTTCCTCATGAATAATATCTAAGTACAACATAAAACATGTCTGCAGACTTACAACAGCAACACAAGAGGTGAGGATGATTCCAAAATTGGAATAAATCTGATTGCTCAGTTCTTTCCTTTTGTTGTGATTATATTTCAGAATATACCCCTTGTGATGGATCTTACTACTCATTTTGCCTCGAAATTGCTTATTCATGTGACTTAACCCAACCAATGGGAAGTTACTGAATTCTTCAAACACCATCAGCCAATGAGAAATTAATCGAAAGGCACCATTAGGTCTTATTATTAAGATTATTGTTAGTAATTGCCAACACATACATCTGCATCTATTTACAGATCCTATGTGATTTTATGCTCTTAACAGACTCAAGTTATGTATGCACAAATCTAACTAAATATATTCTGCACAATTTACAACCATGAATAAAAATTGCAAAAATTAAATAAAATCATTACCAGGAGGTACAAAATATAGAGATATATATAACAACTGTTACAGCAGTCTCACAATTTTATCATACTTAAGTTGTTTTTATTATTATAGTTTACAATACTTGCACATATACCCTTGTTTCCTTTTATTATAATGTCTTGTGACAGTCCCTGGTTGAACGCACACAGATGCTTCATATGAGATCAAGTGTGAAACATTTTATCAACTGTACCAATCTTCAAACCCCATCACTACAATGCAGTTAACTGCTAGGCAGTTATTCCTTACAGAATGACAATATTTTATATAGCCATGTTTATCTAATGTGTATTTTCATCTATTATTTGCCCCCCATGACATGCCTCATTATGTTGGTAATATCACCATTGTTCCCAGCATTCTTTGTTACTCTTGCGAGGTTGTAACATTTAAGCTTCCAACACTTGAATCAAAGAATATCCCTTAAGAATGTGTGTAAACATCTGAGGTTCACCTAGGGTGTGGGAAGTGTAAATATGACCAAGTTAATCCAGATTTCAGGTGGACAACTCTGCATCATCAGTTGTCTGCTTTTCTTTGGATGAAATTTAAGCTCAAAATTAAAATCCAGAATTGCATTAAATTCATATACACTATATTCGATTTTTTGGGGTCAAAAATTACTTTTCTACCCATTTTCTCTATTTGGTTGCTATGGTAACCATGAACACACATCAATTTCACCGACATTTTTAGTGTTTGCAATCTGCATGCATATATGCATCACTTTGTACAATTTCACAGCAATCTGATTTTAAATAATACTTCTGAGCTGTTATATAGATTTGGCCCAAAAAGTATGTATTGTTCTGAAACAATTCAGCATGCACAGATGGTCAAGCAAAACAACACAGCGCTACCAGGGTTAATAAGAGAAAACTAGCTAACATAATAAAAAGTAGAATATAATTTACTCTTTATTTATAACAGCATAAAAAATATATTTCTTCTTTCTTCTGTAACATCTTCTGTCTTCCAGACTTTAATTTTTATTATACAGAAATATCAGCACAAATTCAACCTGTATATTTCTACACACCTTTAACTTTAAGCCAGTACCTGGTGAAGCTAGAATGTGTTGTGACTTGAAGAACCCTGACAAACAGTTGCAAATACTCCCTTCTAAATCGCGTCCAATTTAAAAATCCCACTGCATAATGTGACCGCAGATTTGGGTCTATGAAGTTTGTAAGGAGTAGTAAGGAGTAATCAGAAGAACAAACAACATACCGTATATAACCACTTACAAGATGAGTCAGCTGAAAACTGCACAGACCCAGTTCTGCCATCCCATCATGTGCCAGCACATTTGGGTCTGTGCAGTTTGTTAAAAGTAATCAGAAGAACAAACAACACAGACCCTGATCTGCAGGTGCATTATGCTATGGCAGATCTGATCAACATCTTTGTTGTTTGCAGTTTGACTCATTATTTTATACATGAGTAAATAAGTACTCATTTTGTTAACAAAGACTTGCCCAGAAAAAATCCAGGGCACTGGCAGACCCAGGACTGTGCAGTTTGTCAGGAGTAATCAGTAGAACAAACAATATAGACCATGATATGCCAGCACATTATATGATGGTAGATCAGGGTCTATGTTGTTTGCAGCTGCAACAGTCTTATAAGTCAGAATCTATGATATGGGCATAAAGTCAAAGATATTCTCCAGAAGCTGTCAGGGCAAGATATGAATGGGAGTGCTTGTTTTAGAACAGTCTACCTGCCTTTCCTATCCTTGTTGTCAAGGTAACATTCCATTACTAGTGTTCAAAGTAATTATGCTATCTTTCAGACCTTCCACTCTGAACCTTTCAACATAAGTCAGCAATCCACTGGTCAGTGATCCTTGAAGGTGACAAGAGAACAACAAAATGAAATTAAAACTAAATGTGGTAATAAATGAACCAGGCAATGTAGAAAAAAGAAAGAAAAATAAAACCTAAGTCTACAATCCCATTAATATCCAATCAAATTAAGGCTATATAAACAAATTACTATCTGCGTTAACTAGTGGACATGGTCACACAAAAGTCCCAGATGTTGTAACTCCGAGCCACACCTTAAATTTGCACAAGAACAATATCTGACTTCAATTTATTTATGACTAGAAAATACATCTCTGATAGCAAGCACAAATGTAAACAGTTGAAGCATGAAATTTGGGAAGATACTTGAAATCAATGACAAAATTTTGATCTTTTTTTTAACCAACTTTATTAAATAAAATAAGTTAACAATCAAAACTTTAAAATAGAATTGTAAATGATTAATTTCTTAAAAACTAACTGAATTCTTAAATTTCTGATCTTAACCTCGTTCTGGAAGATTATATGCAAAGTAAAAAAAAAACCATGACACTCCACAATTTTTCAAGTAAACTAAAACTGTTCTTAATTGGATGATGAGTCACACAAATGTCACGCCTGAGGCAAATGCGCTGTAACGTTTTGTACTCTATCAAATACAAAGATGCATATCTGAAGCTGTTTCCAAACTGCAAGAGAACCTACATTATTTTTTGCTCAAGTACAACAGCCATCAGTTTCATCATCAGAGGTCAAACAAGGAAGGAAGAGCTAATGCTGCAGCTCCATTTCATACCTAATGAACCCAGTTATTGATGACACCACCCACTCACAAACCATGCCTTAAATTCAACATTTAACCCATGAACTACTCTGGAAGAATGATGCACAATTTATGGGATGATGTAGACACTTTGACAGGAGATGGTAAACATTTTAAAACCTGGTTCAAAGCCATTAATAACTTTAGTCAATAGATTTACCACTTCTCCCTGGGTAAAGTTGGAATCAGTACCATTCTTTGAATGTTGATGGTTCTATCTTATTCAGCTACTTGTCCTGAAGACCATAAAACATTTTAAGGGAAAGTCTATGATGAAAATTTTCAGTTTATAATTGACAGATATTGATTTCATAAATACAGAAAAACTTAATGAAGTTCTGAAAAACTTGTGCTTTTGAAATAATTTAGATTATATTTTTGAAAATCAATCACATATACTGTGTGTGTTTTGCTGTCACCATAATGCAGAGGTAAAATATATGAATAATATACAAGTATCAGAAGATCCCAGAAGTGTTCATTGCATCACAAGGTCAGTTTGTGTTCAGTGCAGTGCTAAATACATTATATTTTAGTGTTTTTTATGGAATATATTTTTAAACAAAAATCTGACCATATAAAACCTCAAGTTTTGCTTTGACAGCAAATGTACCTTGCTTGCCCATGAGGGATTGAATCTATGAGAATTTCTGTCCTGAATAAAAGTAAAAATAGAAGATGCTCATTGCTACAATCTCTAAAACTGTCACTTGGAAACAGAAAAACCACAGTATGTCTGGCTTGAACATTAATAACATTAGTTGCTATATTTAGTTTTTTAGTTTCGGTATCATTGACTTGCACTGGCTCAGATGCATCCAATTAACAAGTTCATGAGTGTATGTAAACTAGGGTCCAAGATATTAAATGTGTAATGAATAAATAAAAAGTTAATCAAGTGTGAAAATAAAGTCACAAAAACCTACTTTTGGAATGGCTGATTTACTCTCCCCAAGATTCATATACATACCAATTTTGAAAAGTTTAAGTAAAATAGGGTCACAAATAATGAAAATGTAATGAATGAATAATTTACAGATAAAATTACACAGATCACTCAAGCATTAATTGGGTTAAATTAATCTAGTTCATGTATGGTTGAATTACTACTGCAGACATGTACTGACATAAATTTTTTTGAGTGTAGTTGAAATAATCTCCAGATATTGAGGATGTAATGAATGCTCAGCTAAAACTAAGTCATTCAATCATGAAACTTTGGTTACAGCCACTTTGTTTTGGTTTAGATGAGTTAGTCTTACTGAGATGCATCAACATGCCAAATTTTATGTGTAGGTGAAATAAGGTCCAAGATACTGATGGTAAATAAAACAGATACCAGAAAACATAAGAATCACCCCAGCACAATGATATAATTTTGGTACTACCGAGTTATTGTTCTTGGGATGCATTTACATATTAATTTTCATGAATGTAAGAGAAACAGGGTCTAAGATATGAGTATACAGTGAACAAAATAGAAAATATACAAGCCACTCCAAAGTATGAATTAGGCAGTGACACTGTTTTAATATGGCCGAGTTACTCAGAGATTTATTATATATTACATAGTGAGATATTGGAATATATCAGTGGAAGAAAATGATGTTGCCATAGTGGTGATACAACTTTCATCTCCACTGTGGTGTTATTAATTTTGGAGCTACTTTTCTTCCCAGACCTGCCAACCCTGACAAGCCTGTCTCAGTAAGGCAGTCAATTTTTTTTCCTGTATGTTTGACCAGTTTTCAGCAAGGTGTAACAAAATATTATAAACTGCTATTGTAAAACTTGAAAACATATTTAAAAGTTCAGTATCTGAAACATGCAGGAACAGTAAACATTATGTTCAACTGAAAAGTTTGTAAAGTACATGTAAATCTTATTTACCACTAGCACAGCTGTACAACATCAGTTCCAAACCTTATGCAGCTCAATGGATTGTTGCTATCTCTCAACTTGTCGTAATTCTTGGATTTTTTTTTCCATTTCACAAGACAACGCAATCATATCTCCCGCCATGAGATATACTCAAATTGACAAGCGATGTCCAACAAACGTAACTGTGTCCCTTCCTGCTTTTTATTCACAAGAATCTGAATATTCCTTTATATTCTTCTGTGCTTATTACTAACAATTTTTAAAGAGGCTTATTTTCCCTTTCGTCTTCAAAAATGCATTGCTTGCTGGATGCCATTTAGGCCTATGGAAAAAAATTCTATATTGAACAGTTTGATCATGCAGACACTTTGCCTGAAAAAAATATGTGCATTTCAAAGCGTCTTAAGTACTGTTGCAAAGTTAGTCTGGTTTCCTGACTAACTCCACTAATTTTAATATAAAACCCAGATCCAAATCAAACACGGATGAACCAATTACCTGGATTTTTTTCGCAACAATCATTTTTCCATAGTTTTTGCTTTTATTCTGTAAGTTCATATTTAAAGGGTGGTTTTCATAAGACTTACAGCAAAATCATATGGGCAAGCAGGTCTGTCTTCCCCTTTAGGAAATATATCTGCCCTTATGCCTGTTATTCAAACCTGTATTTCCATATTTAGGTCCATTTCATTTGTTTTCTTCTTCTGTTCCTGCTCCCTCTTATTCCCTTTCCATTTCTCTCCTTCCCCATCAGGATGAACAAGATCTTAACATGTGAACTACCCTTCAGTTTACATTTATGCTTTGACTAAGGAGATGCCCTCAAGATATGCCTAAAAATGAATTCCAAACAGCAGCAAGTATGAACTTTTTATAATTAGTTCTACAGATCAATCATGAAAACTATCAGTGACTGAACTTTAAGACCTGTTGCTTTGTGTCACCAATACAGTACTGTACACCTGTAATACTCTACAATCAACGGTACACATTTGAAAATAAATCATGACTGAATGTAGTAATACATTTTTTACTTAGCAATTTCAACTTGCATTACAATTATGCTGAAATCAATGGATAAATTGGGCACTGATTAGTGTCGGTTGCAAACCAAAATTAAGTGACAATTGAGCATTGGATGCAATGTCAGCTATCGAACTAGACTGAAAACTTGTCAAGGCCACAAAAATTCCTATTTTAATTCAGAAATAAACAAAACAAATACTGAAAACCCTTACAAGTAAATTCACAATTGTTATGTTTATTTAATTTGTATTATTTGTTAGTTTTGTTTAATTCATTATATGCTATTGATAATTGTATTTTGGACTTGAACTTGTCCAAAATCAAGTTCACTATGTTCCTGACTAGAGATACTGATGATGTTTTTATTTTGGTAAACAAATAATACATAGCTAATTTTTTCTCTATGAGAGTGGATTATATAAAGATCATTATAAATAAAAGTAAACATTTATTAGGGTCTGGGTCATGGTTATTGGAATTCCCCCATAAAAATACCTAACCTACCTGATGTTTACCACATTATATATCATAATTTTAGTAATTGATTGTTCTAGAATGGAAAATTCCATTAAGGCATAATATATTGCCAGAAAATGCAAATTGTGACCCAGGTCAAGTAGAGGGCTTTATAATCTTGTTTATCTAGAAATTATTCATTTATTAAAATTATTATTTGCTGGAATTACAAAGTGCTCAATAATATTCTTGGACAGAGACATTAACCTGGAATTATAGTGAATTCAGAAAATTACATCTTGGATTATATTGTTGTGACTCATCAAAAGACTGTTGTCACATCACCACAGCACATGCCACTACAGGCATATCAACACCATCAGTGCTGGATCTTATTTTGCACACCACTGAGATTTAATCAGAACCTTATTCATTAGGACTGGTGAGATAAATTTTTTTTGACTATTTGGGATTTAATTCACATTACTGAAAGATCTTTTAAATTTTCTCTTTGTATTTTAAGGAAATAAATTATTTGTTGAATTTTACACAACTTATTGGTTTTCACTCTTTTCTATTACTTAGTTTAAGACCACAGTCATAATACAATCATTAAAATATTTTTTTAAAAGAAATTAAGATGCAACACTCTGAATTCTGTCAGATACAACCACTCTGTGACATTTCTAAATTACCACAAACCAACAGTATCAATCCATGCATGAAGTTGGTTGACAAAAATACACAACTGGAAGCATATGTACAAGCTAAATTTGTAAAACATTGCTAGAGTCCTAAAATTATTTTAAAACGTAGGAACTTCCCTTTTATCGATGTAGTAATGCATTTGTTAATTGAATTGGCACAAATCAATGTTTTTTTTTTGCTGTTAAAAATATATATAATAAAAAGAAAATCTGGCTTTTTTTTTTAGTAGATACACAGAAATATTTCACCTGTGAAGCGGAAACATTTTGTATTGTTACTTGGGGCTATGCCTCTTGTGCTTGCACTACACTCGTGCAATATTTCTGTATATCTACTCAACAGCGATATTCTCAATGCATCCACACAGTACAGTAATTTGTACGAGTGTAGGTGAAATAGAATCCAAGATAGTGAGGGTAATGAACAAAAAGCTTACAATAAAAAGTCACTCTAGCATGAAAATTAGATGTAAGTGACCTAATTTTGGTAGGGCCGAGTGACTCCTCCTAAGATTCATCGACATACAAATTTTCATGAGTGTTACTATAGATGAAATGGGGCCAATATACAGAGGGTATAACAAATGAACATCTCTTTAAACCAATAAATTGGCAAAACATCTATACATTTCCTCACTTTATTTGCAAGGGAATAATTAAATTCAAATGCTTTAAGACATCTCAGCCAATTAAAATGATATATTTTTTTCTCCCTTTAAGATCATGTCAGTGAGTTAAGCCTCAAATTCTTCGAGGAAATTGGTACATGAATTAGATGAATAAAAAAGATATCAAGAACTAAAGATTCAAACCCTGACAGAATTTATGATCCAAGTCTGATATTAGCCATAGAGAATCATAGAAAATTAGGGAAATCTACTGAATAACAGCAGAACATGGGTCTAACTATGTATGTTAAAGTTAATCCAAATCATAAACTTAGGAAGAATGTTTTGGGGATACCATTTAACAAATACAACAACCAGTAAGAAATCTAAACTAAGCCTTTTATGCACTAAAGATACCATTGTTTACTGCATGGAACAACTTATGGGAGATGTGTATCATCAGAAATTTCCTGTGGTGATCTATGTACTGATAAAATGCAAAAGCAGTGCAAACAAGTAAGCGAAGTTATTCACAGTTTTGGCAGACATAATACATCAAGATAAACAGGAAGAGAAGAGATTGTTCTGATGGGGGAGGGTGTGGGTGATGACAACAGCTGGATAACAGTCTTCAATATCATACACATCACAACTGTATAATATTCATCAGCAAACTGTAAAACATACTTGTGAATCTATGTCTATTGTAAAGTACTAAAATAAAGTTTCGTCTGTTATTTCTTTCCTTATGTTTTGTTGTTCTTAGACTCAAATCATTTTTGAAATACCATATATACTCACTTTTAAGTCCAGTCCAACTGCAAACAACATAGATCCTTATCTGAGTTAGCATAATGTGCCTGCAGATCAGGGTCTATGTTGTTTATTCTAATGATCACTCCTGCACAGACCCAGCTCTGCCAGTGCATGATGCAGTGTCAAATCTGGTCTGTGCAGTTTGCAGCTGTACTCATCTTATAAGTGAGTTAATACAGTAGGTACACAGGGACCAACAGTTTTTACACGATTTGAGCAGCTTTTGAAATGAATGAATGACAACAAGAAAATGTTCATTTTATGACAGTTATATCATTTAGTTCATGTTTCATTCCAACTGTATCATGTATTAATAGTTTCAGTCTGTTATCATGATGTTTTATCGCCAGTGCAAATACTGTAATTTACTGATGCATCAATGATAGAGAACCATCTCTTATGATCACACACATTTTCAAATGATTTAAGTTCCTTGATACACGATTGTGTTATACATTTTTTAATCTTGGGCTGCACAATTCAGAAAAGATTCTAAAGTTTGTCTGATTATCCACCACCTATTAATGGGAGAGGCAATATTGCTATAACCTCAGTTTGTCCATCATCTGTCTCTTTGCTCATGAAACTGAATGGCTTGTACCCAAATATGGTTAAAGTGTAAATCTGTAAACTGATCATCAGACATCAACACCTGTATATTAATTTCAGTTAAAGCATTTTTCAAGCCCAAATGCAAGTCTTGTTTTAGAAACTCCAAGATGTCTGATTTATTAATTTTATTGTCAGTCAAAGCTCTCCCTTTGAACAGTGTTTCACAAGTTAAATTGTATTATCAGAAAAATAATATCTTGATTCTAGCACAGAATAATTCTATGAACATTTCTTATAGAGTTACTATTATATATATATATATATATATATATATATATATATATATATATATATATATATATATATATATGAATTAATGCATGGTTCTCTGCCACCCAATAAATACTAAACATGGAATCACTGTGTTGTTTAACATGCATCAATTTTTAAGTTGGTAACTGCATTACTGAAACTGCTTATTTTTGTGTCCTCCCATTTCCCCCATAAGATTCTTTTGCTACAACACTGGGCAATGGAAGTACAAATGCCACAAAAAATTATTTGATATAGCATTGGGCAATACAAGTACAAATGCCACAGTATTAGTAGTAGTAGTAGTAGTAGTAGTAGTAGTAGTATCTTTTTGATTGCAGTTTTTATATTATTGTTTAAGCTGACAAAGTGTATACATTTGATGCTGTATGATAAATCGATAATGAAGCTGGATAAGAGAAAAACAGCAAGCTTCCAACAGTATCACTGTGGTCCTTTATTTAGGATGCCATTCATTTGACCAGTACTGGCACAGATCTTTTATTTATGTAGTTTTTACTCTCATGACTGTAAAAAAAAGAATACCTCCACTCAATTTTATCCTCCACAGAGCTGTGTGTTCTTTTGCATGGAGATATATTGATCAGTTTGAAACTGTAGTTTGACAAATATCATCATGTTCAAACTTTCAACACTGCCAATCTTGATCTTTTGGGACAAAAGTAAATCACTTTTTTTCCATACATAGATGTTAATAAAATACACTCTCAAACACACAATATTATATATATATATATATATACACACACACACACACATACATACATGCACAGACACAAACACACATGTTGTATCAATGTTAATGCTCTTTCCCACAACCCTGAAATTCTTGCATGCAAGAAATACTGGAAATCTTTCAATAAAATATTCCAGAAGCCAGAAAGTGGATGAAATATTTGGCAAGCAAGCTGATGGACAATAAACTAATTCTACAGATATGTTGCTTGGAAGCTTCTACCATGATACTTGTTTCCATGACAACACAGCAACATTTCTGCTGAGTATAAGGGAAGCAAGAGAAAAAAATATGGGGGTTGGTTTACCGCTACAGATAACTAAGCTATACATTTGCCACTTGTATTTCATTTTATCATTTTCCATAAATTGCAAAATTATGATGTTAATGTAAAGAAAATTTGATTGCATTACACATGGATGGACTAAAGTGTCTAATACTTGTATAATACTATCAACTTAGACATGTACTGTTTCTGAAAAGACTAATGTGGAATTAAATTTTGCATCTGAAGAGATGCTTTTTAAATTGATTTTCATAGGATTCGTATATAATGGCCCATCAACCTAAAAGGAATCAGTATACTTGGTAACTTGTAGCAATCTAAATTGTTAAATTCCACTGCAGTGAAAATGCATTCCAAATGCCCTGTCTGCTTAGATGGTTTTGAGACTGAGCTTAAGTTTCTTGCCTGTTAAGTTTTGAGAATAGATGTCTGGATTCACCAACTCAACACTCTCCACTTGGTGGAATCAACATTCATGGATAACTGGATACTTTCCAGTCATGTACCATCTGTACTCGCTTATAAGTCGAGTCAAACTGCAAAAAACAAAGGTCCTGATCTGCCTAAGCATAATGTGCCTTCAGATCAGGGTCTATGTTGTTTGTTCTACTGATTACTCCTAAAAAAATGAACAGACCCCGATCTGCCAGTACATTATGCAATGGTACATCTGGGTCTGTGCAGTTTGCAGTTGGACTCATAAGCAAGAATATGTGGCAATTTCCTTTTTTATTATGAAATATATTGAGATGTGACACTTGTTATGCAAAATAGTCCATGACCATGAATGAGCTGTCCACATATAATCATGGCACAAAGTAGTCAATACTCTGTAACATATCACTCATCTGACTTGCATAACTTAACAGATGACCAAAAATTCACTAAGACTGCTTGCATGTATGTAGTATAGTCAAAATATAACCTCAGTAAACTATCTCCCAAACTTTATAACAAGTTGATTTTACCCATATTACTATATTCTGATAAAAATTTGCTCTAAAGATAATGACACAATTAATATGCATGGTCTCTTGTTCATTACAAATTCAATTCCACCAAAATCTTGACAATATAAACCCATTTTTATACAGTTCTATAGAAACTGGATGAGAAGTAGTCTTTAGATCAAGAAAAGTAACGAACTCAACCAATCAGATGAAAAGAATTTTTAATTATAAGTCTTGATCTCACTTATAAAAATTGGATCAGAAATGTCAACTCATGAGTGGTAACAACAGCAGCCAATCACATTCAAGATAACCTTGTCAGTATGCATGAATCTTACTCATTATCAAACATGTCCACATTTTTAATGATATAAGCATATATTCCAAGTTTGACCAAAAAATCTGATCAAAGTGGCAACAAGGTTAACAAGTCGGATGCAAGATCACCTCATTAATATCCACAATTTTCACTCAATATCCTAACTCTTCTGAGATCTTGATGATATTAAGAAAATCATGTCAGGGTTTACACTGAGACTCCCCATGAGGCATAACCTCGCTGGGAGATAAATAATGTAACCCTGCGACTCCAGGGATTTCCTTTTCTTGGTACAAACACCAACACAGATTATTTTTCTCACCCAAGTTTTTCTGATTAAATTAAAATAGCCACTGCACTTTAACAAATTAGTTAACAGATTCAAAACAGTATTATTCATTAGGTACCATGATTTCTCTCACTCTATATAAAGATCATCAGGTCTTGTACTCTTTTATGAAAATCTGAATAATTATCTAAGTAGAAACCAGTTATATATGCCATTCTTAGAAAAGGGAGCCAGCTGCTATTGTTGTTGAAAATAAAGTAATGCGCATTTATACATGTATATATGTTAATGAGGGCAATGGGGCAACCTGTTGACCAAAAGGATAGAAACATAGAACCATTTGATATTATTACTATATTATCACATTTAATTGATGGGTGTCACATGAAAATAACAATCAAATAATTATAATCCATATCTTTTATACAGATAACTTTTAACTTTCATCAGTTCTAATCTGGAAAAAGTTCTATGTTAGGCAACAGTACGATACATTACAAAACTAGGTCCAGACTACTGTACAATTCTGACCAAGTGCATAGTGATGGAGGAGATTTCTAATTCATGATATTCTTGGAAATTAATATTTTCTTTCATGGAAATATGGCAAGTGTTGTTATTACTAGTGCAATGATACGCTGCATGGAAATCTTGTGGAACAGCATGTGGACTGATGACAACCATTCTGATTGGTATAGTGCAGGAATTTTCATTTGTTTACAATGTTTGATTCAACTGGCACTGTTTGGGTGTGTTTAACAAAGTTTGAAAAAACACAGGTCTAATATAACAAATTTCAAGTTGTTATGGTCTTTGCAGTAGCTCCTGAGAGAGTGTGGATTTTTTATTTTTATAGTCAGTGATGTGTATAATCTGTGTGTTTGGAATAGTATTTTCTGTCATAGTTCATTCCTCACAGCATTACGAATTCTATCCGATCTGTAGCGCAGTAAATTTTCAGGTCAAGGTCATTAAATGTAGCTGACAGTACTTAATTCATTTTACATGAAGTATTGAAAACTTTTAGCTACATTTAATGGTGCTAACCTGAAAATTTACCAGAGTTAGACTTGTAGATAGAACAAAATTCACCATGCTGTGTGGAACAAACTATAGTTTCTAGCATAATACCAAGCAGCTTGACTTCATATGTTTGTGTGTGTGTGTGTCTCTCTCTCTCTCTCTCTCTCTCTCAATATGTTTTATATGGTGTGTTCTCAGAGTTGGAGAGACCTTAAGTTGCTGTATGAGTTTTTTGTGTAATTATATCAGTTGTTAATGTTGTTTGATTTTAGAACAACTCTGTCAGGCAAAGCAAAATGCAACAAGGGATTCTTTTAAAAAGTAGTTCCTAGCACAACCTGACTGAGGCAAACAGACTGAGATACGAAAAGTAAGATTAGCAAAATAGCCAGATTTATTTGTTGAATGGTTGAGAAATTCCAAGTTTGACAGAAATCAGCTCCAAATCATGGTGGTAACAAGCAATTAGTGGCAATGGGACGATGCATGATGGGTGCATGACAATAACATAAGCTGACTTGACTTTATGAGCAGGTGAGCCAATACAAAATATCTAAACATTCTGATTCAAGCCAATTTGGTATAATAACTTTTGTTTCTTCAGCATGAATCTCTGATTTACCTGATTTCAAATGAATTTGGTTGTTCCACTTGTACTAATGCAAATTAACCTAATGGCCCTCCTACAGGAATGCCAAGAGAACTAGAAAACACAAAATCAACCCAGCTATTGTCAGTCAAATAAGTAATGTATATAAAATAATTAAATAAAAGCTAAAATACAAATTATACTTTGGCAAACATTGCCCCTTGTCCCACTTCTTTAAGAGAAACCAATGATTCTGCTAGTCAAGAATGTCTGCTGTATGATATCTGATGTGTGTGTGTGTGTGTGTGTGCATTTGTGTGTGTGTGTGTGTGTATATGTGTGTGTGTGATCAATAGGATGGGACATGCTTGTATATCTGTCTGCATTCTTAGTGGAATGAACTAGCGAAAATCTATTGGGTGAGAACTGGCAGTCAGAAGGTAGAGAGGATTGAACCATATGTTACCAATGTTGCTGCTAACAGCTAGAGTTAATCTTCTGTACAGATTTGAAGCCAACTTGCTTTATGAGGCAAGACATGAATGCATACATGAAATCACTGGTTACATATTATTTGGTACAAGTATTGATGGTAACATATGTATATCATATACAAACCATGAAGACTTTGCTCATCAATAAATACAAGCATATATACTGTAAATCATTAAATGTTAACTTACTTAAACTGATCCTGAAGTTTACTAAACCTCATACTAAAGTTTAGATTAAATACAATAAAAATGAATGAGGACATGTTTTTATAAACAACAGTGAAAATTTTATCAGTCAATTAAGAACTTCTACAAATGTTTAACTTTAAAACAAGTTCAGAGGAGATAACTTCAATCTCATTAATATGCATAAGTTTTGATATCACAGAAGAAATACATGTTTAAAATTTTAAAATGATCTCTTATAAAACAAATTAAATGTACTTTTTGCAATCTTTAAGTAAAAGATGCAGAAAATGGTGTTACTCATTTAGATAGTTACTTGGAAAATTTTAAATGCACTGAAAATTAAGATTTCAATTATTTAAATAAAACTTTAATTGCTTCAAGTCTCAGCATTATATCTAAGAGACCATAACTTACATCACTTGGGCAGCAAATGAACAGTCAACTTGGTTTATGTATTTACACGTATATATGTCTGCTACAGCAGTAAATATCACAAAATCAAGATTGATAAAGGGTCAGTAGAAGCATGCCAATTTGTTGCAATACCAATGAACTTCAAACAAGCATAATGATTTTTTGAATCACCTTGTCACAGAAAATATTCAAAATAGTTCTTTACTATCAAAAATGAACATAAACAAGAGAAGTTGGGGGTAGTGTCAGCTCAGTGTCAAAGCTATCAGTTTTTCAAGGAATTAGCCTGAATACGGTAATTAAAATCTGACAAGCATGCTTCCACAAAAATTTTAAGTTTTTATTTGTCTCTTTTGTGTACAAAATATTCTCATTTTTTGCACTCTGTCTTGGTCTGATGGAAATTCACCAAAACAATGTTCCAGTGATCAGTCACAGCCTGTGCCAGCTGATGTACATTCATCAGAATGTCTCTGATACAACTGGGGACAGATAGCAAATCTGAAGCTGGTGTTAGCTTCAGCTCAGTGTTCTAATCAGTAATCAGCAATCAGCATGGATTGACCAAAGTAAATGTGTTTGTAACAGTTTAACATTTTTTGAGTAATTTTTGGTTTGTTTTCACTGCCAACACACTGATTACATAAAGGTTTGTGTACACTTTTATGGTTGTCTCACTTTTTAGTCTCGTCTAAGAATTTATGGCAAAACATGTTACAGGTACATGCATTTAAGCGGTAAAGCTAAATAAAAGCAAAAATTGTAACAATACCATTTTCCACTATTCTTTTTAACAAAATAAAAGGAAAGGTTTTTTTTTTTTTATGCACAGAAGTATATGTTACTTAATGTACAAGTCTGGGAGCAACTTGGATTTTGTCAAAATTCTGCACCCCTGGGTTTTTGTAAAGGAGTTTCTGACTTAAATAGGTTGCCTTAATGAAGTCCATGAATCTGGCAGTCACTTGGCAACCTTCAATGTATTGAGAAGTTGAGCCAGTCTGACAAAACCAATTTATAAGAGATTTCAGAACCTAATCATCTGGGGGACAGTGAGTGACTACAATATCCAATTAACACCTATACAACAGAAACCAATAATATGGTCTACAAAGACAATTTGGACATCATTAAGGTTCCTTGTCATTTACATCTAGTCTTCATTCAAAAACATCTGAACAGAAACTGGGTTTCATTTGCATGTTTAGCACCATAATTTACTCAAAATAGACAGTTAACACCTTTTGAATCCCATTACAAAACTCATCATCTGGTTGGTGTGACTTATATATATAATGTTCAAATTGAATAAATGCCTATTACATATCACTAATATACAAACACAACAAGAATAAAGTAATACACCAAGATTTATATTATTACAATCTAAAGTTATCAAAAATATATAATCAATACAAACATGAATCTCTATTAACTTAATTTATTCAGTGTCTTGTATAAAATGCATTCTGAAAATGAGAGGAAAAAGAAAACAAGGATAATTAGTTGGAACACTAGGCAGATAGCACAAGTTTCATTGTATGGAAGGTTCAGTTCACTTTCACAATAATTCAACAAGAGTATCTCGATGACTCTGAAACTCTGCTGTCTGAAAAGACTTTCTAGGAATCCAAGAAAAGACTTCTTCTTTGCACTACCAAGTGCTGAAACCATATCAATTATTCTTAAGTAATAACAAGACGGTCAAACTGGCTGCCATGGTAGCTATATTGGATATCAGATAAGCACCATTTCCATGAACGAGCTAGCAGATATTGTTGGAAGCCTTTTGGTTAAAATCCTATGTCATTACGGCCATCCATTCTGAAGTAGTTATAACAAGATTTTCAAGATGGCCATTGTGGCAGCCATACTGTATGTAAGATTGTGACCTTGAACCAACCAGATAAATGTGCCATAAAAAGTGTTTGGTGAAAACCTCATGTCAATATGACTTTCTGTTTTCAAAATGCCCACCAGTGTGGCTATTTTGGAGGTCAAAACAGCACAATTTTCATTTAGGGTCAACTTGACAGCATAAGAAGTCTTCAAAAATATGACTTTCCATTTAGAAGGAATAGCAATAACAAGATTTTCAAGACAGCTGCCACTGTGTCTATATATGATGTCAGATCGGCATAATTTTCATTCATGACCAACTAGACATCACAAGAAGTCTTAGCGAAAACCCTTATACTGATATTTACGAGTAGAGATAGCAAGATGGCCACTGTAATAGGCATATTAAATCCACTAGTGATACCATTTTCATATTCGATCAATGTGTGTGTGTGTGTGTGTGTGTGTGTGTGTGTGTGTGTGTGTGTGTGTGTGTGTGTGTGTGTGTGTGTGTGTGTGTGTGTGTGTGTGTGCATTTCCAACACAATCCTGCCCATGGTTTAATAGGAGTAACAAAAACAAACTTGTCCTAATGCATGGACAGCCAGATAAGAGATGACATGCAGCACATAAACTGTTCTGATTTGTGACTGTAAAGCAACAAAGAAAAAAATAACTTTATATAATAAAACAGTCACTTAACATTCTTTGCTAGGCTCTACATATCTGACTGAAGGTCACAGACTTTAAAGACAATAACAAGAGTACAGGCTGGGAAACCTTTGCAGAGGGACAAATAAAAGATAGCATGTGAAAATTTCAAAGCTATAGTTACAATACAAAATGTTAGGACCAAATTTATAAATTTTTCAATTCCTTGTTATACTTATTTCCAGGGCTTTCTTAAATTAACTTAACCAATTTAAATTCAAATTCTGAAACTTCCTTTTTTACTGCATTTATGTTGAATCCATCTCCCAAATTTCAAAATAAAGTGTGAAAAGTTTATCTAGAAATATAAACATCATCATATATACAGTAATGGCACTGTCAACAAAAATTAGTCATTAACAATTTCCAGCTGCATACGTCTTATCACTGCATGCTATCTTCCAAGCTATACTGAATCTCCATTTTACTTCTGTGAGTGTATGATGTTACAGCTTTCTTCCATACTACTTAATTCAACTGCCTCTTCTTAAGATCATTTCCTAATACAGATTGACTGAATGGTAAATGCTAGGTGACCTTTAATTTCTACCCTCTCAATGAGGCTGTCAGCTTTAACAAGGTTTTCAGAAATTTCTTACAAATTGTCAAGGAATGGCTAATTTTATAATTCATGTGCAATACTGATGCACAAATGATTAAATATGCAAGGAATATTCAAATTCGGTTATGTCATCAAAATTCACCATGAACTGATTGCTTCGGAGGGAGATCTGAACCAAAATTAGGTTTTGATCCATCAGTATGGGGAGGGGAATTTGTGGCTGACAGATACAATTTTTTTCAAAAAATGTCATCAATGATTCCAAGTGACAACTAATGATTGGTGTATTTTACTTTTCATATGCATGGAAAGGGCCTACTCCCCCAGTTTTCAGGAAACCTATTACTTTATTATTCAAAGCACTCACTACCATAGACTTATCCCAATTGAACTCTCTAATCAATGAGTATTTGGGATCCATGATCCATTTATGACTGAGCACGCATTTCCACATCATTAATGCAAATGATGAAGTTAATATTCATCATGCTTCATCTGCCATTTGCACTGACTGGTTTACTAATAAAAACTCCTAAACAATACTTTGAAAAGTTTGAGTTTGAGTAACAAATTACAGTCTGGCCATTAAATAAGCGATAAGACTAAAGGTATATGAATAAATGTATTGTGTGATAAAATGAAGTATCTGAACAACTGGTTTTTTTTTAACACCCAGTTTTTCCCCCAAAATAATAAAATAGGTAAAAATGAAACGCTTAATAGTAACAAGTCAAATATTAGCAAAATTCAAAGGCTTTTAAAGGGATGTTAATGTATGTTTATTCCGCCTAAGCACCAAAGTAACTATGTAGTACCAACCAAAAATCAAGTCTGAAAATTGTGATCGAGGATTGTCAAAGCAAATTTGTGACTTTTCAAGAATTTTCCCACTTTTTGAATTTTCAAGGATTTTTCAAGACCTGACATGAAAGTCAAGAGCTTTTCAAGACCAGTGTAAAGCATGTTATGTTATTAAGTGTTACAGTTATTATCTTGATCCAGTGTATTGTTAATATTGGTTTTAGCTGTACTCCATTAGATAAACATGTTTAATTCCAATTCCCATGGGCAACTAACCAATCTTGCCCTGGACAAAGTTTAAATTCAACTGAAATCCACTTGCTGTGCTAAGCTTTACTAAGATTACATGGGCCACTGGGTACCAAGACAGTTTATACTATACATTTATAAATTCTTGGTCATTAAGATACTTGACCATCATGTTTGTGCACAAGAAAGACAATTTGATGATCAGGAAAATGGTAGGTAACAATATGTTATGTGAGTCAGAGTTCTATAATCAATTTTTTAATTTTTACACTTATCTTGCTGTGACTGGATGGACCATAATTGCATCCATTTCATTCTAATGTTGTTGGGGGGGGGAGGGGTTGGGGGGGCATTGTTTATGTTTTAGCTTTTTTTCCACCAGTTAAATGGTATAGCTGCAAGTAAAATTCTATTAGTTCCCTAACATTTTGCTGCTGCCTAACTATACTGTATAAAAATTTGTAAACTGTTGTAAATAAGTCATTTTCAGAAAGGCTTTGTATGTACATGTACTTCTTAATAGTGTATAAAATACACTCAATTGCAAAAAACACAGAATAGACCCACATCTGCCTTTACATAATGCACCAGATAATTAATGTCTAGTTTATTCCAGTTATCACAGTTACATAACAACAACTGGTTCAATCAATATTTGTTGGCTTGACTAATGCAACATAATTAAGGAAAACTGCTACAAGAAAAATTTCCAGACTCCATATAATTTGGGAAACACATCTGCTACAAATATTAGAAACATTTCCAGACACCTGGAATGGGCAAGTAAAATAATTCTTGATAAAAAAAATAGATGTTTAAAATGCAATGCTAACAATCAAAGTATTACAAATGCATGAAAGAATATTCTTGAGAAAGGCCAAAAAGATGTATAACGTGTTTACAAAATCTGCCCGATTTATATGAACACCATTTTCAAGAAGAGAATCTATTGGCACCCCAAATCTAAAATCTTTAAAAGGCCACAATTTCAAAGTACACAAGCCAAAAATAAAATCTATTCAAAAATAGCTTTCAATTTTCAGGAACTCTTGTTTGAAATAACATTCCACACAACATTAAATCAGCTCCAAGTATCAATGTTGCACTTATGTAAATAGTTGTTTATGTACCTGCTTGCTTTTGTGCTTATGTTTATGTGTACATGTGTAAACATATTAGCTTATATTACATATGTACATAATAGAGGGTCTCAAGGTAGTTCTCATTTGTAACTGAGTCACCCTCTGAAAATAAAGTGATTATTAGCAGTAATAGTAACATATTGCGGTCACATGCAAATGTAATGAAGATTTTATTTTGCTTATTACAATGTACAACCCCTCCCCCAACAAAACTGTATGCATTGTACTTTACTAGGAAATGTTTTCACTTCAGCCTGAGAGAGAGGGAGAGGGAGAGAGAGGGTGTTTAATGAGTTTATGAGCATTCCTGTAAATATTTAAGTAATAGAAGGCCACAATGCAGATTACTTCCACAAACTGTCACCCTCTATAAATAAAGCAATAATAATAATAATAATTATTATTATTATTATTATTATTATTATTATTATTATTATTATTAACAATTTGATTGGACTTCCAGTATGTGAGCTGTGAGTACTGAAGATCTTGAAGGTATTTTTTGTGTGCAAATTTTCTTTCTATGGGAATGTGAACAGTTTGAAAACTTGCACCTATACTAACTGGTTGTATGCTGATCATGAATTTCCTTAAATGCTTCTATTTTGACTTTTGAATGGTTTGTTTAACCTTGCATCTTAAACACATAGGACACGTTGAAAGTGTGCATGTAAATAGGCAATTCATTAGCATAGCGTGCACCATAAATTAAGCATGGGAATTGACATAGTGCTTCGAAGGATCAGAACAGGCTGTGTTTTACAGCTGGTGAAGTTACAAATGGTGATGCAATACGTCTTTATTGATCCATCTTTTACTTTTTGTTCTGATGGTTATTCAAGGAACTGAAAATCAAACCCAGGACCTGGAAGCAGCAGACGGGAGGCCACCAAGTAACCATGCCTGTTTGAATGCCATTCTTAAAGAATCTGTCACAGATAGCAGACCTGCTAAATAAATGAAAACTGAAACTGGGGCAGGATTTCATGAGGCAGTTTTGAGGTGGAGAATGATAGTGTAAGTATCATCTTTTGAACTGGAATGAATGAACAGAAATTCCGTTGTGTATTCCTTTCTGTTGTGCCTTTATGTATAAACATATTCTAAGTTGAATGTTCATTGTTCAAAATAAGTATTTTATTAAAAAATGTATCAATTATAATATCCTGAATACAGTGCAAACCAAACACATTTCATATCAACTTCACAATGGTGGCTGCTGATACTGGAAATGAAGAATATCCAACTACCAGATTTGACTGAAAACTAAACTAAAAAGTGCTCGGCAAACATCGAATGGGAAAAAGAGTACATGTCTGGGGTATAAATCCATTCATATATCACAAACAACATTTCTGACAAATTCACAGAGTAAATCACCATATATATCTCGGCCAAGCCCCAGTTATGTACATCACATTTTGTTTTTTTCAAGAGGGTTGAACAATATCTGTCATAAACACCAAATGCCTAATTTATATTTGTAAAAGTACACATTAAAAAAAAATTCAACAGAATGCATGACTAAAAAGAGAATGTGCAATAAATACAAAACCACATAAGTACTTTGTTCCAAATTGGGGGAAAGAACTCCTTTGATACAGCGTAGGAACATAGGTCTTGGCCTAACAGTCTTGACATATTACTATGCCGCATCAAACTCGTTCTTTCCACCCACTCGGAACAAAACACATGAAATTTTATCTACATATTTATGATCCTTTAAGCACATGTTTGACACGTATCGTGTATGCCAATGCAGTGGCCAAATGGTAAGTTGTAAAACATATTTGAACCAAATTAAACTTTCAAAATTATTTCGAATTAAAGAAAAAACTACACGTCATGTTTTTATTTATTTACTTGCATATGCATATGCAAATGTGTTTAGTATATGTATTCCTTTATAAGGCTGAGAAATCAGCCTATGATTTTCAGGAGTGCACTTGTTTTCTGTCTGAACTTTATTTAATTTTCTCAAGTGCACTAAATATTTTCTCATTTGTTGAGTGTGGTTTATGTTTACTGGACCTCCCTGAAAAATATCTTGCCTGGTGTCGCCATCCCACCTTGCCTAATATATCAACAGTATAGCTAGTAAATTGCTTGGATTTAGTGTTAACACTTTCGATTTTTATCAATAGGCTCTCTGATGTCAGCACGATGTATTTAACAGTATCTGCTACAGTGTAAGCTGAAATAACCCACTTTAGTTACAGCTTTTGAATTGCAAGTTATACTGCAATTACCATGTACATAAAAAAAAATATTCATCTACTGTAAGGTGTTGACCATTTAATTGTGGGGGTATGATTTTTTTTTTTGCTGAAATATTTTTTGTTCCAAATAATATCATGAATATTATATGATGTTATTTTGCTATAAATCAGAGCAAAATATAATTTCAACTAACAACAGATAGAAATTAAAAAAGTGTCAGGACCCTGCCCCAGAACATTGAACTATTGGCCCCTAATATAATTGTGGTATACCATGTAACATATTGTAATTATTGTTCCCTAATATAATTGTGGTACATCATGTAACATTGTAATTATTGGCCCCTAATATAATTGTGGTATACCATGTAACATATTGTAATTATTGGCCCTTAATATAATTGTGGTATACCATGTAACATATTGTAATTATTGGCCCCTAAAATAATTGTGGTATACCATGTAACATATTGTAATTATTGGCCCCTAATATAATTGTGGTATACCATGTAACATATTGTGGTATATTGTAGTACAAAACTTTTCATGGCACCCAGCTCAACTATTCATTATAGATTTTTTGTGAAATTCTCATGTTGATACAATCATCCATTCAGGAGGAGCAACAATAACAAAATTTTCAAGATGACCTCTGTGTGTTGGCTATACTGAATTTCAGACAGGCAACATTTTCATTTAAGACCAACTGGACATCACAAGAAGTCTTCTGGTGAAAACCCAACATCAATATGTCTTTCTGTGTATGTAGAGTAGATGATAAGACTTTTTATGGTGGCTGCCATGGCATCTATATTGGGTTCAAACAGGCACCATCTGAGAACCAACTAGATGTCATAAAAAGTCTTTTAGAGAACCCCCATGCTGACATAATTTTCAACAAAAATTTCAAGATGCCTGCCATGATGGACACATTGGATGTCAGATCACACCACCTTCATTTCCTTCATTTAGGACCAACTACATACCACAATAAGTCTTTCACTAAAAATCCCATGCTGATATAACCATCCATGTAGGAGGAGTAGCAATAACAAGATTTTCAAGATGACCTCTGCAGCAGTCATACTGGACTTCAGATAAGCAGCAATTTCATTTAGGACTGACTAGATATTATACGAAATCTTTTAGTGAAAATCCCATGTTGATACATGCATCCATTCAGGAGGAGTAGTGATAACAAGAATTTCAATATGACTGCCATGGTGGCCATACTGGATGTCAGATTGGCACCATAATCTTGACATTATAAGAAGTCTTTTGGTGAAAACCCCATGATGATATGGCCATCCAATTCAGAAGATGAAGCAATGATAAAAATTTTCAAGATGGCTGCCATATTGAAAATCAGATTGGTACCATTTTCATTCAGGACCAACTAGACATTATAGAAAATCTTTCAGTGAAATTCCATGTTGATATGACAACTGATTCAAGATGAGTAGTGACAAGATTTCCAAGATGGCTGCCATAGTGGCCATACTGAGCTTCACATTGCACCATTTTCGTTAAGGACAATCTAGACATCAAAAGAAATCTTTCAGAGAAAAACCATGTTGATATGATACTTTATTCAGGAGGTATGGTGATAACAAGCCCTTCAAGAGGGCTGCAATGGTAGCCATACTGGATCTGACCAGAACCATTTTCATTGAGGACCAACTAGCCCATGGAATGAATGTGTGGATAAAGTTTCATTCATAGCAATCATCCATGTTGTTTAGAAGTAGCAATAACAAATGTGTGCTAACAGACAGACAGACAACAAACCATCCCATAAGCTCTTCTAGTCTATGACCAGTAGAGCTTAAAATTGTTATTTGCATTCTATTAACTTTTTAAAAAAATGTTGCAGTAAAAGAATAAAAATCCTCATTAAAAAAAATCCTAGGTTCTCCTCAGAAAATAAAATGGTCTGCCCCCTACTGTATCTGTATATGATCAACTGACTATACAGCTTTCCTTTAAACTGAGCCCTGAACAAATATTCTAATGTTTAGCAACTTTTATGACCTCATCAAGGAAACCAATGATGTGCAAAGGAAAATAAGGAAACCAATGATTTGTAATGGAAAATCACAATAAACTACTTAAGATACATCACAGCTTTCCAATGCCAATTGAAGATGGAAACGGAGATTAAACAAAACAGAGCAATACAATATGTCACATTTTGCAGAAAATGAAGACAGTTAAATCAATCAATATCCAAGAACTCCCAGAACTAGTTTCCATTCATACCTGTGCTATTTCACAGAATGAGGAAAAATCTCACAGAATATTGAATCATCTGCCAATCTCATTCAGTCTCTCACAGAATAAGAAAAAATCCTGATGTTAATAATTCATTTGATGATATTTTGAACCAAAAGACCATAACTTGCAAGCATTTTCAGAATTAATCCCTTGTCTGGAACAAACGTGTAGATGAAATGCAACAGGAATCATTGCTGTTATGAATACATTATTCATTTTCCTCAAAATCTATAACTTAATGACATGTGGTATAAGTGAACATTAACGGACAGTCTGTTTGCATTTTGAATCAACTGCACATGGACAACTTTGGAATTCAAAGGACTGAAAATACAGATGTTCGTTCTAGTATAGTAATACCAGATTAAACAAAATGAAGTAGATGAACATAATGTATGGAATATTAATAACCCTGTTCATTTTTTTATGATCAAGCAAATACATCAAATGCTAATTATAAATGTTTCAAGTCTAATCTTCTCTTAGCTCATAAGAAAGAATTTATAAAAATTCATGCAATATTTTCACCAATTACATTTTCTATACAGAAATGACATAGTGTTGTTTTTAGTACTAAAAAGAAACTATCAAAACTACTGTATATTACAGGAGGTGACCAGAATTCAAGTTATGTCCTTTTACACATCATAACTGGCCTTTCAAAGTCAAAAGTGCTAAATATACAAAGTGTTTTATTATTAGAAGTGCAGGCTATTTCTAATAACGCTGAGCAGAGAACATGCCATGAAATTTGCTGGGATGAAATCAAGCCAAAACTCAAATCTCACAGAAACTTTTGTCAAATCTAGTATTCAGGTATTCTGAATGTATCACAGGTCTGTCCAATTAGTTCTGAAGGGAGACAGAAACCCACTGAGACTGCGGGATAAGTTTTGTTTCAATTCTGCAGCTGCTACTTTATCTCACTGTAATGTGCATAGTGACCAAATTGTACAATTTAATTTCTCAGACCTCTTCACAGAACTATTGTCAGATGTCTTCATTTCTGAAAGTATATACATTTGTAAGAAAGAAATTTTACAATGCAAAAATAGCAATACCCAAATGTGCTAACTTTTCTCATTTACATATATTTTCAATAAGGATAATGTTAATGGCTTAGACAATTTCACTGCAGTCATTAAGTTAGAAATGATAATGTGATTTACTTGAGCCAAATTTGGAGATCCATTCAATCCCAACTAGAATTAACATTTCAATATAAACTTAAATAAAGAAAACAATTCAATCTGGAGCATACAAAAAAAAAATAAGTCTTTGAAAATTCTGATCCCTACAAAGTAACTTGTGTTGTGTATTTTTTTAATTATCAGAGAATATGCATGAGTGGGAAACCAGATATACTGTATAATGGGGCAACAGATAGGGTAGTGGTAGAATAAACAGTTCTCTCCATCAATACCTATTGTGTCCCCCAACCTACAATATACCTGGTAAAACATACAGTAATATTGTCTAATTTATAACATCACTGTGGCTTACTTTCTGGCTTTATATGACTGGCTCTCTTTCTCTCTCTGTCTCACATTTCCCTTATATGTCTCTTTCCCACCCAAAGTTTTTCTCCATTTTTAAAAAAATGTTACATATCTAAATTTTAGTCTGATGGCTTGGGAATATAGGCTGTTTGTTTGTATTTCATATGAATTGAATGCAGACACAATGTAAGACTAAAATTTGTCTATTGTTCATTTTTTACCAAGTTATACATCAACTTGGTACACATAAATACTTGGATAGCTTTGAAACATAATCAAGTCATAATTTGTGGAATACATGGTGTCTGGAAAGGCTATGTAAATTGCCGAGCTAAGGTAAATGTCAGAGCAGCCAACACTAAAGTTGTAAGAGAGAAACGACATTTTGCTGCACAAGCATTAGTTTCAGTCATAGATTTTTCAATTAATCCGACAATAAAATATTTTGAAAAGAGATATCTTTCTTCCCTTCAGTGAAAATGAAAATATGATGAAGTTTCAGTGAACTCAGTGCCATGTGGAGCATGTAGCTCTTTTGTCCACAACGAGCTGTCTTCATCATCCAATTCTACTTAATCTCCAACAGACTGAACATAAAAAAGATGATTCTGAATCAATTGCAAAAGTCACCCTCTTCACTATCAACAACATGTCATGTTGAACATTTCCAAAAACTCCTTTATAACCTCAATATTTAGTACATGACAACTTTGACAGCAAGAACCATCATTTTTAAACTCTATTTTGATTGGTCAAATGTCCTTTTGCCACCCATTATTGATGAATTATATCATTTGTAACATCAACATACTGAGCCAATCTGTCACTGTGGAAAAGAGTAAGGTTGCT
This sequence comes from Megalonaias nervosa, assembly GCA_016617855.1. NCBI lineage: Eukaryota > Metazoa > Mollusca > Bivalvia > Unionida > Unionidae > Megalonaias > Megalonaias nervosa. The sequence goes on from JAECUM010092835.1 coordinate 363,874, forward strand.
TTATTTCCTGGCCTATATTCATGTTGTGTTTAAATGAGCTTGTTTAAAAAAATATTGCCAAAATATCTCAAACTGAATACTAATGAATATACCAGTGACTTCTGGATTTCATCCTGCATAGGAATGGATTAAAGATGGTTAGTGGATTTTATGTTGGCATGTTGATTAATATTTCTTTTCACTATCTGATGTTTTTTTTCATTATTCATATACTGAATAACACAATAAATGTAAGTAATTTTTATAATGTCAACCATTTTATTTTATTTGCTTAAACTTATTATGAAGAGGTCCTGTCTTCTCCTCTGACTGAAAGCTAGATTTGCCCCCACAATAAACATTTTCTTTTTCTTTTTTTTGCAATTTCACATTTTCTGGCATTACAGGATAGCATGAGGAATATTTGATTCACTAAATCTCTCTCTCTCTCTCTCTCTCTCTCTCTCTCTCTCTCTCTCTCTCTCATCTACTTGACCTAATTTTGGAGACAACATCAGGTGCCTTGAATATACTGTACCTCATACTTGGTAATACCCAACTACGGAATACCAACTAAACTTTGCTGTCGGGTACCACATTCAGAACACAAAAAAGATACGGTAAGAAAGGTGCCATCAAACTATCAACTTTAAGTTTGGCAAAACTTGAAGGAACACTCCAGGGTACCTGGACTATTTTTATTCACAAATGCAGTCAGTGACTGACCTTTTCTATTCTGTGTGCTACAGTTTATTAACAGACCATATTCAAATTGCCAGCAGCTTTCACAGAACTGAAGTTGATGTGGCGATTCAAATACCATGAATTCGCAATTAAGCTTACATCCACCCGCCTCATTGGCATTTTCCTGGAAGTGAGGAAATAAGTAAATCATAGCTCAAGCAGTATTGTGAGTAGAGCTGGCTTAAAGGACTCGCACTACTAACGGAACCTGTCTAGAAATGGGTGAAGATAAAATACAGTATATATGGATCTGACCAGTCAGGATTGGATTGCTTGATAATGAAAGTAAGACTGTAGTAAAAAGACTCCTCTGAAGGCTTATCCTAGTTGTAACCCTAACCCTAACCTACATGTAGTTCTAGAAAATGCAGCACATATAGTTTCTCTACACAAAGGCTGTCATCAAGGATGTGTCTACACTGATCAATGTAAGTTCTGATCCTGAGCATTCTGAAATTTAAAGATTTTATTATGACAGTGTTTTCAAAAATTTACCATGGGAACTGAATTAGTAACAAGGGTCCTTTAGCAAACTCCAACCTCAAGTGTTTGATATAATTTTTGTCTTTTCTCTCTTCTATCACTTTTGCAATGCAACAATATACCCCATTAAACTACTTAATATGTGAGAATTTCCACTAACATACATTTCAAAAACAAAAAGAATGTAGTGCTAATTCTCATGATGAAACATCACTATGCTTAGGCACAGTTATATCTTTTTTTCCACACCAATGATGCACACATTAAACAATGCTCTGTGTATGATTCACCCAAGGGACATGCCAAGGACACCTGTCTGTACTTGACTAATTGATCAGCAACATTTGGGTATATTGAGATACCTGTGACAAATATCAGAAAATGCTTTCACAGTTGCTTGTCCAGTAGTGTCACAAAAACAATTCTGAAAGCCCTAGTGTGAGGACAATCCATTCTAATACAAAACTTAATGCCATGACAAAAGATGAAGTATCTTAAGCAACTAACTTTTATGAACAACAAAGATTCTTTCAAGTTTTATGGGTAAAATGCAATTAAGTCATGATTATAAGGCATTTTTTAATGTTAAGTCAACTGAAACAAAACTATACAATCCCAACATGTCAGTGTCAGTATCACACAGATTTTGAGAAGTATTTTAAAAATTACAGTAACCTTTGCTGAAATAATGTCATGGGGACACTAAACTTTAGCTCATTGTACACAGATTTATTATATGAAAGAAGCAAAAATAAAACCTCACTTTGCCAGGGAATATAATCACTTTTACTACATGCAATATTCTCACTGTGTTCAGTGGTCACCCTTTTATAAGGCCACCAGTTGCGAAGCATGAAAGTGGCCTTATAAGAAGGTAGTCTTTCTAGATGGAGATCACATAGATGTGAATAATAATTACATATAAAGTATAAAGCATAAACAGTTTTTAAATATTTAAAATATTCATTTAAAAATCATACCAATGTTATGGAAACAATGGGAATAAAATGTGTATTAATGTTATTTAAAGAAATTATGAACATACATTAATACTGTTTACAAATCCACATTATCAATAAAATTTGTTTGGGGTGGGTGGGTTACTTTTTAATATAAACTCATCCTTCAAGGGGATCTGGTCATATAAAGAGGCTAGTCACTGCTCACTGGGGTGTTAAAGACACAAATCACTGTAAACTTAAACAAGCAATTCATACTGCACTAACTTTTAAAATAAAAGATATAGATTTTGAAGTAAATGATCACAGATTTGATTAATTGTTTGGTTTCGTGTTTTATGGCACAGCAACACAAGTAGGATATCTAGTGCTGAGGCAATCTGAATAAAATGCCTTGCCCAAAGACAGACTATGGCAGCCAAACCAGGCTGGTACAATGGTAGGATTCAAACCTGGCACATGTCCAGTTGTGAGCCTTGCACACAACTGCTGAGCTGCCCTGACTCTGATTTGATCACATAAAGGCGAGTCTTGTCCTAAAAGCTTAAGTTGACATTTCTCCATTATGACACATTCACGGATACACTGCATCACAAATTTTCAGATACATTATATCACATACTAGTTTATATGACACTATTGGTACCTAGCCCAGCAGTTACCAACTACTGCCTCTTGATGCAGTATGTTAAAATGTTCTGTAAGCTTTTTAACTTTCAAACATCTTGTAATGTGAGATATGATAAACATCATTCATGGTGTTTATAATTGTTACATGTCTTTTCACTTATGAGCGGGTGTAATGTACTATTTTAATTTCATAAATCACTTGGTACATGAATATTTTATGGCTATTTCTACAGTAACACAATAGTCTGGTAATGCATGCATAAAACTGTGCATTGAAAATGATATTATCCTGGAAACTAACACAGATACTGGTTGAACTTCCTTCAACAAATATTACCTTGGTGTTGCATGTACCGGCATTGCTCCTAGAGAACAATAAAGGTTAAACAACATATAAAAGAAAAGATGGGAAATTCCTCAAAGAGCGAATCATTGTTTACATTGTGCAAATGCACTGGGGGTGTATATAGCATGCAGTACATACAAACAGGTGAGATTCAAATCTGAAGTAATACATATTGTCATTATTATTGTTCTCTTTCAAATAACTTTTGTTTCAGAGAACAATGTCAGGACAGTCTGTAGTAAAGTGTGGCCACAAAAAAGAACCCTTGAGAAAAAAAGTCTGCAATCAGCTGCTTAAAGAGGGCAGAGAAAATATCAATCCCCTTCAAAGTTTAAATTTTAAAGTTTTTCTCTAAAGAAGCCCCAAAGAAATGACCTGTAAGAAGACTACTTCTTCAGCTTGGAAGAACATTCCCAGGTCCCAGGAGCTTATGGGACCAGCCTCATCGGAGACAGGTGAGACCCCATCCCACAGGCACCTCCCCCGGAAAGGGAGAAGTAAAAAATCTCACACAATCACTGTAGTGTGATGCTGCCTTCCGCTAGGAAGAAAGTGCACTGCTCAACTCACATTCACCCCGACTCCCTGATATGTTCAAAGTATATATGTGAGAATTGTTGCCCTTTTTGCACAATGTGGACTAAGGGAAGAGGATCAGATCTGTACCCCTCCCTTTTCCTATTATCCCAATGAATCCATAAGGAATGTCATTATTCCCTTTAGCCCCCTTTTTTTACTGAAGCCTGCACCCAGCCTAGAGATGATACCACAGCTCATGTTCCACCGTCATCTCCTTGACAGGTGGCATCCACTAGGAAGGCTGGAGCCATAGCATTATCAATTAAAGACAAGTGGCCTAGTCTTCATCCTGGAACTTTTAGGACAGAGAATGCCAACTCACCATGACAAACAAGTACAGGATATGGTACAGCATGCTCCTCTGTCACTTCCACCAAAGCTGCTGATACGGACAAAGGAATAACGTGGCCAGTAACACACACAAAGGACCACAGAATACTACACTGGCTATTCTGATGAAATGATACAGCGCCCATACCGAGTCCATAGGGAGTTTATAGGAGTCTATTTCACTAGGCGGTGCTCTTATAACTGAAGGGAGACGTAAGACCAGTGGAGCTGCCACTAAAACAGATATGGTACGGATATGGAAATCAGTCATATACCGGAGTAGCCTGCACACCGGACGAGCCTGCTGCACACAAATGGAGAAGCCATTGACAGAAAAGATAAACACGGCTGCCAATTTTGCCTGATAGCATGAGGTTTTCCTTTTGATATTTTGAAAACCTCTTTCGATAATATCTCTATCGTGTATTATGAATTTGACCCTTTGGTTCCACTGTCAAAATTTTCTGACTGTTATTTACTACGCGTGATACAAAATGTACGAGTCGCTTGACTTAGCTGATTGGCAAAATTTTTGATAATTTTATGTACACTTTGTACACTAAATTCCAACGCTGAATCATATTAATTAATAATGAAATTTTGAAACTTATTTTATTTGATTAATTGCACAGGTGGCTTACACACTATTGGCGTTAGGTTGTCCATTTATAAAACTGGACTGAATTTGACAAATAAATGCGGTCTGGCGTTTTTGGGTGTGGGCGACGTTCATTGCTGTGGTGTATGCGTCCTTTCCTGGGTCCCTTTCCTCCTTTGCCTCTGCCGGACAAATAACAAGCGCAACCATAGTGCATTAATGCATGAGTGTGACGGCACCATTCTCATACTCATGACCAATTAAATATCCTGACACTCGGGAGCAAACCAGTTGCGAAAGTACTAGTTTACATATGCGACTTTAATTCTTTTTCATCATCATCATCATCAAATACAACAGGTTGAGCTTGAACTTGAAAGTTTTCAATTCCGGATTTGCTGACACCTAGAATATTCACCTGAATTAATGGAGTAGTAGGTTTTTACTTCTAATTACTGCAAACCTCAGGATTTTACCCAGCCTCATAAAGACACAACTCATTCCATCTCAGGACTTTACTGGGCAATGAACATCCTCAAAAACCAGAACTTAGTCTCACGGGACCATATAGATTGTAGTGGTGTTATGACCAAACATATCACTGTCTGCATGTTCTACCAGTCTCTACTGAGAATCCTGAACACCAACATGGATCTAGGAATACCTTAGGACATCTCCATATGTGCTCTCTACAGTTTCTCCTTATCAAAAGGTGAAACCAAACAAAGATTCTCTATTAGCTTTCATTCCCAAAGGAATCACCATTTGCACTGGTGGATGAATTGGGACAGATTCCTGACTGGGATCCCCATGCATGCAACCAAGTCCTATTTGTTTGCTAACATGTCAGAATTTGGTTGTGGTGCTTGTTCAAGACAGAAGCCATATTTCTCCAGGGTCACTGGACTGGATGAAACATCTCTGCAAATCAACAATCTAGAAATGAAGCAGTATTTCTAGCTTAACAAGGGTGTATCAACAGACCAATGGTCAATATAATGGTCTCTACTGACAACAAGTCTATTGTAAATTATCTCTGATGTCAAGAATGGTTACATGCCCCTTTCCTTTGTGTGGAGCTTTGGAACCTCCTTTGCTGGGTGCCTTGGAAAGAATTACCATCCAAGCCAGCCACATTCCTCATAAAAAGATATTTTGGAGGAAGAAAAAAGTATTAGCTGACAGTTTGTCCTGGTATTGTTAAAAGGTCATCATGGAATTGTCCCTTTACTGCTCAATAACAGTCTCTTTTTTTGCTCTGAGGAAAGCTCTGGTCAACTTGTTTATGATCTGGCTTAACAACAGGCTTCTCCTTTACGTTTCTCCAGTACTCAACTAGAATGTATGGACAGTGGATGCATTCAGTTTCCAATGGAACAGTCTGTTCACATATGCCTTCAAACCGTTCTGACTGCTACCTCAGTTCTGCAAAAATCAGAACTTGCACTGTCAATATCATGCTCCTTGACCCAATGTGGCTCCAAAGTTCGATGTTCAACTATCTTCTAGACCTCTTGGTAGATCAACCCAGGTCTCTCCTCACAGGAGGGATCTTCTCTTGTAACACAGGGGCTCCCTCATACACAACAGCCCATACATTCTCCACCTACACAACTGGCTTGTCTAAGCAAACTACCTGCCAGAAAAAGGTTTGGGGGTGGGTTGCCAGTTGCATCATTCAGGCCGGGAGAACTTATGTACCCAAGGTCTATGATGTCAGATGGTGAATCTTCTGGATTAGTGCGGGGAAACACACTGATACTAGCAGTCCCTCTGTATCTTCTGTTGAAAATTTCCTTTTGTTCCTTTTCTGAGACCAAACAATGTCCAGTATCAACTACATGTATCAAGGACTACAGAGTTGCCATTTACAACACAATTAAATTATCTCTGGGCATGGCTATCAGTTCAGACTCTTGCACCTTCTGATTTCATTAAGTAATCTGAGCTGCAGAGACCTGTCTTCCACTCTCTTACTTCCAGATGGAATCCATCTTGCATTTTATGGTCTTTAACGAAAACCCCCTATGAACCTCATACTCAAGACTCTTGTTTATCTCACTTTGTGAGAAGATGCCACAAGATTCATGCATTGTCTCTCAAAACTGGCCATCTCCAGTCTAATGGGAATGACAAATTAATTCCTCCTCGAAGGCTGTCATGAAGGAAGTAATTTGGTGACCACATACCACCTTCTCCTCTTTCTACCTCTATTTGTCAGCACAACAAAGCCCAGTCATTTATTCTCTGGGACCCATAGTTACAGCACAACATGTGGTTCAGTGGAAGACCAACATTCTCCAAGTGTATCTCTCCTTCTAATTGTGAGTATATTCTATTTCTTCTCTGGTTCTGATCAGTTAACATCAGCCAATCCAACTGACAAATTCAGCTTTTTAACAGCGACAGGTAAGTTATTACTGCTATTAAAATGTAGTCTTTTGAGGGGTGTAAGATTAAGTTTAATTATGTAATAACTTACCTATCACTTTTGCAAAACATCCTTCTCCCACCCTGCAATGATGTCCTGGTGTAATCACTGTCTATGAAAATGATGACTTTTCTATGAATATTCACATCAAATGGACAAGGCATTTTGACATGAAAAAGTAAAAGCAACACAACAGAAATGGGTAAGTATTCATACTTAAAATTTGTGTTGCACACCCAAAGAGCTACTGTGTCTACATAGGCATAAAGTAATTTCATCACAAAAAAAGAAACCCCTTCCCTCAACAAACATGCTCCCCTCTAAAAGATATTCTCAGCTGACAAGATGTATATTATAGTTACACAATTTTTCTTTACTGAAATCCTAATGTAATTTTGTTCAAAAGGAAATAATACCCGAGATGGAATAGTTTCAAAATCATGATCTGAATTCTGCCCACACCAAGCCAAGTTCTCCATCATAGTGTGTTTACTCTGCCCACACCAGCCCAGCTAGCCATCATGGTGTGTTTCTACTCAAGGCACTGTACCAAAATTGACTCAGCACAATATAAACTTAATGTTCCAGTAAACACCAAATGAAATCAAATAAAACAGACAGGCCATTTGCTTATCAGTAATCTGGTCTAGAAGTTGTAGATATATATCAAAACATGAAATGGCATAAAGCTGAAGCTACCAGATAGAAAGGTGGGTCCAAAAGGTCACTGCTAAACTAGTCTGTCTGCTTATTTCAAGAAAATATTGAATTATTGTTTCCCAATAAAAGTAAATATTCTTCGATTGAAAATTGGGGTGGTTTTCATTCAATTGATGGGCAACACTATATTTGATAACAAAAAAGAGAGAGATTTATAAGAAGGAACTAACCTCGTTATATAAAACTTAATAAGGTACAGTCTGGTTGGTCTTGCATGGTTTTATTCATAAATGACTGCTATGTTACTCAAAAAGTAATAATTAAATCTATGATCGATTTGCAGAGGTTTTCTAGATAGAAATCTGATGTAAAAGTAGAGCTTAACCACTGTTTTGATCTGCATATAAAACATGTGTGACACAAACCAAAATGATTTGCTACAACTATAAAAATCATTTATTCTGAATGCATCACCATTTTGTGCAAGACAATTCCTGCCGAGTTACCTGTAGGAAAAGTTCAGGGAACATTCTAAAATTAAGCATGCTCAAACAGTCTAACTGATCCTAAGTTATTTACTATTACAAATACAAAATCAAGTGAGGTGAATGTCTTTAGAATCTTAGCACAATAATGTGCATTGTATCGAAAGACTTTCACTATCAGACCATTTTCTGTATGTCCCCAGCATGGTCTGAAAACACATTAAACAAGGCCTAACAGAAAAATATCCATTTCAGTCTCCTAGTTTTTTACCTGCCAAACCTCAAAACATCCAACCATATAAAACAGGAACAAGAAAACGAAATCTTCCTTTTGTGAATGCTGTGATCAGTTTAGATTTGATTTGTTTAACAGTAACAGAATCTAACATGAACTTCATTAAGATATTTAAGTGTCATAAACTAGAAAACATGATTCAGTATGGGCTAGTTTGTTCACCACTCATGGTCAGCTTCAAACTTGCTGCAAGTTGTATCCTACAAACTCAGTTAGACAAGTAATGATATAGAGAATGCATATCTTTCTACTGTAAAACATTGTGTTGTTTATACTGACGTTTTTTCTCAGAGGAACAAAAATAAGTCATACAACCTTGGGGACTTTTTGGTAAATAAAGGGGGTGGGGAATAAATTTTAAAAAGTCTCTTTCTGACCTAACAACCCAAATGGCATTTAGTATGAAACTGTGAACACATATTTTAGGTCTAAGAAGAGAACATTTTGAGACAGTACTTCATAATAAGAAACAATACACATTTCTTGTTCTGATCTGGCAAATTAAATTTGTTTATTGCTGTAGTAGGATGCATTCTGACTAACTTGACTTCCGCATTCCTTCAGTAACAATATTCAAATAAAAGTACAGAGTTTTCAGTTTTAGTCAGATCTTTTCTCAAAAAGGGTTTTCTCTGCACTCCTTTTTAATATTAACTATCCACAGCAATTTAATTGCTCTCAATATACCGCAATTCTGTCACATACATGTACTACATAATGACTTTGATATAACATTATGTAGGTACTTTTGATACAGCTTTAAGTAGATACCTTTTATCTAGTAAGCTACTAGTATTTATCCTTGAGATTATGCTTCTGTACATAAATACTATGGTACATACTAGCTTATAAGTCAAACTGCAATCAACAAAGATCCTGATCTGCCATAGCATAATGCACCTGACAGTCCGGTTCTATGCTGTCTGTTCTACTGATTACTCCTAACAAACTGCATAGACCCAGATCTGCTGGTGTATTATGCGACAACAGATCTGGGTCTGTGCAGTTTGCAGTTGGACTTGTCTTATAAACAAGTATATACAGTATATGGAATCACTGCCTTGCATATTTATCTAGCATGATTTCAAGGAAGGTGTTTTATTTCTGTAATTCTCTGAATACTTGTATTCTCTTTTTGGAAAGGAGTGGGAGTATAAGTAATTAAAGAAAAAATATTAATCATTTCATCTCACTCTTAAGTCCAAACAAAATAAAAGTTTTCTTGACAGGTTAGAAAAATGGAGAATATTAACAGTTACAGATAAATATGGAAAGTTCTAAAAGTTTTGACATCATATATACAAAGCTTTTACAACAAAGCAGGTAATACTTCAGAGCACATACACTAGACAGGTACAACTTCATCCAGGACGAGAACCAGAAAAACAATTTTTAAAGCCATACCCTATGATGTAAATAAGCCAGATCCAGCCAATGGGCCATAGGTTGCACATGCCTAATATACACACTACAATGCATGTATAACAATAAACATAATATGACATCTATCCATACAAAGCCTTCTCAACAAAGCATGTAATACATCAGAGTATATAAACTACAGCATATATTTAATAAATAAAAAGCTCAACGGGTACAAGATTTCACACCTGGCTGAAATCTGATTCACACCTGGCTGACATCTGCCTAATGGCCAAATTTAAGAGCAGTTGGCCAAGAAATCTGGATCATTAGGATGCTTTCTGTATAAATTTCTTTCAAGGTTGTTGATTGCATATGTTATGAAAACAACAGTTAAGCTTGTCTGTTTATTTATCTTAATCCATATTTAATGGGACATTCACATCATTTGTCCAATATTGAGCAAAGCACAGAAGCTCAGTTGGTATAGCAATGGACTTTGTAATCCATGGGTCATGTGTTCAATAGCCACATTGACCAGCTGTGTAAGCTGCCTATGTGTATTCCTTGGAAAGGCATTTAATTCACAATGCCTCAAAATGAATTTATTATGATATAGCTAATCATATGTCAGAAGTGCAGGAAAACACTATCCCCACCCACCAAATTTTCTAATATGGAAAAATCTCAATGTGCTGGATGGTTAATGTCGAAACTGATCAAATTCTGTTCAGAGATTTTCTCATAAAGTACAAATGTTTTATATTTTTAGCAATGGCAGTTGATGGCAAATTGGAATGTAGAGATCATAAAGGGTCTACAAGCCTGCACACTCTCACATTCCATCAAGCATTTTGTTTACATCCAGTTATAAAAAAAAATTTCTTTCTATTATTACTAACAGAAACAATAAGCAGTAGCAGATTGGCATCTTTTTGTAGAAACTTAAAAGCTCTTCATACTATGATGTTTCTGTGAAAATTTATTTAGATTTTGTTGAGTGGTTTTTAGAAAATCATTTATAAGGGTTTCTGTATTCTTCTAATAGCTGCTATATTTTATGGCATATAGGTATCATTTGCAGTCTTTCTAGCAACCCTCTGCGAAAAAGTGGGAATAAGCTACTTTTAAAAAAAAAAAAAAGTAGGAAATATGTAAGTAAAATAGGGATATTTTATACAGAAATATAGCATGAAATTTATGACAATTACTAAGAAAAAATCTTTGCTTGATTTACCCTCATATAAGAAGGTATGCTCATATTCACATAGTAGTTTACTTGTCAGTCCAGATTGTCTCTATCCTCTTAAATACCCAGTTCAACCATCAGAAAATGATATTGGAGCTTGCTTTGATACAGACTTTCATGCAGTGTGTAATTAATTGTCAACATAAAATATTTAAAAGCAGGGACAGTATTTTTTGGAAGTAGTAGGAAAAACAAGGAATCTAAAAGAAAAGTATGAAAGAGTAGAAAAACTTTGGAAAACCTGGAAAACTGTAAAAACTGCACAAAATTTTGGGTAAAATGTGCTGAGCAGTTTCTCACGAAAAGTCATTAAATGCTGCTTCCTCTTTCAGACCTATCTGAGGATAGATTAATGTCATTTGTATAAATCTTTATGGCCCACATGCCATGATTTTTCACATCAAATTTTGTAATGCATTTTTTTATATTACATCTTGACTGATTTCCCATTTTTCATAACACTTACCCTATTTTGAAAGTTGATCTGCAAGTTATTTATGCCAGGATGCTTTCTGACCAATTTAGTTACATTCTGCAGATTGTGGAGTCTGAAAAGAGGCTGTTGAAAGAAAGGTGGCCGTATTGCATTATGGTTCTGCATCCAATGAAAAAAATTGGAAGGCCTCGATAATAGGATGTTTCCTGAAAAATCATGTGCAAATTGGTCACAAAGTATCTGAGAAGAATCTTTAAATAACAACTGTAATCAGAAGATGAATGATGGATGATGGATGAAAAACCATAATAAAAGCTCACTTAGCCTTCTAGCCTGGAGAGCTAAAACAAAACAAGAATAAAAGAACCCCATAAGAATTCTTGTGAAAGGAACAAGACTATAGCATAAAGTAAATGTACTTACCAAAGCTGCATTGATTTTGTTGGAATCAGACTCAGGATACGGAGTGTATATTGCTAACGCTATACAGTTGGCAAAGATGGTCACCAGAATAAGAAACTCGAATGGTGTAAGGTTGTGTTAAAGAATATAATCAATGCAAAAAGTAGACCTATTTATTTTGCATCATCTTCGAGTAAGGTGATTATTTTTTTAGTCTCTTTAAAAAAAGTTTCAAAATACTAAACTTACTAAGGTCTCGACAAAAAAAAGGGCAAGGTATAACCAAATAAAAGTAAATCATTTCAGTATGCTCTAGAGCATCTATGGGTTCATCCACTTTTAACCAAAGGATGAGATAAATGTAATTCAAAATTAAAACATTTTAATCTGATGATGATCCGAGGTTAAAGTTCAGTTTTTTTTAGATGTCATTGTTTAAAAGAATAGTGGTGTTCGTATTTGATGGTGAATCAGCATCACTTATAGAAACACGTACAGCCTTAATACAAAAGTACTTTCTTTCATATCTGGTAAAATTCTGCTAAGCAGCTTTGAAGAAGAAGATGCTTAAAAGTATTTTCATGTCCTTAGCAAAAGAGGCCATATCTGACTGGTGTGATCAGCATCATTTGTACAAATAAGAAAGGCCTACATGCCATGATGCTTTGTAGATCTCTAATTATTAAAAACTAACAATTAATGAACATTATACAGCTTGCCCAATAGTAACTATTTGTACAAAAGTATATGGTATATTTTGAAGTTGGAACCTCTCAATGACAAATAACATATGTTACCCAGAATCTAAGTAATGTCTCTCTGTTTATAATTGCAAGGGGAAAACACTCATTGAAAATATATCAAATATCTATGGACATATCCCCCTACCATGCTCGAACCTAAGGTATTTATATTTAATTTTACAATGGGTTGTAAATATAATATACTTTGTGTAGAATTTTAAACCTATTCTTACTACACCAAGACAGGAGTTGAATGATTTCCAAATTTCAAATACTGAGCACATTAGGATTTTAAATAACATCATGCACAAAATTGTTGAGCTGTCAGGAGTGCAGATATACACTGTCCATCTGTCCAAGATGGAAATGTCTTCTTATGGCATAGCAGATTTTGCAAGGTTGGACAAGTAAATTGTGGCCCATAGCTTCAAACAGCAGCAGTCCATTTTGTCTGAGCAGGGTTTTCACCAGTTTCATTCATACTTACAAGTGTGTACCAAATGAGTTCATTCTTTGATGTTTACACTGCAAATTAGGGCTGACACCAGTTGCAGCTTCTTTGATTAAAGCCAGTATGGGGCTGATGGTACTGGTTGCATCACAATGGGTTTCACTGGCTGGAGAAGTGGGTTTCCCAGAGGAACCTATTGTTTTAAACCTATTGGTGAACTCCTAACCATTATTATAATTACACTGCCTAGAAATTATGTTTATACAGCTTGTTTTACTGCAATGTATC